>JACEEZ010016599.1:0-15149 GCA_016584305.1 Chionoecetes opilio
TGAGTATACAACCCTTTTTTTAGAAAATTTTTGCACCTAAAAGAGCTTACTTATTAAGTTATTAATAGAAGAGTAAGAGGTTATTTATTGTGATATAACGGTATATTGCAAGCGTTTTTCATAGTTTCTTGTCAACCGTAGCGTTATTGTATATATACAAGTAGTTTTACTTATCCTATGCTATAAACCCATAAAATGTAGTGTTTTCAATGATATTAGCTATTTATCGGTGATATGCAGCTGTTTCCTACAAATTGAAGTATACAACCCTTTTTTTTTAAATAATTTGCACCTATAAGTAGCTTACATTACATTAAGCTAATAAATAGAAAAGTAAGAGGTTATTTATTGTGGTATAACGGTATATTGCAAGCGTTTTCATAGTTACTTGTAAACTGTAGCGTTATTGTTTATATACATGTAGCTTTTACTTATCATATTGTAATACCCATAAAATGTAGTGTTTTCAATGATATTAGCTATTTATCGGTGATATATAGCTGTTTTCCTACAAATTGAAGTAAAAAAATTCTCTTTTTAGAATAATTTGCACCTATAAGTAGCTTACATTACATTAAGCTATTAAATAGAAGAGTAGGAGGTTATTTATTGTGATATAACGGTATTTTGCAAGCGTTTTCATAGTTTCTTGTAAACTGTAGCATTATTGTATATATACAAGTACTTTTACTTATCATATTGCTATAAACCCATAAAATGTAGTGTTTTCAATGATTTTAGTTAGTTATCAGTGATATATAGCTATTTTCCTACAAATTGAAGTATAAAATCCTTTTTTTAGAATAATTTGCACCTAAAAGTAGCTTACATTACATTAAGCTATTAAAAAGAAGAGTAAGAGGTTATTTATTGTGATATAATGGTATATTGTATGCGTTTTTCATAGTTTCTTGTAAACTGTAGCGTTATTGTACATATACAATTAGTTTTACTTACCATATTGCTATAAACCCATAAAATGTAGTGTTTCAATGATATTAGCTATTTATCGGTGATATATAGCTGTTTTACTACAAATTGAAGTATACAATCCTTTTTTTAGAATAATTTCACCTATAAGTAGCTTACATTACATTAAGCTAATAAATAGAAGAGTAAGAGGTTATTTATTGTGATATAACGGTATATTGCAAGCGTTTTCCATAGTTTCTTGTAAACTGTAGCGTTATTGTATATATACAAGTAGTTTTACTTATCATATTGCTATAAACCCATAAAATGTAGTGTTTTCAATGATATTAGCTATTTATCGGTGATATATAGCTGTTTTCCTACAAATTGAAGTATAAAATCCTTTTTAGAATAATTTGCACCTATAAGTAGCTTACATTACATTAAGCTATTAAATAGAAGAGTAAGAGGTTATTTATTGTGATATAACGGTATATTGCAAGCCTTTTTCATAGTTTCTTGTAAACCGTAGGGTTATTGTATATATACAAGTAGTTTTACTTATTATATTGCTATAAAACCATAAAATGTAGTGTTTTCAATGATATTAGTTAGCTATTTATCGGTGATATATAGCTGTTTTCCTACAAATTGAAGTATACAATCCTTTTTTTAGAATAATTTGCAAATATAAGTAGCTTACATTACATTAAGCTAATAAATAAAAAAGTAAGAGGTTATTTATTGTCGATTTATTGTGATATAACGGTATATTGCAAGCGTTTTCATAGTTTCTTGTAAACTGTAGCGTTATTGTATATATACAAGTACTTTTACTTATCATATTGCTATAAACCCATAAAATTTAGTGTTTTCAATGATATTAAGCTATTTATCGGTGATATATAGCTGTTTTCCTACAAATTGAAGTATACAATCCTTTTTTTAGAATAATTTGCACCTATAAGTAGCTTACATTACATTAAGCTAATAAATAGAAGAGTAAGAGGTTATTTATTGTGATATAACGGTATATTGCAAGCGTTTTTCATAGTTTCTTGTAAACTGTAGCGTTATTGTATATATACAAGTAATTTTACTTATTATATTGCTATAAACCCATAAAATGTAGTGTTTTCCATGATTTTAGCTAGTTATCAGGTATATAGCTGTTTCCTACAAATTGATGTATAAAATCCTTTTTTAGAATATTTGCACTATAAGTAGCTTACCTTAATTAAGCTACTTAAATAGAGAGTATGAGGTTTTATTGTGATATAACGGTATATTGCAAGCGTTTTTGCTAGTTCTTGTAAACCTGTAGCGTTTATTGTATATATACAAGTAGTTTTTTTGTACTAATCCTATTGCTATAACCCATAAATGTAGTGTTTTTCAATGATATTATCTATTTATCGGTGATATATAGCTGTTTTCCTACAAATTGAGTATAAATCCTCTTTTTAAGAATATATTTTGCACCTATAATTAGCGTTACATTACATTAAACTATTAAATAGAAGAGTAGATGTATTTTTGTGATATATGGTATATTGCAAGCGTTTTTCATAGTTTTCTTGTAAACTGTAGCGTTATTGTAATAGTACAAGTATTTTACTTATCATATTGCTATAAACCTAAAATGTAGTGTTTTCAATGATATTAGCTATTTAGCGGTTGATATATAGCTGTTTTCCTTACAATTAGTATACAATCCTTTTTTTAGATACTTTTGCACCGATAAGTAGCTTTACATTACATTAAGCTATTAAATAGAAGAGTAAGAGGTTTTATTGTGATATAACGTTATATTGCAAGCGTTTTTCATAGTTTTCTTCTAACTGTATCGTTATTGGTATATATACAAGTAGTTTCCTTACATATTGCTATAAATATATAAAATGTATTTTGTTTTCAATGAGTTTATCTACAGTTTTATCAGTGTATATAGCTGTTTTCTACAAATTGAAGTATAAAATCTTTGTTTTAGATAATTGCATCTATAAGTAGCTTAACATACATAAGCTATTACATAGCTGAGTAAGAGGTTTATTTATTGTGATATAACTTATTTTGCAGCGGGTTTTTTCATAGTTTCTTGTAATCTTTACGTTATTGTCATATTTTACCAGTAGTTTTCTTATCCTATTGCTATAAACCCATAAAATGTAGTGTTTTCAATTATATTTAGCTATTTATCGGTGAAATATGCTGGTTTTTCTACAATTAAGTAAAAATCCTCTTTTTCGGAATAATTTGCACCTATAGTAGTCTACCTTACATTCAGCTATAATGAAGAGTAAAGGTTTATTTATTGTGATATAACGTTATATTGCAATCGTGTTTTCACTCCGTTTCTCTAAACTATAGCGTTATTGTATATATACTAGTAGTTTTGTAATTATTATATTGCTGTAACCCATAAATGTAGTGTTTTCAATGATTTTAGCTAGTTATCAGTGGTATATAGCTGTTTTCCTACAAATAAGTATAAAGTCCGTTTTTTTAGGAATTAATTTGCACCTATAAGTAGCTTACTTCATTAAGCTATTAATAGAAAAGTAGAGGTTATTTATTGTGATATAACTGTATATTGGCAAGCGTTTTCATAGTTTCCTTGTAAACCGTATAGTTTTGTATATTCTACCAGTGTTTTACTTATTTATATTGCTTTTATAAAACCATAATGTCTGTTATGTTCAATGATATTAGTTTAGCTATTATCGGATGATATATAGCTGGTTTTCCTACAAATTGAAGTATACAATCCTTTTTTAGAATAATTTGCAATATAAGTAGCTTAACAATTCCATTAATCTAATAATAAAAGTAAGAGCTTAATCATTGTCGTATCACGTATATTGCAAGCGTTTTTCATACTTTCTTGTAAACTGTAGCGTTATTGTATATATACAAGTAGTTTTAGCTTATTATATTGCTATAAACACATAAATGTAGTGTTTTCCATGATTTTAGCTAGTTATCAGTGGATATATAGCTATTTTCCTACAATAATAAGTATAAAATCCTTTTTTTAAAATAATTTGCCCTATAAGTAGCTACATACATTAGCTCTTAAATAGAAGAGTAAATGGTTTATTTATTGTGATATAACAGTATATTGGCAAGTGTTTTTCATAGTTTCTTTTAAACTGTAGCGTTATTGTAGATATACAAGTAGTTTTTACTTATCATATTGGGTATAGTACCCATAATTTAGTGTTTTCATGATATTAGCTATATTGATCTGTGATATATAGCTGTTTTTCCTAAAAATTGAGTATAAAATCCTCTTCTTTAGAATAATTTGCACTATAAGTAGCTTATATTACATTAAGCTATAAATTAGAGAGTAGAGGTTATTTTATTGTGATATACGGTATATTGCACGCTGTTTTTCCTAGTTTCTTGTAAACTGTGGCGTTATTGTATACATATACCTAGTAGTTTTTAACTTATCATATTGCTATAAACCCATAAAATGTGATGTATTTTCAAGAATTTACATTTTATCGGTGATATAAGCTGTTTTTCCTACAAATTGAAGATCAATCCTTTTTTTATGATAATTTGCACCTATAAGTAGCTTACATTACATAAGCTAATAAATAGAAGAGTAAGAGGTTATTTATTGGATATAATGGTATATTGCAAGCGTTTTGTCATAGTTTCCTTGTAAACTGTAGCGTATTTGTAATATATACAAGTAAGTTAACTTATCTATGCTATAAACCTTAAATATGTAGTGTTTCAATGATAGTTAGCTATTTTATCGGTGATATATAGCTTTTTCCACAAATTGAGGTATAAATCCTCTTTTTAGAATATTTGTACCTATAAGTAGATTACATTACATTAAGCTATTAAATAGACAGAGTAAGAGGTTATTTATTGTGATCTCTAACGGTATATTGTCAAGCGTTTTTTCGTAGTTTCTTGTAACTGTATCATTATTATGTATAGTACAAGTAGTTTTACTTATCAATATGGCTATAAACCCATAAATGTAGTGTTTTTCAATGATTTTAGCTAGTTATCAGTGAAGAGGTTTTTTTTTTCTACAAATTGAGTATATTTCTTTATATCTGTAGCTAATATCTTTTTATTGCTAACAACTATATTTACAAAATTATAGCTAAAAATATGTATTTTTTCATGAAATTTAGATATCAATTTCAATCTTAAAAACAAGGTTATTTCAAGTATTTTACTGTATTTTTGAAAAGCTAATAATGTCGAAATTTTGACAATATTCGCACTTTACACACTATATTTAAAAATGTTATGAGCTAAAAATATGTATTTTCATGAAATTTAGTAGGTCAATTTTATCTAAAATCAACGTTTTTTTCAGTGTTTTTTAATGTATTTTTGAAAGCCTAAAAATGTCAAATGTGTGACATTATTCAGCAACTTTTACAACACTATAATTTACAATATTATGAGCTTAAAATATGTAATTTTTCATGAAATTTATGTATCACTTTTATTCCTAAAACAACGTTTTTTCAAGGTTTTATGTTTTTTGAAGGCTAAAAATGTCGAAATTACATTAGTCACCCTTTTTTTGAAGAGAAATTCAAATGTGGATTATAGTTGTTTTCGTTAGAAATCTATTTTTAACTACTGTAAGGTTATAATAGTGGTTTTCGACTTCTATATTGTGATACAATTGTATATTATATGTGTTTTCATAGTTTCTCTTATTGTGGTGTTAATCCATTATATAAGGTATTTACCTTATGATAATGCATTATACCTCAATGTGTTCTTTTCAATGTTTTTAGTTTTAGTTATCGGTAGGAATATATAGCTGTTTTCTACACTTGAGTATACAATTCCTTTTTTTAAGAATAATTTGCACCTATATTATCTTACATTACATTAGCTATTAAATAGAAGAATAAGAGTTATTTATTGTGATATAACGGTATATTGCAAGCGTTTTTTCGAGTTTTTCTTGTGTAAACTGTAGCGTTATTTTATATAATCAAGTATTTTAACTTATCATATTGCCTATAACAATAAAATGTAGTGGTTTTTCATGATATTAGCTATTTATCGGTGTATATAGCTTGTTTTCCTACAAATTGAAGTATACAATCCTTTTTTAGAATAATTTGCACCTATTAAGTACTTACAGTACCATTAAGGTAATAAATAGAAGAGTATAGGTTATTTATTTGTGAATATACTGTCTATGCAAGCGTTTTCATAGTTTCTTGTAAACTGTAGCGTTATTGTATATATACAGTATTTTAAATTATCATATTGCTATAAACCCTAAAATGTAGTGTTTTCAATGATATTAGCTATTATCAGTGGATATTAGCTGTTTTCCTACAATTGATGTATAAATCCTTTTTTTAGAATAATTTGCACCTATAGTACCTTACATTATATTAAGCTATTAAAAGAAGAGTATGAGGTTATTTATTGTTGATATAACGGTATATTGCAAGCTTTTTCATATTTTCTTGTAACTGTAGCGTTATTGTATAATATCACAAGTAGTTGTTACTAATCTATTGCTATAACCCTAAATGTAGTGTTTTCAAGATATTAGCTATTTATCGGTGATATCTAGCTGTTTTCCTACAATTTGAGATACAATCCTTTTTTTTAGAATAATTTGCACCTATAAGTAGGCTTACATTACATTAAGCTAATAATAGAAAGAGTAAGAGTTATTTATTGTGATATAATGGTATATTGCAAGCGTTTTTTCATAGTTTCTGTAAACTGTAGCGTATTGTATATTACAAGTAGTTTACTTATCATATTGCTATAAACCCTTTGCACATGTCGTGTTTGTCATGATATTAGCTATTTATCGGTGATAGCTAGCTGTTTTCCAACAATTGAGTATAAATCCTCTTTTAGAATAATTTGTACCTATAAGTAGGCTTTCTGATTTACATAGTCTACTAAATAGAAGAGTAAGAGGTTATTGTATTTTGTGATATAACGGTATATTGCAAGCGTTTTTTCATGTTTCTTGTAAACTGTAGCATTATATATATATACAGTGTTTTACTTTCATAATTGCGATAGACCCTAAAATGTAGTGTTTCAGATTTTTAGCTAGTTATCAGTGAAGAGGGTTTTTTTCTAGCAAAGTTGAAGTATATTTCTTTATATCTGGGTATGCTAAATAGCTTTTTATATTTGCGTACAACTATATTTTACAAAATTAATAAGCTAAAATATGTATTTTTTCATGAAATTTAGATATCACTTTTAATCGTACACAATGTTATTTCAGTATTTTAATGTATTTTTGAAGGCTTAAATAATGTCGAAATTTTGACAATATTCAGCACTTTTACACACCTATATTTAAAAATGTTATGATACTAAAATCTGTATTTTTTCATGAAATTCTAGTAGCAATTTTAATTCTAAAAACAACGTTTTTTTCAAGTGTTTAATTTATTTTTGAAGCCTAAAAATGGCGAAATTTGACATTATTCAGGACTTTTACACAACTATAATTTACAATATGATGATGCTTAAATATTTATTTTTTCATGAAATTTATGTATCCACTTTTATTCCTAAAAACAACGTTTTTTCAAGTGTTTTAGATGTATTTTTGAAGGGCTAAAAAATTTCGAAAATTGACATTATTCCAGCCCTTTTTTGATAGAGAAATTCAAAATGTGGAATTATAGTTGTTTTCGTTAGAAATGCCTATTTTAAAAACTACTGTAAGGTATATAAGGTTTTGAGACTCTATATTGTGATACAAGTGTATATTATATTTGTTTTTCATAAGTTTCTTCTTAAATTGTGGTGTTTATATCATTAATATAAGGTATTTACCTTATGATATGCATTATACCCTCAAATGTGTTCTTTTTCATGTTTTTTAGCTATTTATCGGCTGATATATAGCTGTTTTCCCCTGACACATTGAAGTATACAATCCTTTTTTAGAATAATTTGCACCTATAAAAGGAGCTTACATTACATTAAGCATATTTATTAGAAGATAAGAGGTTATTTATTGTGATTAACGGTTATTGCAAGCGTTTTTTCATATTTCTTGTAAACTGTAGCGTTTATTGTATATATAACAAGTAGTTTTTTACCTATCATATTGCTATAAACCAATAAATGTAGTGGGGTTTTCATGAGATTATCTTTTTATCGGTTATATATCTGTTTTCTAAAATTGAAGGTATACAATCCTTTTTTTAGAATAATTTGCACGCTATAGTAGCTTACATTACATTAAGGTAATAAATAGACAGAGTAATAGGTTATTTATTGTGATATACTGTATCTTGCAAGCCGGTTTGCAAGAGTTTCTTGTAAAACTGTAGCGTTATTGTATAGAACAAATAAGTTTTACTTATCATATTGCTATACCCTTAATTTAGTTTTTTCAATGATATTAGCATAGTTATCAGTGATATATAGCTGTTTTTCCTACAAATTGATGTATGAAAATCCTTTTTTTAGATAAGTTGCACTATAGTAAGCTTACATTATATTAAGCTAGTTAAATAGAAGAGTATGAGGTTATTTATTGTGATCTAACGGTTATCTTTGCAAAGCGTTTTTCATAGTTTCTTGTAAACTGTACGTTATTGTATATATACAAGTAGTTTTTACTAATCCTATTGCCTATAAACCCATTAAAATGTAGTGTTTTCATGATATTGCCTCTTTATCGGTGATATATACTTTTTTCCATACAAATTGAAGTATAAAAGTCCTCTTTTTTTAGAATAGATTACATCTCCTAATAAAAGTAGCTACATTACATTAAACTATTAAATAGAAGAGTCAAGCGTTTTATTTACTGGGATATAATGGTAATATTGCAAGCGTTTCATAGTTTTTTTCTTGTAACTGTAGCGTATTGTATATATACAACCTGTTTTCCTTATCCTATTTCTATAAACCCATAAAATGTAGTGTTTTCATGATTTAGCTATTTATGCGGTGATATATAGCTTTTCCTACATTGACGTATCAATCCTTTTTTTTAGAATAATTTGCACCTAATAAGTAGCTTACATTACATTAATCTATAAATGAGAAGAGTAAGAGGTTTTTCTTGTGATAAACGGTATTTGCAAGCGTTTTTCATAGTTTCTTCTAAACTGTAGCAGTTTTGTATATATACAAGTAGTTTTACTTACTATATTGCTATAATCTATAAATGTAGTGTTTTCATGATTTTGCTATGTTACAGTGATATATAGCTGTTTTCCTACAATTGAAGTATAAAATCTTGTTTTAGAATAATTTGCACCTATAAGATAGCTAACATTACATTGGCTATTCATAGCGGAGTAAGATGTTATTTATTTGTGGATATAACGGTATTTTGCAAGCGTTTTTCATGTTTCTTGTAAACTGTAGCGTTATGTATATTTACAAGTAGTTTTACTTATCTATTGCTATAAACCCATAAAGTAGTGTTTTCAATTAGATTAGTATTTTCTCGGTGATATACTAGCTGTTATTTTCTACAATTGAAGTATAAAATCCTCTTTTTCGAATAAATTTGCACATAGTAGCTACATTACATTCAGCTATTAAATGAAGATAAGAGGTTCTTTATTGTGATATAACGGTATATTGCGAGCGTTTTTCATAGTTTCTTCTAACTATAGCGGAGTTATTGTATATATACAAGTAGTTTTTTACTTATTATTTGCTGTAACCCTAAAAATGTAGTGTTTCAATGATTTTAGCTAGTTATCAGTGATATATAGAGCTTTTTTCCTACAAATGAAGATAAATCCTTTTTAGAATAATTTGCACCTATAAGTAGCTTACATTCTTAAGCTATAAATATAAAAGTAGAGGTTTATTTATTGTGAATAACGGTTATTCAACGCGTTTTTCCATAGTTTCTTGTAAACCGTATAGTTATTGTATCTTATACAAGTATTTTTACTTATTATATTGCTATAAAACCATAAATTGTAACTGTTTCATGATATTAGTTAGCTATTATCGTGATATATACTGTTTTCCTACAAATTGCGTATACATCCTTTTTTTAGAATAATTTGCAAATTAAGTAGCTCTACCTTAAGCGAATACAATAAAAAATTAAGAGCTTATTCATTGTCGTATAACGGTATATTGCAAGCGTTTTCATAGTTTCTGTAAATGTCGCGTTATTGTATATATACAAGTAGTTTTACTTATATATTGCTATAAACACATAATATGTAGTGTTTTCAATGATTTTAGCTAGTATCAGTGCTATATCGCTATTTTCTACAATATAGAGTAATAAAATCCTTTTTTAAAATAATTTGCACCTATATTAACTTACATTACATTAAGCTATTAAATAGAAGAGTATAATGGTTATTTATTGTGATATAACAGTATATTGCAAGTGTTTTTTCAATTTCTTAAGCTGTAGCGTTTATTGTATATAGTACAGTATTTTACTTATGCATATTGGTATAAACCCTAAATGTAGTGTTTGCATGATATTAGCTATTTATCGGTGTATATAGCTTTTTTCACTACAATTGCAGTATAAAATCCTCTCTTTAGAATAATTTGCACCTATAAGTACTATATTACATTAGATATTAGAATAGAAGAGTAAAGGTTATTTATATGTGATATAAGCGGTATATTGCAAGCGTTTTTCATAGTTTTTCTTCTTCTAACTGTAGCGTTATTGTCTATATACAAGTAGTTTTACTTACTATATTGTGCTATAATCCATAAATGTAGTGTTTTCAATGATTTTAGCGAGTTATCAGTGATATATAGCTGTTTCCTACAATTAAGTATAAAATCCTCTTTTTAGAATAATTTGGGGGCACCTATAAGTAGCTTACATACATAAGCTATTAAATAGAAAGTAGGAGGTTATGTATTGTGATTAACGGTATATTGCACGCGTTTTTTCAATAGTTTTCTTGTAAACTGTGGCGTTTATTGTATATTACAGTATTTTTACTTATCATATTGCTATAAACCCATAAAAGTTGTTTTTCCAATTAATATTAGCAATTTATCGT
Source organism: Chionoecetes opilio (assembly GCA_016584305.1). Taxonomy (NCBI): domain Eukaryota; kingdom Metazoa; phylum Arthropoda; class Malacostraca; order Decapoda; family Majidae; genus Chionoecetes; species Chionoecetes opilio. The sequence goes on from JACEEZ010016599.1 coordinate 10,923, forward strand.
TGATATATAGCTTTTTTCCTCCAAATTGAAGATACAATCCTTTTTTAGCATAATTTGCACCTATAAGTATCTTACATTACATTAAGCTAATAAATAGACGAGTAGAGGTTATTTATTGTGATGTAATGGTATATTGCAGCGTTTTTTCATAGTTTTCTTGTAAACTGTAAGCGTATGTATATATACAAGTATTTTAACTTTAGCATTGCTATAACACTTAAAATGTAAGTGTTGTCAATATATTAGCTATTTATCGTGATATATACTTGTGTTCCAACAATTGCGGTATACAATCCTCTTTTTTAATAATTTGTACATATAAGTAGCTTTACATTACATTAAGCCTATTAAATAGAAGAGTAAGAGGTTATTTTTGTGATATAACGTATAGTGCAAGCGTTGTTCATAGTTTCTTGTAAACTGTAGCTTATTTATATATATACACGTAGTTTTACTTATCATATGCCATATAAACCCATAAAATGTAGTGTTTTCAATGATTTTACGCTATTGATCATTGAAGAGGTTTTTTTTTTCTACAAATTGAAGTATATTTCTTTATATCTGTCAGCTAAAATGCTTTTTATATTTGCTCAACTATTTTACAATTTAATGGCTAAAAATCTGTATTTTTCATGAAATTTAGGATATCAATTTAATCTTAAAAACAATGTTTTTCAGTATTTTAATGTATTTTTGATAATGCTAAATAATGTTGAAATTTGAATTATTCAGCCACTTTTACCAACTATAATTTACAATATATGAGCTTAAAATATGTATTTGTCATGAAATTTATGTTCACTTTTATTCCTAAAACAACGTTTTTTCAAGTAGTTTTACTTATTACATTGCTATAAACCCATAAATGTCGTGTTTCAATGATTTTGAGCTAGTTATCAGATGATATATAGCTGTTTTCCTACAAATTGAAGTAGTAAAAAATACCTCTTTTAGAATAATTTGCACCTATAAGTACACAATATCACAATATCACATCAATTTATTAGCTTACATTACATTAAGCTAATAAATAGAAGTAATAGGTTATTTTATTGTGATAATAACGGTATATTGCAAGCGTTTTTTCATAGTTTCTTGTAACTGTATCGTTATTGTTATATACAAGTATTTTACTTATCATAAAAAATTTTTTGCTTATACACCCATAAATGTAGTGTTTTCAATGATTTTAGCTAGTTACTCAGTGAAGAGTTATTTTTTTCTACCAAATTGAAGTATCCATTTCAATATATCTGTAGCTAAATAGCTTTTATATTTGCTATAACTATTTTTACAAATTAATAGCTAAAAATATGTATTTTAATGATTTTTAGATATCATTTTAATCTTAAAAACAATACTTTTACAAGTAGTTTAATGTATTTTGAAGGCTAAATAATGTCAGAAATTTGACATTATTCAGCACTTATACACACTATTTTTACAATGTTTGCAGCTAACAATATGTATTTTTTCATGACATTTAGGTAGGCAATTTTAATCTTAAAAAACACCGTTTTTTCAAGTGTTTTATGTATTTTGAGAGCCTAAAAAACATGTCGAAATTTTGCCATATTCAGACTTATACACAACTATAAGTTACAATATATGAGCTTACATAGGTATTTTTTATGAAATTTATGTATCCACTTTTATTCCTAAAACAACGTTTTTTTCAAGTGTTTAATGTATTTTTGACGGGCTAAAAAATGTCTGAATTGACATTATTTCTCCCTTTTTTTGATAGAGTAAATTCAAAATGTGGAATTATAGTTGTTTTAGGTAGAAATGCTATTTTAACTACTGTAAGTTATAATAAGGTTTGAGACTCTAAGTGTGATACAATTGTATAGTATATGTGTTTTTCATAGTTTCTTCTTAATTGTGGTGTTATATCATTTATATAAGGTATTACCTTATGATAGATGCTTATACCCTCAAAATGTTTCTTTTCAATGATTTTATCTGGGGTTATCGGTGATATATAGCTGTTTTCCTACACATTGAAGTATCAATCCTTTTTTTTCGAATAATTTGCACCTATAAGTAGTCTTACTTACATTAAGCTATTTAAATAGAAGAATAATGGTTATTTATTTGATATAACGTATATTGCAGCGTTTTTTCATAGTTCTTGTAAACTGTCAGCGTTATTGAATATATACAAGTATTTTTACTTATCTATTGCTTATAAAACAATAAAATGTAGTGTTTTCATGATATTTAGCTATTTATCGTGTATATAGCTGTTTTCCTACATTGAAGTATACAATCCTTTTTTTAGAATATTTCACCTATCGTAGCTACATTACATTAAGGTAAATAATAAAGAGTGATAGGTTATTTATTGTGATATAACTGTATATTGGCAAGCGTTTCTCATAGTTTCTTGTAAACTGTGCGTTTATTGTATAATATACCAGTAGTTTTACTTATCATATTGCTATAACACATAAAATGTAGTGTTTTCAATGATATTAGCTATTTATCGGTGATATTGCTGTTTTCCTACAATTGAAGTATAGAAATCCTCTTTTTAGAATAATTTGCACCTATAAGTAGCTTCTTACATTAAGCTATTAATAAAAGAGTAAGAGTTATTTTATTGTGATATAACGGTATTTTGCAGCGTTTTTCATAGTTTTCTTCTAAACTGTAGCGTTATTGTATATATACAGTATTGTTACTTATTAAATTGCTATAAACCCATAAAATGTAGTGTTTTAAATGTTTTAGCTGTTATCAGTGATATATAGTTTTTTCCTACAAATTGAAGTAAAAAATTCTCTTTTTAGAATAATTTGCACCTATAAGTAGCTTACATTACATTAAGCTATAAATGAAGAGTAGGAGGTTATTTATTGTTAAAAACGGGTATTTTTGAAAAGATTTTTCATGTTTCTTTTTAAACTGTAGCTTTTATTTTTAAATAAAAGTGTTTTTTTTATATTTGAAAAAACCCAAAAAATTTGTAATGTTTCAATGAAATTACATTTATCGGGATTATGCTTTTTTCCCACAAATTAAGTATACAACCCTTTTTTAAAAAATTTTGCACCTATAAGGCAAAATTACTTTAAGCTAAAAAAATAGAAAGTAAGGGTTTTTTAATGTGATGAAATGGTATATTCAAGCGTTTTTCAAGTTTCTTGAAAACTGTAGCGTTATGTATATTACAAGTTTTTATTATCATTTTGCAAAAACCCCATAATTTGGGTTTTTTCAATGATATTGCATTTTCGGGATATAGCTTTTTTCCTACAAATTGAAGTATACAATCCTTTTTTAGAATAATTTGCCCCCTATAAGTAGCTTACATTACTTTTAAGAAAAAATAAAAGAGAAAAGGGGTTTTTTATTTGTATAACGGTATTTGCAAGCGTTTTTTTCATACTTTTTTGAAACTGTAGCGTTTTTGTATATTAAATTAGTTTACTTATCATTGCTTAAACCCATAAATGTAGTGTTTTCAATAAATTTAGCAATTTTCGGTGATATATAGTTGTTTTCTAAAAATTGGGGAATAAAACCTTTTTTGAAAATTTTCCCCTAAAGTAGCTTACTTTAAATTAAAGCAATAAATAGAAGAGTAAGATTTTATTTATTGTGTATAAGGGTATATTGAAAGGGTTTTTCAACTTCTTGTAAACTGTACGTTTTTGTATACAGTAGTTTACTTACATAATGCTAAAAACCCCAAAAATTTTAGTTTTTTCAATGATTTAGCTATTTAGGGGTTTATTTGCTTTTTTTCCACAAATTGAAGTATAAAATAATCTTTTTAGATTAAATTTGCCCCCATAAGTAGCTTTACTTAAAATTAAGTTTTTAAATAGAAAAATAAGAGGTTATTTTTGTATATAACGGATATTCAAGCGTTTTTCATTTTTCTTGTAAACTGTAGCTTTATTGTATTTAAAAGTAGTTTATTATCATATTGCTATAAAAAAAAAAATTAGTTTTTTTTCAAGATATTAGCTTTTTCGGTATTTTATATTTTTTCCTAAAAATTTTAAGTATAAAAACCTTTTTTTTAGAATAATTTGCCCTAAAATAGCTTACTTTCTTTAAGGTAATAAAAGAAAAAAAGGTTTATTTAGGGATATAATGATATTGAAGCGTTTTATAGTTTTTTTTTAAATGTAGCGTTATTTATATTACAAGTGTTTTTACTTATCTATTGCTAAAAACCCATAAAATGTAGTTTTTTAAAAATTTTATATT
>JACEEZ010016600.1:0-16588 GCA_016584305.1 Chionoecetes opilio
CAAATTAGTATTTTAATTACTTCGTATGGAAATTTTTATGTGCTTTGCATTATGTTAGTACCTTTAAATTATATAAGATTCAACAAAGGAAGAATACATATTGTATTTTAATACTCAACAAAAGAAAGAAATTCAATTGAAATCAATAAAATTACAGGTATTGCTAGAGTGGTTTTAATTTTGACCTAATGAGTGTAGGGACTGTATGTAGACAGTGACTGTAGTCATGGGTTATGGATGGGGGGCCAAATCCCACTTAAAAGTGTCCGCGGCAAGGGAAGAACAGAGGCGATGCAGGTCACAAGAGGAAGAAGAGTGAGCGCACATAAACACTTGTCTCTCCCCTCCGGAAAATAGCATGTTATATTAAAATCTCCAAAAGTAATTATTTATCATTGAGAGAAAGTTTCCTAGAATACAAAAAAGGGTATAACAAAACCTTACTCCCAATTGTGTAGGAAACTTGGACCTAGTGTAAAGATAATACCTTTTTTTTATTTGGTCAATCAGATGAAATTAAATGAGTTCACAACTTTTGTTACAATTAGAAGGATAAATATGCGGGTTCAACCAATACTCACTATTGAACAATACCCTCCTGATATAACTGGGGGCCTGGCCCCCTGGACCCCCCTTGCTAGTTCACTAACCTAACTAAAGTTCATTTATGGGCATTACTGTTTTTGGGGACGAAACTTTGTCATGAATAGTTTTAATATTTTTGAATTTATCTGATGCTTTTTTTGGGTGATTTTTTTCTCTGATTTAAAGTCACTTACACTATATTTAGATGAATGTTAGATTATTATATGTTTCATATATCATTTCCAGATTATAGACGCACTGCTAGTTTTTGAAAATATAGAAGTGCTTGACCCAGCCAAGCAGAAAGGATCAGATTGCGAAGATAAACTGTGAAAGACAGAAAGACTAGATTTGTTCCTGAGCGAGACTGAGTTGGAATTAAAAGTTGGTTGGTAATAAAACATACTGAAAACATTCCTAATGTTTAATATCACAAACCTATATATTGTTTTGTCTTTGTACTTGTTAGGGGTGAATGAGATTAAATGGTTAATATCACAATTGCCTTTGGAAGTATGTTTGCTTGTGGCATGTTAGGTAAGTGGTAAAACTATATTTAATGACTCACATCACTACTGGAAATTTATCTGATAGATTTTTGTTGCAGGTTAGGTTAAGTGGTAAAACTATATTTAAATATTCATATCACTACTGGAAGTATTGATAGGGGTGTAGCATTTAGGTTAAGTGGTGAACTATATTTAAGATTCCTATCTACAGGAAGTATCTGATAGATTGCTGCAGGTTAGGTTAAGTGGTGAACTATTTAATTATTCATATAACTACTGGAAGTATATGACGTTTGTTGCATGTTAAGTGGTGATGTTAGGTTAAATGATGAATGGTTTCTGTTTACCTAAATAGATTCTGAAAAAACATTATCCCAATGAGTTTCCGTGGGCAAATCACTACTTTCAGAGATATAAGAGGCTTTTAGTAGGAAGGAGAGTGTATAGGAGCGGGTGCAGGTCAGTTCGTACACAAGTTTTTTCGTACCCCAGTAGATTAGTACACAAAAAAGTTTTTTCATAGTCTATATGAAACCATAGTCTTTTCGTACACTCAGCTCAGAGTTTAACTTTACTACTAGAGTTACGAAACGACATCACGAAATGTACGAAAAAAACTAAAAATCAGTTGTACGAAACAACAAACAAAACCTGGCTACGAAACAATGTGTACGAAACTCACTGAAACCCTATAGGATAGGAAATTTTAACAAAACCAAACCCCTACCTTTAGACTCACTAACCTAACCCTACATTTTAACCTATCAACTAAGGCCAAACCCCCATTAAAAAATGATGATCTTAATACGATACTGGAAGTATGATCGATTGCTGCATGTTAGGTTAAGCGGTGATAAATAAAAGTCAACAATACAACTACTGGAAGTATATGATCGATTGTTGCATTTTAGGTTAAGTGGTGATTGATCTTTAAAATATCATACTGGAAGTATATGATATATTGTTGCACGTTAGAAAGTAGTGAGCGAGTTTAAATTATAAATATCAGAACATCTTTGGTAAAATTTCGGAAGTGGGCATTCACTGATTTCGAGGTCGAAACTTAGTTTTCCTGAATAGTTTTATGTGTTTTGAATGAATGGCACTCGTTCTCTGGCACTCGTTTTTGTCGGAAATCAATGTTTGTTCACAGGTGTGGGGGTGCCCGCCCCGCCCCGCAACCTTGCTCCGCTTCTCAGCCATAGTATTTATAATTTTTTTTTTTTTGATATGGGTTTCTAATTAAAACCAAAACCCCACCTCTAACCTAATCTAATTTAACCTAACTTAACAGTTTATGGCTTTAAATAACGGTAGATTTTCGGTAGTACATGTAACACCATTATTTTTAGATTGCGCCATGGGAATGGGGGTTTAAAATATTCATAATGAATAATTCTACACGATGATGTAGGTAGGAATCCTAGGAAATTTTGGAAGCCCACTACCGAAATTTTACCCTATCTTTGCACGAGTTAGGTGGTAAAATAAGGTTAAATGGTTTAAATCACAACGGCCTTAGGAAACATGTGACAATTTTTGCCAGTTAGTCAGTGATGAACGAACTTCAATGATTAACGAACTTTAATGATTAATAAGAGTACTGTCTGGAAGAGTAGCTACAAGTGCAATCACGGCATATAACTTGGTAGTTTTGTCATCTATGCCCTCAATATACTCCTTGATGAGGTCAATGAGCATCCCCTTATCCCCAGTGGATATAGGAGTTGCCTTAAGGAGAGCCAGCATCGTCACCCGTAGCCGTTGTGGTGACTGTAGATGTAAACAAACTTGAATTTCCCGCGCCATTCCGCGAGTCTAGCGGAATAGGAGAAAGGGGAACACTCACGTCCGCCAACCCTGGCGGTCGCCAGGGTTGGCGGAAGCCAGTGTTTACAAGTAAGGATTTCCTGAGGGGCGTTAGCCTGGCGCAGCATCGGCAGGCGATCGCCAGCCCGGGGGGAAGGTTTAATAGTACGGCCCTTACAGCTGCGGGGAGAGACAGGAGGTTGCGTTGGCGTGTGTTGCAGCCCCCTCTTTGGGTGCGGCGGAGGAACCAACAGGACCTTTGCCTGATGGTTATATTGTCTTCATGATAGCCTAAAGTATCGACTGAGCAACACAATTAACACTGCAGCAGCCACCAGTACGCAGGTCGCCGCGAACACCACACACACACACATACATACACGTGTGTGTGTGGAGCGGAGAGATTTTTTTTTTAAAGATCGGTAATAATAAGTTCCAAGCTCGCACCGGGAGGGTGAAACAGGGCGATCCCCTGCCGACACGCGGGGGACAAGACCATGGGTGAATAACACACCAAAACACACACACAGTCGTGGCACCCATGGTCTAGATCGGGGGTTTTCAAAAATGTGGGTGAGAAGAATTCTAGAATATGAAAATGAAACAGAAAACACAATTTGAATCCAATCAAATTATATTTTTATTTCTCCTCTCATAAATATTAAACAATATAGGGGACTATTGCTTCCTAGGCCTTTATAAGTAACTAACTAAAAATGAACAGCTACCTAAGGCGTTTTCTGCGGGGGATTTTTGGTTGCAAACGGAAAATTTTCGGTTGCAAACGGTCACAACAACAACAACAAATGATTGCGGGTCGGGCCAATCATCTTCCCTGGATGGTTGAACAGGGATCGAAAATTTGAGCAACCGAAAAATTTTCGGTTGCAATCAGGATCCCCGCAGAAAACGCCTCTAGTCTGCCTCTAAGAAGGAGTTGATCCGTATCTCCTTGTCCCTCTTTCCTTCCCGTCCACCCCTCACCCCCACCCTCACAGGTCCAGTACCTGTATCATCGCTTCCCGGCCCTTGTTGATGCAACACAAAACTACACAAATCTTATCTTCCTTTAGTTAGCTGGTTTTTCGACTCGTGTATAAAAAATATAATACAATGTGTGAATAGAATAGTGAAAAGAAGAGTGTGTGTGCGTTTTGTGTGTGTGTGTGTGGTGTGTGTGTTTGTGTTGTGTCTGTGTGTGTGGAGCGGAGATTACTTTCTTCCCTTGACATTTGAGCCTATAGTACCTGCAGGCAGTACGATCTACAGGGCTCGGATGGTAGGCTCTGGAGGTTCACTTAAAGGCTATGATGGTTGGCCCTCGCCCATGGTGGCGCAGGCATAAGTTTTATAGTGGCGCCCGTGATTAGAGCCTCATGCTGCCTCCCTGAGTCCTCGCCTTCGAAGGTAAAGTTAATGGGTAGCAGGTGACTGATCTAAGACCACTAGATCAGTGCTATTCAACCTGGGTGGACGGTCCAACCAAAGGTAAAGGTGGACGAAAATGAGTGAGGGGTGGACGGCTGTCTTGGGCAAAGACATTAGAACTAGGGGGGGGGGGGGGGGGGGGGGCACTCAGTAGAGCGCATACCTCCGCCCGAATATAAAAAAATATATATATATATATGCACTCAGTATGAGCGCATACCTCCGCGAATACTTATCAATGGTTGCCATGGCAACAGTTGTCAATAGATTTCATCCAAAATTAAATCAGTTCTTCCTATACCAAATAGACTTGGTATAACCGAGTTTGGTCCAAATCTATTCGTAACTTTCCAAGAAATCCTGTACCAAACAGACAAGACAGACAGACAGACAGATCGGGTGAAAACCATAACCCCTCCAACTTCGTTGGCCGAGGTAACAAGTCTGCCAAAGTCCGACCTGAAATTCATTCTCTCGCGCATGACGTCACGCAAAGTCCACAGTGGGCAGAAGCTGAAATTTGGCATTTTTCATAATGTATCTTACAATATCAATGGTTAGCTAAAGTATTAAAGATATTTTTGGAGTAGCAAAAAAAATAATCTTCATCTACAACATCCATCATCGAATAAAGTAGTGGTGGTGATTTGTGAGGGCTGGGAACGTGGAGAATGAGGAATAGGAGGGAAAAGAAGGAAAAAATTAGGACAGAAGGAGAAAAAACGAAGGAGGATCTCTAATAACGAGGGTGGACGAGAGAGGCATAATGTTGCGCTTACACCACACTTCCTTATTACCAGAGAGGGGGAGATATTGCTGACCGAGGTAGATGAGGGAGGTGGGGGAGAGAGTGAGAAGGTGAGAGAGTGAGAAGGGAGGGAGGGAGTGAGAGAAGGTGAGGGAGAGTGAGAGAAAGAAAAGGAGAGAGAAGGCGAGGAGAAGGAAGGAAGAGTGCTGAACCATCACCCCTCCCTTCACGCACTCACCTCACACCCCACATGAATGACTGTCGCACTGATACCCTTTGGCGACCTCCCAACACACGCCTTGCCTCTCCTTGAACAGAAGGACAGAGGAGAGATTCCTCCGGGCTTTGTGTGTGGGCAGAAGTGCTTCGCTACGCGCTGTGATAAGTAAACTACGAGACTAGTATGGTCTAAGTGCAGCGAGCGAGATACGGGGTATTCCTTCCAGGTACACGCGCTCAAGGATGTGGCTGAGACCCAGTCGGGCCGCTTCACCCCCGCCACGCCCTAAACCTACGCCCGCCACTCCGTTTGTCCCACGGGGCAGGTGCTTCTCAACTCTACGCTGCTACGACGCCTACTAGAGCACCTGCACCTGTGGCCTTGCCCCTGTGGCCTTCCCTGGGCCCCTGAGATGACGGGGCCACGGCGGATAAGCCAGGAGCGCTCCGTTTTGCCCCACGGGGCGGGAAGTGCAACTATACGAGGCCATGACGTCCCTGCAACACAAACCCGTCCCTGTGGCTTTTCTCCTGGGCCCCCGGGACCAACCGAGGCTACGACGGGGCCACGAAGGAGCGCTCCCCTTTGCCCCCAGGCGGGCGGGTAAGTGCAACTAACGATGCCGCAACGTCTGCAAACACTACTTGCTCCTGTGGCTTCCCTTTAGGGCCCTCGGGGGACCACTGGGCTTGGGGCGAAAACACTAGCGGCGGGCTAGGGCGGAGGTGAAACTCTACACTGCTACGACGGTCCTACTAGACACGCTGCTACGGCGCCCTGCGAGACACTGCACCTGAGGCTTCCCCTGGGTTCCCCTGGGACCCCGGGCATTGGCGACACACGCAGCAGGGTTTGAGGACCCCTTGAGTACCACATACAGGTCTTCCAGGAGGCTACGCAGCAGATGGTGATGTTTCATATGATTGACAGTGCATGGGCAGGGGCGGGCGATTAAGGATGCCCCCGGGGAATCTGTAAACAAGTCAGGACCCCGGGGGGGACAGGGATGGTCACCCCCCCCGGCAAAGCCGGGGCGTTTACCACCCGGGGAGGCAAGCTTCCCCTATCTCCGACGTTACGGGCACTGCCCCGTGTACCTCGGTATAAAGGAGATATGCCCAACCCGGCACCTTCAGGTAGGGGTGCCGGGGTTAGTTGTCCTTGCCACGTCAGCGGCCGATTGGATAGAACCGTAGCGGGTAGGGGGCCACTAAACAGAAGCTTCAACCCCCCGTTGAGCCCCCGTGCCACTACTCCCCCTTCGAGAGTCGTGGGGCTTTAAAAGTGATGAACTAGGGAGGGGGGGGGAGGGGGGGCACTCAGTAGAGCGCATACCTCCGCCCGAATATTTCATCAAAATATATATATATATATATTATATATAGTATATATATAAAATATATATATATATATATATTATATATATATAGTGCATCAGTATGAGCGCATACCTCCGGCCGAGTATTTCATCAATTGGTTGCCATGGCAACAGTTGTCAATAGATTTAATTCAAAATTTAATCAGTTCTTTCGTATACCAAATAGACTTGGTATACCGAGTGTGGTCCAAATATATTCGTAACTTTTTGAGAAATCCTGTACACAGACAGACAGACAGACAGACAGACAGATCGGGGTGAAAACATAACCTCTCCAACTTCGTTGGCGGAGGCAATGAGAAACATTTGAAATAGAGCGTTGTTTTTTGTGTAAAAAGCTTGGTCAGCTTCGTACCTCAATGAAATGATGACTGCAGTTAAGTTCTTTTATTCAAAATCATGTATAAACGGCCTAATAATGATGACTTTATCTGATAATGAATTATAAGCACTTTTGCTTTGAGCGTTATCTTCCCTCACGCAGCTTCTTCGCGTTTGAAATCACTCAGTCCCTGACTGACGGTCGGTGTGGCGGGACGTCACACTCTACGTCACGTCACGGCTCTACACACTGTGACACACTCACGACACACTCTGCATGACAGAGTGTCTACTTCAGAGATAGCATTAGATTCGTGAGAATGTGATCAGTATTGACTCAGAGCTGGGCACTAAATACATTGAATGTATTTAAATATTAAATACTAAATACATGGGAGAAATGTATTTAAATACCAAATACTAAATACATTTTACGAATGTATTTAAATACTAAATACTAAATACATTAATTGTTTTTAAATACATTTGTAAATACATTTTAAATACACACACATTTTAATACCATGAATTAAATCATCAAGTTTCAAAGGTATTCACTTATTTAATTATAATATCTCCAGAGGCACAAAATTATGAATCTAAATTTCCACTCTTTTTTTCTATTTGTAATATAAGTGAGCATTCCTTTGAGAATTCTATAAACCATCTACGGCAATATGGAATCCACTCCGTGACATAATGTTCGCGTTGCATTATTATCATAAAAGTTTGCACACACTTTCAACAATATGAAATTCTTGGAGGTAAATACAGTAGTATATAAATGGCTGGAAGAAGCACCGAATACTAGTGACTGATGAGAACAGAATCCCAGACACGCTAACGGTGTTTATCAGACAGCAGGACAGGAATTGAACTTGTCGTTAGACCTCTACCCGCCTGTCCCGCGGCTCCCGCCAGCCCGTCGCCACCCACCACCCATGCACCACCTCCCTCCTCCCCATTCCCCATTATCCTTGCTGCGGTAGATGTTATAGATATGAATATGATAAGTAATTAGCACAGAGATTTTGTTCTCTGGTCATTTTGTCAAAGGCAAATAAAATGTGCATTTTCAGCTCACCTGACTATTTAACTTAATCTACATATCTCTAGAAATGTCTAAAAAAAAAACTGGATTTCCTTAGATTTTGCGTTTCCTTAGAAATTTCCTTCTCAGGCCTAAATTTCCTAAATATAAGGAAATTTCCTTGGCAGTGGCAACCCTGGTTCACTGCAACATCAGGATTGCCAGATAGTGGGGCGGGTTTATGTCCAAATTAACTGATAAAAAAGTATTTACATTTTTATATTATGAGTATTTAAATACAATGTATTTAAACTCATAAAAGTATTTAAATACTGTATTTAAATACATGACAACCAATGTATTTATAAATACATTTCTAAATACACAAATGTATTTAAATACTGCCCAGCTCTGAATATTGTGTACTCTTGTGAGAGAGAGAGAGAGAGAGAGAGAGAGAGAGAGAGGGGGGGGGGATATAGGGAGGAAGAGAGAGAGAGAGAAGGAAGAAGAGAGGAAGAGAGAGAGAGAGGAGGAAGAAGGGAGGAAGAGAGAGAGAGAGAGGAGGAAGAAGGAAGGAGGAGAGAGAGAGAAGGAAGAAGGGAAGAGAGAGAGACAGTGGCTTAGAGTTGTCATGTTGGGACACACACACACACACACACACATCGATCTCTCCTTTGCTATTATCTCTTCATCTCACTGTCTCTCACAATGTAATACCTTGTCTCTTCTAGCAGTAATCCTTCCCTTAGTTATATAATATGTCCATACTGTCTATATCTGTCCTATAACACGTAATAATACCGTCAATACTACGCTATGTGGCAAGGCGGTGGTGTGGCTGGGTGGCTTCTACTACTACTACTAAGCAACTACTACTACTATTACTACTACTACACTACTACTACAACTACTATTACCACTATTACCACCACTACTATACTACTACTACTACTAAGCAACTACTATACTACTATTACTACTACTACACTACTACTACTATTACCACCACTACTATACTACTACTACTACTACTACTACTACTACTACTACTACTACTACCACCACTACTACTATTACCACTATTACCACCACTATACCACCACTACTATACTACTACTATTACTACTACTACTATACACAGACAGAAGACTTGTTTACAATGGAGTTCCTCCTGTGACGTCATCAATAATATTCGTAGCCCTGTTGGGGGGAAGAAAAAAAAATTCGCGCGCTTTTTACAAAAGTCGTGTTTTTACGGAAATAAGGCCTGGAAATCAATTATCTTCGGTGGATTAAGTGTTTTGAATGCACATTCAACATAATTAGGCAAAATAAAAATGGGTCTGGACGATTACTTTAAGATCTTTCTGCAACTGATGCCCATGTAGCGGTCTGGGAGGCTTGGGTATCCAGTTTGTTGTTTTTTCGGATGCCATGTAGCGCGCCAGAGGTACGATGTTTACTTTTCATTTCATCCCGCCGCGCGGAGAGGCAACAGCTTGCTCCTGGCTCCTGCCTCTCCCCAGCCGACACCACGGCCGGAGATTTCCGTGGCGGATTAATTCGCTGTAGGATACTCTGGGTGAATTTAACCACCCATCTTCATAATTTTACATTTTTTCTCATCTTCACTGTCTTTCTTAAGTATAACTTTTGCGTCTTATTACCCAGTAATGTGAATATTTATAAGCACACTCGATGAGAGACGAATCTTCTTGTAAATCAAGGAAGCGTAGCTTTGCTTGTTACGGTTGCATGTATACAGGGCGTGGCGTTCTGTCAGGAGGCCTTGCCTTGCACTCCTCTGTCACCGGGCAGCGCGGTATCTCAACATGTAACGGCAGCATGTTATTTTTCCATCAGGAGGCCGCCTGACACCCCTCAGTCACGGGGCAGCGAGACCAGCTGAGGCAGCGGCCTCTCTCAAATGCCTGTTGTTCTTCGTCAGGTGGCAGCCTGTCCCTCCACAATATCGGTGTAATGCATCTCACCATGTAGCGACATGATTTGTTCGCTGTCAGGAAGCAGCCTGCCATTCCTCAGTCAAGAGGCATCTCGGCATATCTCACCATGTAGCGACCTCATTTTGTTCTCATTATTTATACATTATTTCTCACCTTCACTGTCTTTTTAACGTATACCTTTTGCGTCTCGTTACACAGTAATGTGAATTAATATAAGCGCACTCGATGAGATACTTAATTACTGTACGAATCCTATAGTTGTAAATAAAGGTAGCGTAGCTTTGCTGTTAAAATTTGGCCTTCCTTGTCTACCTAGTACATGTAGCTATAGGTGGCAGGGCATGACAGGTTCTGGCTTTCCGTTTTTTTCCCCTTGCTGAATGAAGTTTTAATTTGCAGTGATTGCATTTGTTTATATATTTGCTTCCTCTTATCTTAGGAAATCTTCGTATTGAAGTCGTTATCGGTATAGCTGGTATTTCATAGTAGCCTACTATATAGGCTATAATTAACTTGAGCTTATCTAGAATGGAAATTCATTCTCACACAAAATGCACCATGCATATATGGTGAGCAGCTAGTTGATGGAAGTAAAAAAATCTGCTCTAGCTGACTCTTGTCACTTTAAATTTAGTCTACTACGGTAGCCGTCCCTATGCCCTATAGTGAACCTGGAACTGTTGAGTACAGTATAGGTTTTATGCTTGAAATGTAATTTACACATCCTAAAGCAGCTATTACACGGGCACTTTTCTGCTCAGTGAGCAGCTGCTCACTGAGACCTGACCTGAGTGCGTTTATGATACAAATGATCATAGCGCTTCCTAATAAGCGGTGCTTGTTCTAATGGAGATGCTTTATTTTGCGGAAAAAAAGAAAGAAAAAAAAGTATACTTTGTGGTTAAAGTTAAGTTAGGTTTCATTACAACCTATAAGGTTAGGTTAGGTTTCATTATTATTATTTTTTTTTTGAGGGGGGGGGTTGCACAAAATAAAACCCTCCATTAGAACAAGCACTTATTGTAGGCCAAGAAAAAATAGTTGGTGTCTCTGAAAACGACCGCGAAACTCTCGTCCATTATTACCAAAAGTTGTTTCGTAGTCTATATGAAACCATAGTCGTTTCGTACACTCAGTTCAGAGCTGAACTTGACTACTAGAGTTACGAAACGACACCAGGTATGTACGAAACTACTCAAAATCAGTGTACGAAACTAACTACTTACAATTCAATATACCTAATTAAGAAAGGGTTTTAATTAGGCCAAAGGTTTTGGATTCATTTAAACTTCCTGTAATCCCCGAGAGTAGCTTCTATGGACCACTGTGGCCCGCGGCGGTACGGGGCTGACGCCGTTATAGTGGACGAGAACTGCGCGTTCGCTCTTTAGGTCAGACACACACACTGGGGGCTAACACCGCACTCTTAGCCTCTCTCGCTTTACCACATACACCACACCTGTCCGGCCTCGCAACACACCTGTCGCCTGTGTATCACCGTAAATAAATGACTTGGAAGGTTAGGCTTCTTAGGTATTGAGGGTGTATGTTTTCTTTTTTAATGTTTTTTTTATAACAAATAAAGGGCTATATTATATAGCCTATATATGTTCCATATTGTAGGATGTGACTGAACTAAGTCAATCAGTAAGCTTTCCATCTCGTCTGTCCAGTCAGCAGGCATGTTGATGTCTTCTTGAGTTTTAGAAGAAATGATCTTGCAATAAATAATATAGTCATCCACTAATGTGGGTTTTCTTTATAACAGAAAACGTTTTAGCTCACTCAAATAAGTTTTGCTCAATGAAATGATGAGCAAAAATAGCTTCGAAGGAGTTCACTGTTTGCTCAACCAAACAGGCTTTTGTTGAGCAAAATCCTCAAAACTGCTCACTGAGCAGAAAAGTGCCCGTGTAATAGCCGCTGTGGGATGTGTAAATTACATTTCAAGCATAAAACCTATACTGTACTCAACAGTTCCAGGTTCACTATAGGGCATAGGGACGGCTACCGTAGTAGACAAAATTTAAAGTGACAAGAGTCAGCTAGAGCAGATCTTTTTACTTCCATCAACTAGCTGCTCACCATATATGCATGGTGCATTTTTTGTGTGAGAATGAATTTCCATTCTAAATAAGCTCAAGTTAATTATAGCCTATATAGTAGGCTACTATGAAATACCAGCTATACCGATAACGACTTCAATACGAAGATTTCCTAAGATAAGAGGAAGCAAATATATAAAAAAATGCAATCACTGAAATTAAAACTTCATTCAGCAAGGGGAAAAAAAACGGAAAGCCAGAACCTGTCATGCCCTGCCACCTATAGCTACATGTACTAGGTAGACAAGGAAGGCCAAATTTTAACAACAAAGCTACGCTACCTTTATTTACAACTATAGGATTCGTACAGTAATTAAGTATCTCATCGAGTGCGCTATATTAATTCACATTACTGTGTAACGAGACGCAAAAGATATACGTAAAAAGACAGTGAAGGTGAGAAAATAATGTATAAATAATGAGAACAAAATGAGGTCGCTACATGGTGAGATATGC
The DNA here is from genome assembly GCA_016584305.1 of Chionoecetes opilio. Classification (NCBI taxonomy): domain Eukaryota; kingdom Metazoa; phylum Arthropoda; class Malacostraca; order Decapoda; family Majidae; genus Chionoecetes; species Chionoecetes opilio. The sequence goes on from JACEEZ010016600.1 coordinate 12,557, forward strand.
CGAGATGCCTCTTGACTGAGGAATGGCAGGCTGCTTCCTGACGGCGAACAAATCATGTCGCTACATGGCGAGATGCATTACACCGATATTGTAGAGGGACAGGCTGCCACCTGACGAAGAACAACAGGCATTTGAGAGGCCGCGCCTCAGCTGGTCTCGCTGCCCGTGACTGAGGGGTGTCAGGCGGCCTCCTGATGGAAAAATAACATGCTGCCGTTACATGTTGAGATACCGCGCTGCCGGTGACAGAGGAGTGCAAGGGAAGGCCTCCTGACAGAACGCCACTGCCCTGTATACATGCAACCGTAACAAGCAAAGCTACGCTTCCTGATTACAAGAAGATTCGTCTCTCATCGAGTGTGCTTATAAATATTCACATTACTGGGTAATAAGACGCAAAGATATACTTAAGAAAGACAGTGAAGATGAGAAAAAATGTAAAAAATGAAGAAGATGGGTGGGTAAATCCACCCAGAGTATCCTACAGCGAATTAATCCGCCACGGAAAATCTCCGGCCGTGGTGTCGGCTGGGGAGAGGCAGGAGCCAAGGAGCAAGCTGTTGCCTCTCCGCGCGGCGGGATGAAATGAAAAGAAAACATCGTACCTCTGGCGCGCTACATGGCATCCCAAAAAACAACAAACTGGATACCAAGCCTCCCAGACCGCACACCCACGTCTGATGAAAAAAAGGCCAAATGCTTGTATGCTGGCTTAATGAGTCATCGTGCACAGTTGATAGGGAAACAAAGCCTAAGCCATTCCTTTCGCACCCCGCAGTGTCTCCAGCCACGCAGTCACAAAATAATTTCATTTAAAATAATAATTTTAGCAATAAATTTTTCATTTGAAGTTCAATATAAAAACCAAAATCATTCTGCAATAGTAGTGGCTGTTGTCTGTCCCAGAGAGAACACAAGCTCTGGAAGCAGGGATGACAGCCTAGGGCACGCTGCTCACTTCCCCTTAACGGGCCTCCACCACGCTATCAAAGTATATACGAAACTTCTTTAAAAAATGATGGAATAATTCCATTTAACGGTAAATAACACTATTGAGACTATCTATCCACTCCACAGGGACCCCCAGCGAGGACAAAAACCCAAGCATCATAAAAGAAAGCAGTCAGACCCGCAGCCTACTGCTTGCTAAACCTTGATTCGCGCTCACAGCATCTTGCGGAAACTGACAGTCAGCCAGTCAGTGACTGAGTCAGGGTTGTGAACTTTTGTAGCCCACATTATCGTACCGAGCCACCAAAATTATCGTATTTTCAGATAGATTATCGTACAACCTTAGCTAAAATAATATAGTCAGTAGATAACTATATATATCATTGAATTCAGCATTCCACATATAAAAATATTTTCTCTTTTCACTAAAATATATAATATATCCAATCATGACACAAAATTCCATGTTAACTTATTTTTCCAAAATAAATGAAATTAAATCAAACAAAAATAGAATTAGTAAACATATAATGACTCAAAAGAAGCTGAACTCGAGAATTCTACATAGCTATCATCCTAAAAAAAAAAAAGAATTCTGTTCCTCTCTATTCTTTTATCCCCTGTGTCAGCTGACGCTTATAATTATAGTGTGTCAGTTGTCATCAACACATCATATCTTCTGTAGTGATGCAATTAACACATCTGCCTTTTCACTTACACACTGCGCTGCTGGAAGAGAACAAGTATGGTTCCCGTTATAAGTCAGTTTCTTACCTTGTCTTGGTAAGGTTAATCTTGCTAAATACTTTCACAATCTGCGTTCCAATGCGGCAAGCAACGGTCCAAATCCATGTCATGCAAAGGACCAAAAGTCAAAGTCAAACTCAAAACTCTCTCTCTCTCTCGCGGAAGTTGACAGCGACAGATTTTTTTTTTTTTTGCGATGACAATTTTTTGTACGACTTTATAATGTAATTATATTTGTGAGTCAATTATCGTATTTTCGTTACGATTATATCAACATGCATCGTACATCGTACGGATAGTCAAATGATCGTACAAATACGATAATTATCGTACAGTTCACAACCCTGGACTGAGTCACTGACTCCTGACGTCCTAGACCTGCCCGTGAAAGCGACTCCACCGACCCCAGCCACCGGCGCGGCGCAGGCTAACAGGATGACCACTCATGAAAATATATATTTCAATATTTAATCTAAACGAACAAAAAAGTAGGATTCAATACCAGATCTATATATGTACAGACAGGAGGTTCCTTCATATCATACAGCATAATAATTAGTGAATGAATAATGTGTCATTCGGTACTAATTAATCTTTATAATAGTATATTATATATAATCGAAATACACTAAAATTCAATTGTTTTTTAAAAAACTCAATGGTTTATCAACGTTAATAAAAAATGTTAAAAGAAAATGCAAGCCCAGAATAAAAAGAAACCTCAAGAAAAGAAAATCATGTGAGTAAAAAGTTTGTACTCTTTCAAAATATTTGGTAACACATTGCATTAATATGACAAATTTTCTAAAATGATTGAAAAATATAATGTAAAAAGTAAAGATTGGAATGGACTCACAGGCATCAGGTAGTTCGTGCGGAGTCAATAGGGAGTTTTAAAGAAGGCTAGACAAGTTCATGGATGGGGATGAAACGTGGATGTAAGTAGTGTTAAGTAGCAGGGACTACCACGTGTAGGTCTCACGAACTCTTGTAGTTTTCTTATGTTCTTAAATGTTTATAATACGAATGTGTCCAAACTGAGTGAGAGCTGCATCATAATTATTATCGCAGGCAGCTACACAACTATATTTTACCAGCAGTCTAGTTCTTCAGTAGAACTATTGCTTTTATCTCTGAGGACGGTAAGAGCTTGGTTCTTTTCTGTCTGTGTCTAAACTGAATAAGAGCCGCAACATTAAATTATACCTGTTAAACAACCATATGTTTCCAGCTACCTAGTTCCTCAGTCGAACAATATCCTATATCCGAAATGAAGCATTGGTTTCAGTTGAACTTTGCAGGACATCATCTATCACCATCGTGCGATATATATATATATATTTTTATATATATATATATATTTTATATATATATATATATATATATATAATATATATATATATATATGTATAGGGGGAAAAAGTGCTTAGGACTAGTAAACTGCCTAGCAACTTCTAAGCAGCATTTATAGACTATTCTTGCCCCAGGATATTGCCTAAGACAAAAAGAAACTTATGGCACATTTGATACGTAATTTATTTTTCCCTAAGACCTCAGACCTACCTATACAAAGGAAGAATAGAACAGACAGCAACAGGGCCCAAACGCGGCTGCCTGTGTGACTACTTTCTACCACTATCCTCAAGCAGGTGTCTTCAGTTTTATACTGTCTAGGAAACACTGTGAATAATATATCAAATTATATCAAATTTACAATATGAAAGAGCGTCGCAACATCAAATCATTGCAACTTCACATATATATATATATATATATATAATATATATATATATATATATATATATATATATATATATATATATAATACAAGTGGATCAAATAGCACGTCTGGTTATCTTCATGTATTTCACGGCAAAGCAGGCAATAAGAAAAGAGACTTTCAAGACAGGTCAAGACTGGTGGTGGTGGTCCTCCTCTTGACATTTCCCAAGATTCGTCGAAATTGCTGAGCATCATAGGATCAGATAGACGATAATTCCTGTGATTTTCATTCAGACGCACATACACTTTGCTGAGAATCTAAACGAAGTATAATATTAACTTCATAACTTAATATCTGCTTTCAAGTACCTAATTGTTATTTAAATGTCACAATTTACATGTAAATTTCTTAATTTAAGCTTTTCCTATATAAGTCTGATGTATATGTTACATTAATTATATCAGAGTATTTCTGATTTGCAATGCGTTTGATATAACAAATAACTTTACAATTGGACAAAATCTCATGATAGACCTACTGTTACTGGATACCTACCTGCCATCAGGTAAAATGTGTAAACGGTAATACTTGCAAAGGTGGATTTGTATAAA
>JACEEZ010016601.1:0-37712 GCA_016584305.1 Chionoecetes opilio
CCCAAAATTTTGCCTTAAAAAAAAGGTTTTTTTCTCAAAAAACCTAAAATTTAAATAGGGGCCATGAGGCAAAGTAAGGATGGGCATCTTTAAAATCTAAACAGATGTTTTAAAGGGACAGAAAGTATACACGAGAGCCAACATTTGGGTCAGCTTACCGTGGGACCCCTTGTAGTGTTTTTAAGTTTTTCCTCAACGCAATGCTAGTCTTTTCCACAATACCTACAGCACCTCTACTACACTTTAAATAATGTTCTGTCCGCAACTAATGTAAGCATACTTAAGATATCTTGCAATTTTTTTGTGGGGAATTGGGATGAGGGTGAAGGTTTATGGTACTTCGTCTCCGTCGGCAGGTTCCAACATTTTCACGTTCTCAAAAAATGTGAGAGTCTTAAGAACCACCACCTGACCGACTCTCCAAAAGACCCATTACCCACCCTGGGCCCCCCAAAACACAGTCTTCCCAGATAGCCCCTTTTTCCCCGAAAGTATGTTTTCCCCCCACCCATTCCTCACCCATTACCCATCCCCCCCCACCATTCCCCCATCACCACACCCCATCACTCACCCTTCCCTCCCACACCCTTCCTCACCCATTACCCCACCCCCCACCTATTCCCTCACCCATCCCCCATCCCCCCCCACCCTTCACTACCCATCACCCACACCCTTAAACCCATCACCCCCCCTTCATCACCTTTTTACTCATCCCCAATCAAGGTTTCCTAAATTTCCCAAATGTCTAAACTCGAGAAATGCCGGGGTCCCTGGCAGTTTTAAACTAAAAGGGTTGGTCTACTGTGTTTTGGCTCCGGGGACTAATTTTTTTTCATAAATTAAATTTCGCGATAAACATTATGCCCGCATCAAATCCCAAAAAAATAAGTTCTTCTTTTGTTCAACTAATTATATGATGACATGCTTACGATGGAACGTTCATAATAGCAATTTTAATGCAAATTTCTGCCCGATACAAAGCTTAATATATTTTTTCATTATATTGTGGCATGTAAAAAAAATTTGGGGGTGTCACACTTTTTTTCAAGACAGTACTGCTGCTCTGGCAAAAGCTTGTCAAAAAGCAAAAAGCAATGCCTTGGAAAAACGAAGAAAAGAATGCCCGAAACGGCTTTTTTGCTGCACAATGTAGTTAAAAAGGGGGAGGCGACCGCCGCGGGGGGGAGGGGTGGGCGGGGAGATTGTGGCGGGAAATTTGAACAAAAATTGCTACTTCACGCTCACTCATTTCACCCCCGGCTTTCTATCTATTGATACACAAAATAACGGGAAATTTACTCCAGGTATAATAATTTAAACAACTTATTGACTATATAATATCATAGAGAAACTTTTTACCTCCTCCTCAACTATAACCTACTTGGGTTATTGGTTATAAAAAGTTTTACAGAATCAGCTTCTATCAAATACATATAGAAGAAAATCGTTTTTTAAATATTATATTTGTGTTTTTTTAAGGCAGTGGGAAAAGCCCATATTTTTTCTTTAAATTTTGCCCAAAACTTTTCCCCAAAATTGTGAGTTAAAACTGCCAGCGACCACGGGAATTTGGGAGTTGCTTTTTCTCTCTATTCTCGAAACCCCTTTTTTTTTTTCATTCTCCAAAAGGCGCTAAAAAAAAAAAAAAAAGTATCGGTCTCCATAAAAAGGGCTTAAAACCTTCCCCTTTAATTGATTCCAAAACGTGCTTTAAGGGGATTCCCCCCAGGGGGGCGGACCCCGGGAAGGGACCAACCCCCCAACCAAACACACCACCACACCTTTCGTTTATTTTTTAGTAAATTAAATCACGTCATTTTGTAATGGTTTTTTTTTGGGTTTTTTTTTTTTTCCCCCGGGCCCCCTGTGATGGTCGGGGAACCCCAGGGTTCCGGAACCCCTTTGGAATACCCCTAGAAAGACAGTACAATATTATAATTTATATTTTTTTTTTTTTTTTTTTTTTTTTTTTTTAAGTGCCATGGGGGTGTGGCATGGTGACCCAATGGATGGTAGGTCTGGGGTTTAATTGAGGGGTGAGGTTTGGTCCACCCCTTGGCGCGGCGGATTTTTTTAGTGACCCTGGGGATTGGGCTATCCCCCCCCGTGCCCTCCGAATCGGAATGGGGGGGCAAGTTGTGGCAGGGCATGGGGTGTTTTCCCCCGGGGACCGGAAAGGGAAAGGTTTTTTTGGGGGGGATCGAACTCGGGTCACCAGAACGCCAGTCGGAATAACCACTGTCCCGCCCCCCCCTTGTCATTGGCCTCCGTTGCCTTATATGAAAAACACAGGCCACTCGGCCGGCATAGAGGTGAATATTAAGTTACTGGTTGGAAAAAATTTTAATGTTTTGTCATGTACGAAAAAATTCTAAAGAATGTACAAAACGACTAGGTTCGTATAAAAAAAAAAAAAATTGGTGTACAAATCTACTGGTGTACAAAACAACTGGTGTAAAAACAGACTGCACCTCCCCCCATTCTAAAGCTTTTTTTGGGGGGAAGGGGGGGGTTGGGAAAACACAAAAAATACCGTTGTTTGAAATGATGATTTTAAATCAACACAAAATTGTAAATTTCATGAGAAAAAATAATACCGAAGGATAAAATCAGACAAAGGGAGGGGGAACGGTGTCGTTTTCCCACTTTTAACAAATGCGTCAGCCTTCCAATGTTTCTCTGTTTTTAGGCTGAAATAAGGTTTTTTTGATACTTCAGGGTATTTTTTACTTTTTCCGGATGTCTCTTTACAATTTTTAGTGTTCTTTAGTGCTCTTAAATCACTATGAAATTTTAACTCCCCATCCGCTGTTATCCCATCCGGGAATGGCTTTATCTGCTCAAGACAGGCCGGAGGGTCACTTTTTTTGGGGTCCGGACATTTGGGTTTTTCCCGGAAATGAGGAAGCGGGGGGGGGGCCTTGGCAAAAGCTGCAGCAAAAGACCGTCTTACATTTTGCGTGCCGGCTACGGACCTGCGCTCGGCAACCCATAGATCATTTCCCAAAACTTTGGCGGGAACGTTGGATTATATAGGGCAAAAAAAAATGCGCACCATCCCCCCAAAGTATCGAGGACTGGAGACTGCGGTTCCCCCGGGAGAGGGGAGACGGCCTTGGGCACGATTGGTATTGGTCCACTCATTACTCATGGGTTCCTCATGGAGGGGGTCACCCCCTTACTGTGATGATTGTTTGGTCCCCTTAAAACTGTGCGGCACTTGCGGGTCGAGTGCCCCATCTTGGGGGCCCTAGTGTGAAATTTTTTGCCCGGTGTCGGGGGCGGACGGTGCTTACCGCCCCTCTTCCCCCGGGCATTGGGAGAGAGGTGTTTCCCCCGGGGACAGAAGTCCATACATTTTTTGAGAGGGGCTGGCCTTCCAAGTTATGATGTTTTTAATATTAATTATTATTTTTTTTTAATGTCCTTATTCTTTTATGTATTTTCGTTATTTAAATATTTTATTCATCTTAAATTTTTGTTTTTAGTTTTACTAAATTTATCTTCTGTAGGCAGGCGTCAAAAACCCGCAGTTGCGGCCCCTTTAAAAATAAAATCAATAAAATCAATTTTTTAAGTTGATTATGCAGGGTTTAATTAATTTATCAGATAACGAAATATAGTAAGGAAAGCAATAAAATTGCGCTTCTATTGATGATACCCTTCATGATAAAAGTTACTTGCAAATTTTTAAATGGCGAAGATTGAAGTGAATATCAATTTCATTGATATTTCTTCATATTCGTAAGGGCATTTTTTTGCGTTTTTTACTGTTTTTTTTTTTGTTAAGTTATGTACAAACATTTACGAAGATTACAGTATATCATATTATATAACCATCTAATGATAGTCCATAGACCACTTACTCTTGTCGGCGCCCCCGGGCCCCATATGCGCCCCGCAATTCAAAACATTGTCGCGTGTGCAGTCCGGTTTACAGTGGTTATGGGGACTTCTTTCTTTTCATCGTCAAAACTATTGTTATGCTTGATGGAGAGTTTCTGCGGGAATCGTATTCCCTTTAAAAAATGTTTTTTCTTATTCGCAAAGTTTTACGCAGATGCAATTTTCCCTTTTGATTTCGGGAAATTTGTTTTGGGGAAATATACCTAAAGAAAAATTTAAATTCGGTCTTTATCAAGGTTTTAAATCTGCTTATACCACAGGCAGCCTGTTGAAATTGGTTTTTTTGCACTGCACAACGTTTTATCGTAGCTAATATGGTTCTTGAGATTTTTAGGGAAACTTGCTTCCCCCCTTTTTCCGCAGCCTCGACAAATTTCCCACGGCTAAATTTTTTTTTTTTAACAAACCAAATGCGCTTCAGTCTCTCAGATCCGTTCTGAGACTAGACGTAGCGGTCGAGCTCTCCTTTTGAGGGTTTTTTTGGAGAGGAACCCGGAAAAAATGACATTTCTTTTTTCCAAAGATTTTACGCAGTGTGAAATTTTCTTGCGTTTTTCTGTTAACTCGAGGCACTTTTAAGTCCCCTGCAACCGTTTTATAGACTGATCTGTAATGCTACCTATCTTAGCGTCATCAGAAAACATGTGAGTCCTGCTAAGCCCACTATCTAAGGCGTGGAGAAAACAAAAAAATAATAAGTCTGTATTTTTTCTTAATCTGATTTTTGGGCCCGAGATACTCGCGGGGGTTTTAACTGTTTATTATTTGTACTTTTTTTCACCTTCACTGTTTTTATTTAGTAACATTCTGGTCTTCTTACATAAAGATGTGAATATAAGCTCACCCAGAGTTTATACCTAGAAAGCAGTCCCCCATCCCCGCTGTATTTGATTAGTGACGCCCCCGCCTAGCGCGGCGACCATCTGGCTTATAAACCCTTTTTCCCAATAGTTTTCCGACGCCCCACCTTTTATATTGGAAAAAAAAAATAGTGCCCCATCGTCTTCCTGAGAAATTTTGGATCGATCAGCATAAACTCAACAATAATTTCAATTAACGAAAAGACGGCTAAATAAAGTAGCGCATAAATTTGTTCTTTCAACCCTTATGGGCGCTATTTTCCCCTTTTACATTATATTAAACACGGTTTCCCGAAACTACACACTTGCCTGATTATGTTGGGCTAGGATACTTGCCCATGTACACTATCTAGAGCATGGTTCTTTCCCGGGTACCTTTTCCACCAGGGGTACGAAAACCCTTCACCGGGCTACGAGACATCTGCCATAATGCAAAGTCATATTTATAAGGAAACTGGAAATTATATTTTATAATTTTTTTGTCTGTCAAAACCCAATAAATTTTCTTAACCACCTGGAGTCCAACGGTTTTCACATTAGTCAAAACAATAAATTTTAAAAATTTTTAGTTACCCTCATATTCTTTTTCTTATTTCCTTTTTGTACAGAGTTCTATATGTGTGGGACGTGTTCATGTGTCTGTCGGCCCCAGAAAATGGCCACTGCCCAAAAAAATAGCACAGGGAAAAACTCGGCCTGGGAGCCGTCGTGGAAGGTTCTGCCGCTCTCGCTCAACCACAAAGCAGTGCCACCATGGTACCAGGGGCGCCCCTCGGGTGACGGGGCCCGAGGTGCTCTACACTGCTGCCTTGGTTTCGCCACTTTCACTTTCAACGTTTCTCTGAACCTACCGCCACAATGAGCGGGGTTTAGTTCCCGTGTTTCGGTTAAAATGAGTTGCGAACGAAAAACTGTGTCTGTGATTCCCGTGAACCGAGGCGCTCCCCCCGGGCTGTAGTGGCTGCCCAGGGGGTCCTTTTTGTTTACTGCGTTTTCTCAAAGTTGTTGCAGATTCATTCTGTCGCCCTTGCGTCCCTTGGTGTGATCGGATTGAAAAACCCTGCTGGTCACGGCGTAGACCAGTGACACAAGGGGGCCCGCAAGGGGAAAATTAAAAGGGCCCTTAAAATTGCACTAACCATCACTAACAACCCCTTTGCATTTTTTTTTTGTACTCTGGGGTACACTTTTCTGGTCCTGGTGACTTAAAATTTTCATTCCCCTTTATTTCTTTCCATTTCCCATTACACAATATCTTTGTGATAACTTTGGAATGGTAGAAAAGGTATAGAGGAATGAAGAAATTTTAAAAAATGAATGAAAGAATGAAAAAAAAAAACCATCTCCATTAAAAAAGCATTTATTGTAGGGGCCCGGAAAAAAAAGTCGTGTCTCTAAAACGCCGCTAAGTTCTCGTCCATTTAAACCTGCAATTTTTTTGGCATTGGATTAAAAAACTGGGCTCTCTTGAAAAAATTTTTATCAGCGCTGGTACACTGCAGCAGCCAAAACTCGGCCCCACACCCTCGTGGAAGGGTTTTGCCCCCCGTCATACCACAACCACATGAAAAAAGGTCGCCCCTCTGTCCCAGGGGTCTACACTGCCTCCTTGGTTTCGCCCTTTCACTTTCAAAGTTTTTTCTGGGCCACAGTGAGCAGGATTTAGTCTCAGTGCTCTGTGTTAACAGCTAGTTAACTGATTTAGTGAAACTGCAAAAACTGTCGTGATTCCTGTGAACCGCGGGGGCTCCCCACAGGGTTTTTTGGCTGCCCAGGAGTCCCTTTTTTGTTTACCGCGTTGCTCAAAGTTGTTGCAGATTTATTCTGTGCCCTTTCGTCCCTTGGGGTGAGCGGAGGCGACCTGCTGGTCATTTCATAGAGCAGGGAGCAAGGGGGGGCCCCCAGAGGGTAGTTAAAAGGGAGCAAGCCCAAGGGAGGGAAAACCCGCTGTTAGGGAAGGAACCCTCACGGGGCAGCTCCCTTGTGCCTGCGACGCCCTGAGTGGGGGGGGGACCGCTGGGTGGTAGGTAGGCAGAGTTTTTGGTTGCACTTGATATGGTCTTGGTTTATTTTTTCAACTATTTCTGGTTTTGTTTGTGAGATTAAGTATTTTTTTTCCTGCTATTTCTTTAGGCAATTGGGGTTTCTTTTTCATAAAAATTAATTTTGTAGACGTGTGGTCGTGTCAAATGAAAGCCCACTAAACAACAGAGATAAAAAGAAGCTCTTTGGGAAACCTTTTGCTCCAAGCGATCCAGGCAAAAAAGGGGATCCAGTTACGATGGATTCCCCTTTCCTCATGCTGGCGATGAAAGAGGGAAAAACAATTTGCCAGAGCTGGGCACTAAAAACATTTAATGTATTTTAAAAAATAAAAACAAATAGATTTTACGATTGTTTTTAAAAACTAAATATCAATTTTATTGAAAACATTTTTAAAAACTTTTAAATAATACAAATTATAACATGTCCCAAAAAATGGTTTTTCCCTTTAAATTTTTGGGTTTCCTTTGAAATTTCCTTCTCAGCCTAAATTTATTTAAAAAAATAAATTTCCTTTAAATGGGAAAACCCTGGGTTCACTGTAACACAGGGGGTTTCCAATGTTGGGCGGGGGTTTTTTGGCCCAAAATTAAAATGATACAAAATATTACTTTTTTATTTTGGTATTTTAAAATTTAAAAACAATGTTGAAAAAATCATAAAAAATTTTAAAAACTGTATTTAAATACTGACAACCAATGTATTTATAAAACGTTTTTAAAAAAACAAAGTATTTAAATATGCCCCGCTCTGTTTTGTCTGACATTACGATTACTGGAAAAAAAGGGTTTGCTGCACTTATGCCACCCCAACTGAAGGTTCTAAAAAAAAATCACAAAACCCGGGGGGATGATGTCATTTAGGGAGATGAAGATGATCACAAAATAGAATTTAAAAAAAACCCATGGATAAGCGAAGATGAAAAAATTGAAAGTATTTTAAAATTCCCTAAGTTTTCCCATTATTAAAAATTTTTTAAACCAACGTTCTGCCAAAAAATCATTGATCTGGAGAGGACATTTAATCTGAGTATAGGTTTCCCTTTCACGTGACGTCACGCCCTCTTGTGCAGTAGGGTGGGCAGGAAACCCTTAATTTTGGAACCGAGGGTTCCGGGTTCCCTGCTCTCGGAAACGTTGGAACCGGTCCGGGGAACCCGGTTCCGGTAATTTTAAAAAAAAACTAAAATACAAAAAAAAGCATATAAAAAAATAAAAAAACTTATAATTAAAAAATAATATAAAAAAAAGAAAAAAAAATCATAAAAAAAAAAACATCAATAAATTTTATAAAAAAAAAAGTACATATATAAAAATAAATAAAAAAATTAAAATTTGATAAAAAAAAAATATATATATATATATATATATATTTATATAGACATGGGGATGATTAAAAAAATTATTATGATTGATTTTGATTTTCATCCGAATAAATTTTTATTATGATTGCGTTTTTTTTTTTTTTTATGATTATGATTATTTCACTTTACGTATTTTTTATTATGATTTTTATTTTTATGTTTTCTGTTACTGCTTGTTATGTTAGATTGTTCTGTTTCTGCTTGTTTTGTTAGATGTGTTTGTTATGCTTTATTATGATTAGAGTGTTCTGTTACTGCTTGTTATGATTAGATGGGGTTCTGTTTTTGCTTGATTATGATTAGATGTGTTTTTCTTTTAGCTTGATTTGATTAGATGGGGTTCTGTTAGGGCCTTGATTTGATTAGATGGGGTTCTGTTACTGCTTGTTTATAAATTAGATTGTTTTTTATGCTTGTTTTATAAATTAGGTGTTCTTTTTGTTTGATTATGTTAAAATTTTTCTGTTATTGTTTGGTTTTATGATTAAAATGTGTTTGTTACGGTTTTATTATGTTTTGATGTTTTCTTTTTACGCTTGTTATGATTAGAATTTTTTTCTGTTATTGCTTGATTATGATTAGATGTGTTCTGTTACTGCTTGATTATGATTAGATGTGTTCTGTTATTGCTTAAATTATAAATTAGATTTTGTTCTTTTATTGCTTGATTATGTTAGATTGTTCTTTTAGCTTGTTTATGATTGATGTGTTCTGTTTTTGCTTGATTATGATAGATGTTTCTGTTTTGTTTGTTTATGTTTAGATGTTTTTCTGTTACTGGGGGGTTTTATGATTAGATGTTTTCCCTTTTATTGTTTTAAATTAGGTTTTAGATGTGTTCTGTTATTGTTTGATTATGATTAGTTTGGGGTTCTGTTATTTGCTTATTAGGGATTAGATGTTTTTTCTGTTATTGCTTGTTATTTTTAGGTGTTTTGTTTTTTGTTTGATTATGTTTTAGATGTGTTCTGTTACTGCGTTTGGGTTTGGTGTTTTCTTTTACGGCTTGATTTGATTAGTTTTGGGGTTCTTTTTATGCTTAATTATGATTAGATGGTTTTTTTTTATTTGCTTGTTAGGGTTAGTTTGGGGTTTTTTATTGCTTGATTATGATTAGATTTTTTCTGTTATTGCTTGATTATGTTTTTTTAAGTTTGGTTCTTTTCTGCTTATTATGATTAGATGTTTTCTTTTAAATGCTTGATTATGATTAGATGTTTCTGTTTTTTTTTTTTGTTTTAGAATTAGATGTGTTTTTTATTGCTTGATTATGATTAAAATGTTTTCCCTGTTACTGTTTTGATTATGATTAGTTTGTTTTCTTTTTTTGGGCTTGATTATGATTAGATGTGTTCTGTTATTGTTTGTTTAAATGATTAGATGTGTTCTGTTACTGCTTGATTATGATTAGATGTGTTCTGTTTTGCTTGATTATGATTAGATGTGTTCTGTTATTGCTTGATTATGATTAGATGTGTTCTGTTACTGCTTGATTATGATTAGATGTGTTCTGTTACTGCTTGATTATGATTAGATGTGTTCTGTTATTGCTTGATTATGATTAGATTTTTTCGTTATTTGCTTGATTATGATTAGATGGGGCTGTTTTTGTTTGTTATGATTGATGTGTTCGTTTTGCTTGTTATGATTAGATTGTTCTGTTTTGCTTAAATTATGATTAGATGTGTTTGTTTTTGCTTGATTATGTTTAAAATGTGTTCTTTTTCTTTTTTTTTTTTTGTTCCGGGTTTTATTATGATTAGATGTTTTTCTTTACTGCTTGATTATAAATTAAATGTGTTCTTTTTAGGGGGGGGGGTTGGTTTATGTTTAGATTGTTTGTTATGTTGATTTGTTTAGATGTGTTTGTTCTGCTTGATTATGTTTTAGAGTTTTTTGTTTTGCTTATTAGGGATTAGATGTGTTCTGTTATTGCTTGATTATGATTAGATGTGTTCTGTTATTGCTTGATTATGATTAGATGTGTTCTGTTATTGCTTGATTATGATTAGATGTTTTTCTGACGCTTAAATTATGATTAGTTTTGTTCTGTTATTGCTTGATTATGTTAGTTTGTGTTCTTTTTTAACTGCTTGTTTAAATGATTAGTTTGTTTTCCCTGTGATGTTTGATTATGATTAGATTTTTGTTTTTTTTTGTTTAATTTTTTACTGCTTGATTAGATGATGTTTTTTTTAAATTGCTTGATTTGATTAGATGTGTTCTGTTTTTGCTTAAATTATATTAAAATGTTTTTTTTTTATTGCTTGATTATGATTAGATGGGGTTCGTTATTGTTGATTATGATTAGGGGGGGGGTTTTGGTTACTGCTTGGATTATGTTAAAATGGGTTCTGTTTTTGCTTGTTTAAATTTTTAGATTTTTTCGGGTTACTGTTTTGATTATGATTAGATGTTTCTTTTATTGCTTGATTATGATTAGTGTTTTTGTTACTGCTTGTTATGATTAATGGTTCTTTTATTGCTTGTTTAGGGTTTTGATGTGTTCTTTATTCTTGATTAAAATTTAGATGTGTTCTTTTACTGCTTGATTATGATTGGGTGTTTTTTTGTTCCCCTGCTTGTTTAAATGTTTAAAGATTTTTTTTTGTTCTGGGGGGGTACTGTTTAAATTTGATTAGATGTGTTTTTTCCTTGTTATTTGATTTTTTTTAACCCCTTTTGGAATTATTTTAAGGTTTTTTTTGTTGTTAAAAAAATTATTTTTCCGTTTTTTTTTTGATTTGGCACTGGCTTAAGTTAATTTTTCCGACGCTTTTTCATATTTGATTTTTGAATCAAATTTTAGATGATTTTTTATATCAAAAATGTTATTTTGTTTAGTCACCCTTTTTTAAATAATTTTTTTGGTTTAAAATTAAACCCCCCGGTTTTTTTTAAAAGCATTTCAAGTTTAAAAGAACCCAAACCTTTTAAATCATTCCGGATTAATCAACCCCTCTTCCCGTGACAGAACACATAAACACCAATTTTTTAAAAAATAATAAAATTGGGAAATTTTGGGGTTTTTCCCCGATAATTTTTTTGCAACCCCACTCAGCTTTTTTAGGGTCGGGGAGGCCCCTTCCCCACAAGGCCTAAACCACGAAAAATTTAACAAAAGGTTTTTCCCCCAAAATTTTTTGCTCCCCACCCCTCCCCCCCAACACACCCTTTTTCCTTCCACACACACGCCTGCCACCGACCCCCTTTTCCCACACCACGCCTCCCCTTCCCCCACACACACCCTTTAAAACCCCGGGCCCCCTTCCCCCCCACCCGGGCCCCGGGCCCCCCACACACGCCTGCACCCCGCCCCTTCCCCCACCACGCCTGCACACCCCCTTCCCCCTACACACACGCCCCAAAAGGGACCCCTTCCCACCCCCCCACCCCCCTTTTTTTAAAAACGGAACTACCCCTTTCCCCCCCCAAAAACCCGGCCCCCGGCTTTTCCCCCCAAAACCCCCTTCACACCGAATTAAAAACCCGTGGCTATTTTTGGAACCCACCCCGGGGTTTTTGAAAAGGGAATCCCAAAAACTGTATTTAGGTTATTTATTAACTTTGGGTTTAAGGGTGGCTGGGTTGGAAAACCCCCGGGTTAAAGTTAGTTGGTTTGGTAAAATTTGTGGTTTTTGGGTTTTAGGTATATTTTGGGGTTTAAAGGGTTTAGGTTAGGTTGGGTTTTACTTTGGGGGTTTAAAGGGTTGGGGGTTGGTTTAGGTATATTTTTGGGGTTTAATGGTTTAGGTTGGGTATTTTTTGGGGAAAAAGGGTTGGGTTTATTTTATATTTTTGGGGTTTAAAGGTTTAGGTTGGGTTTAGGTATACTTTGGGGTTTAAGGTTGGGTTTAGGTTAGGTTACTTTGGGGTTTAAAGGTTAGGTTTTGGTATACTTTTTTGGTTAATTTTTTTAGGTTGGGGTTGGGTTTTATTTTGGGGGAAAAAGGTTGGGTTTAGGTATACTTTTGGTTAAAGGGTTTTAGGGTTAGGTTGGGTTATACTTTTGGGATTAAGGGTTTGGGTTTGGGTTTATAACTTTGGGGTTTAAAGGTTTGGTTTAGGTAAAATTTTGGTGGTTAAGGTTGGGTTGGGGTTAGGTTGGTTAGGGTTTTAAAATTTGGTTTAAAGGTTAGTTTAATTTTAGGTTAGGTATCTTTGTGGTTAAAGGTTAGGTTAGGTTAGGAAAATTTTTTGGGGTTTAATTTTTAAAGGTTAGGTATTTTTGGGGGGTTTAAGGGGGGAGGGGGGGAATAATTTTGGGGGGGAAAGGGGTTAGGTTAGGTTTGGGGGGTTGGGGATAACTTTGGGGGGTTAAGGTTGGGGGTTTGGGTTTAGGTATACTTTGGGGTTTAAAGGTTGGGTTGGTTAGGTATATTTTTGGGGTTTAAAAGGGTTTTTTAAATTTTTTTTAAGGGTAGGTTTGGGTTAGGTTAGGTATACTTTGGGGTTTAAGGGTTTAAAGGTTAGGAAATACTTTGGGGTTTAAAGGTTTTGGTTGGGTTTAGGTTAGGTTTCCCTTTGGGGTTTAAAGGGTTTGGGGTTAGGTTAATTTTTTTTCATATAGTGATTTTTTGATAAATTTTTTTGGGGGGGCCCTAAACCCTTTTATATTTGCTTCCCCCCCCCAAAAAACCCCCGTTTTCCCGCCATTTCCCCGGGGCTTTTTTGGCTATGGGGGGGAAAAAAAAAAAAAGGGTTTAGGGGGGGGAAGGGACTTCTTCCAAAGTTTTCCCCACGCCTGAAACCCCGCCTCCTTCCAAAACCCCCAACGCTTGCTTTCCCATTTCCTCCTTCCCCCCACACCGCCTGCAGAAAAGCTTCCTTCCCACCAAAACACGCCTGCCCCCGGGGGACCCCCCTTCCACACAGAGCCTGCCCACACGCCCCCCCTTCCCACCACACGCCCCCTTTTCCCACACCACGCTTCCTTCCCACCACACGCCTGCACCCCGAAAACCCCTTTCCCCACACACACCCCTTTGAAACACATTCTCCCAACCCCGACCCCCTTTCTTACACCCCACCCCTTTGCCCCCACACGCCCCTTCCCACACACACCCTTTCCTTCCCCACACAAAACCCCCCCTTTCCCCCCAACACGTTTTCCTTCCCACAAAACACCCCCTTCACCCCGACACCCTTCCCACACGTCTGACACCGACACCCTTTTTTACACCCCCGCCTGCACAACGCCCCCTTTCCCCACACACACGCCTGCACACACCCCTCCACACACGTGTGTGTTGTTTGTGTATGTTTTTGTTGGGGGGGGAAAAGGGTTTTTGGTGCGCAGGCGTGGGGCAGGGGGTGTGTGGGAAAAAGTTCGGTCAAAAGCGACAGATTCACTGCCCTGACCCGAAGACAATCGGTCCCTAACATTTCCCGGGACAGGTGTCAGACAGATGTCTGCGGGCGCCCCTGTTCTAAAGTCATAATAACAGTCTTAGCCCTGTTGGAGGGAAAATTTTTTTTTTTGCGCGCTTTTTACCCAAAAATCGTGTTTTTACGGAAAAAAGGCCTGGAAAAACAATTATTTTTTTGGGGGATTTGGGTTTTTTTTAATGTACATTCAAATAATTAGGCAAAAAAAAAAAAGGGGGTTGGGCAACTACTTTTTAAAAAGGCCCAAACCCCCATAATTTTGGGTGCCGGGGTTTGGGGGTCTTTTTATTTGGTAAAATAAATAAATTTCAAGTATTTAAATCACCTCGATTTAAATTTTGCAATCGCTTAGTATAATTTATTTAAATGTAATTTTAAGTAAAACCCCAAAAACCCCGATTTCCCCGGGCTAATAAGGGGGGGGCAATGGTTCGGGGAAACCCCAAAAGTCCGGGAATCGCAAGTAAAAAAAAAAAAAAAAAAAAAAAAAAAAAATCGATGCCATTAGCCACTCCCGGACGTTTTTCCCCCACTCTAGTATTTTCGGGCCCGGGAAACCCCACAAAAACAAAAAACCCCGCCGCGGACTTTTACGTCCCCTGAGCATGCAGGCCCCCTGGCGGGAGGCAGCCGAAAAGTGTTCAATAGTCTCAAGAGACGTTTCCCGCACCCGGGGCATTGGGGGGCAGGGGACTTTTAAAGGAGGCGGTGCAGGTGAAGCGTGAAATGTCGTTGCCCAAATATAAAAAAACCGAACCCCTGAGCCCTCTGCCCCCTGGCGGGGGGCGCGGGGCACGACCAAGGGGGGACAGGAGGGCACTCGGACCGCCGGGCAACTTTGGGCAATTTACTTTCAGGACCAGGGGATTTCAACATAAAAAAAAAAAAAAAATAAAAAAAAAATTTTCCGAAACTGACAATCCCGGGCCCCCGGATTTTTTTTCCGGCAAATCCGATATCCGGGGAAAACGGGTTTTTTTGTGTACAAGTATAAAGAAAAACAAGGGGTTAAATAAGACCCGTGCATAAACATTTTCCCACTTTTTTGGCTTCAACCCTCATTTTTCCCGGGATTTTGATCATATTTAAAAAACTAGGCACGTTTCCCGAATCTGCACACTTTTTTTGACTAAAAAGGTAAAAGGATACGTCCCCCGTGTGAAAAAATTTCCAAAAGGGGCAAAATTAGCCCTTTGACTTTGTTTTTCTTACATCTCGCCGCCGCATCGCCTTCTCATTTGGGGCAAGCGACGGGTGAAAAGTTTTTTTGCGGGGGCACAGCAAGAGAAAAAGGGGACCGCTTGCAAGCGAAATTTATTTTTGCTCCCCCGCAGAAAAAAGCCCTTTTTTGGTGTTCCCTGCTTTTCAAACATGCCCTTTGGGCCGGGAAACAAAATATATGAAAAGGTAATTTTTTTTAGGAAAATATAATTGCTACATGGAAAAACAATGGGAAAAAATCACAATAACACATTTTAATCATTGTTTTTATGAAGGGAAAAAAATGATTTTATTTTATTATGAAATTTAAAACTGCAGCTTACTTTGGGGAAAGATTTTATTATTATTATGGTTTAAACACAAACCTTGGATTTGATTTTTTTTATTAATAATCATAAACCTGCCCATGGGCTGCTTAACCCTAAAAATTACTAACCTAACTACACTATAACTCCCTAAAAGTTACTTAATTGCCGGAGGCGGCCCCCATGGGGCCCCGGGGCCCCATTGGGATAAAACCCCCTACCTTTCCTAGCCTACCTAAACCCAACCCAACCTTACCAACCTAAACCCAATCTTTCCTAACCTAATCACCTAACCTTTCCTAACCCAACCTTTTAAAAACCCCCTAAAAAGGGTCCAATAATAAAAAAAAGTTTAATAAAAAAACCAAAAAAAAAAGCGATGCCGGCACAAGAGGAGGAAGAAAGGGGGCCCTTTTTTAAACAAGGAGCTTATTCCCCCTCCACATTTTTAAAGTTATATTTTTCCCAAACTATTACTAAGACGAGGCTGGGAGTTCAAACCCGGCCCCGCGCTCAGGGGAATTTCCTTTTAAAACACATGGCCCCAGGGGTTCCCGCCCTCACTTTTTTTTTTTGTGGATAGATTTTCCCTACCTAGGCCATGTTATTCCCAAAGACATGACTGAGGGTGATGTATCATCAAGCAACCACCAAGCTTCTTGTTGTGGGAAATACTTCCCACAGGGAAAAATTTTCCTAAATGTAGCGAGAGGTGAAAAGGAGGTTTTTCAGGAGTCACTGCTACTCCCATAATTAAAAATGCAAATCTTTTGGGGGGGGGGGGGGCGCGGGACCCCCTTGGCCACTAGAACCGCCTTAAAGGGCGTCACAATGACACCCTTAAAGGCTTTGGGGCTGCCCAGGTGGTGCAGTCGTCCCTGGCTTTTTGCTAAGAATGGGGTGAACAATCTGGATGTGATCCGGGCGGGCACTCCCTGTTATTTTTGGGTAGGGTGGAGTTTTCTACAACTCCATCATCACCTTGTCAGGCCCGAAACTCGGCCATGTATGTGGAACCCATACAACAGCGGTGGCCCGGTTTTTCTGTTTGTGCAGAAAAGTGGGGTAAACACAAGTTTTCCATGTTTTGCTTTTCTATGGCTTTGGGTAACCCTTCCCCCAAAGTGCCTGACTTTTTTTCCTGGGTTTTTTTTTTTGCCCCTAAGGTTGAAGTTCCCCAAAATTTGGCATCCCAAGACTCGGGAAACCCAAAACTCGGCTATTTGGGTTTTGCATTCTCCCAAAACACGGGAAAAAAACACCCCAAAAACCCCCCGGGGTAGTTGCCGGGTCCGGGCCCCTGGGTGCCACCAACTAGGGGCCCCTTGGTTTTTTCCCCCCCGATTTGTTTTTTGTTTTTGTTCAGTGGTGTTGTGACTGTGAAATTTTGTACCCCTGCTATTTTGTGTACTTTTTAAGGTCGTTATTGGTATTTATGGGTCCCCAAAAGGCCAGGAAAACCTACTGGGGGAAGTGAAAAGAAAAGGAAGAAAAAAGGGGTTAACCCATTTCTGAGAAAATTGACCTTTTTAAGAAGTTGGATGGCGGAACCCCCAGGGCGGAGTTTTTGGGAAATATATGGTGTGGGGGATCGGGGAGTGTAAGACCTCGGAAAACCCAAAACAAAGTTTTCCCTGAATTTTTTGCCAGTGAGGGAAAGGTGAAAAAGGGATGGAATACGTAAGACCATGAGACATGGGAAGAGTGAAAATTTATACCGGTTTTTAATCCAAATAATTTTTCATGGATAATTTCCTGCTTTTTTCCCCCTTAAATATTAAAAGGTTTTAAAAGTCGGAAAATTTTCCCTTACTCGTCGGGGCTGGTCCCCCAGGTTTTCCGGTTTGGGAACTTTTAAACCCGTAGTAAATTAAGTTTACACTTTGGCCCGTTTTTATCGCTTTTTTTTTTGTAAAGTCTGCCTTCGGGCGCCCAAAAAAAAATTATTATTATTATTATTATTATTTGTTTTTCGACGGAAAAATCAAAGAAAAATGTCTCTTAGATACAATAAGGAAACAAAAAACCCTGCTCCCAATTGTTAGGCAAGGGTTTTGGGCCCAAATTTTTAAAAAAATACCCATAATTCTTAAATTTGTTTAAAAATTTGGGGGAGTTCTATCTTTTGTAATAAAAAAAGAAAAAAGGGCAGACATAATTTAAATTAAACCCCTAACCCAACTAACCCCGGGGGGCCACTTTGGGGAAATTACCACGCCCCCCAAACCCACAGGTTTACGCCAAACCCTTTTAAATTGGCTTTTCACAGTAAAGGAGTTATCTAATGTGGGCGAAATGACTCCCCCGAGTGGGCGAAAAATGACTTTGGGGGAAAGGACCTTTTGGTGTGGGCGAACTGAGATGGGGCGAAAAAGACTCCACCGAGTTGGGGGGAACTGACTTTGGGCGAAAAGGGGGCCCCCTTTTTGGGGTTTTGGGGGAACTGAGGTGTGGTTTGAAATGACCGGATACCGCCTAAGGCCGGGGGACGTGGGGGTTGGGGACCTGTTTGGGTTATAAGGCGAGAGTTTTTACGTTCGCTACTACTCCCAAATTGTGCTTAATATACAAAAATTATGTATATATTGAAATGATCCTTTTTTTGTCTTCAGCGCAGCAGACACACCCTCCCCCATCAAACTTTTTTTGGGACACTGACCCCCGAGTCACGACCTAAATACTTCTGGCGGGTTTTGGAAATCACCCTCCACGAAAGGGGAGCCAAACAAACAGCCCAAAAATTTGCCAAGGGCAGGGGGCGCATTTTTTTCCCTTTAGCCAAATTTAGTCCCCACCCATTTCGGGAGCCAATCAAAGGCTATTAAAATTTTCGAGCGGCCAATCATTTGGGGGTCTTAATCAAAAAAAGGACGGTGTTTTTGGAGGCTGTTTTGGAAAACCATAAATGGCCTCAGCGAAAGGGGGTATAACACAGCGTCGTGAACCCTCTAAGAAAAATTTTTGGATCCAGGGGCGCCGGTCCACACCAAAAAACATTGAAAGGTCTGGCAAGGACATTAAGAGCTGGGTCTCAGAGCCCACTTATTCTTTCCCCGTCACCAAGACACCAAGGAGCTAACCCTGTTCATAAGGTTTGGGTTTCTAATTTGTGGGTTTAAAGGTTTGGGTTTGGTTTCAAAAAAACCATAAACCCTGACTTTTTGGAATTTTTTGGGGGAGCGTCATATTTAAACCCCAATTTTTCCCCCCCAAGTTTTAGTGCTTTTTTTTGATGGAGAAAAGGTTTTTATTACTTTTTTTTTTTTTTTTTCTATGGTTTTTGGGGCAAAAAAAAAAAATATCTCCATTATAAAAAGCACCTATTTTAGGCCAAAGGAAAACTATGGGTACTCTTTGGGAAAAAACCGCGAAGCTTTTGGTCCATTATTTCCCCCAGTGGGTTTCACACACACACACACACCCACAGGGCCACCCCCACACACAGAAAAGGGCAACACACACCCCCGACAGACAGCCCACAAAACACAGAGACACACACACACAAAACAGACACACACACAAACACCACCCACACACACACAGACACCCCACAACCCACACACACAGAAAAACATCAATTTCCTTAAGGGGGCCAGTAGATGTGGATGAGTTCATATTCTTGCCCGGCCCCTCCTTGCCCCTTTTTTCAACCCAATTGCCCCGTCTTATGTCCCCCCTTTAAACACTCATCCCCACCAAACCCCTGACACCTTTCAATGGTTCCCTCGAGGCCCATAGGACTCAGGGGGGGCCGGGCTTTCCGGTGGGTTTCGCGAAATGTTGTTTTTTTTTAATGTTTTAAAAATGACCTTTTTGGCGAAAGGCGAGAATCCGGAGGGAGAAACCCCCCACCAGCCGCGAAAATTCACAAATCATGTGAGTTGTCTTTTTTAGGCATGCTTTTTCAATACTTTGAGCAATGCTTTACTTGTAAGTGCTCCCATAGAGAGATAGTGCCTTCAACTTACCGTAACATGTTTCATGGCAGCAGCAAAGGTGTGAAACAGGTGAAATAGGACAATCAAATCAGGTCAGGATTCAGGAACTACCACGTATGGTTCTCAGCAGACATTTGCTAGCTTTTGCTTGCTTATCGGTGCACGTAACCACTCTCAGCAAATTACAAGTGCTTAAGAGTTGCCTGTAATATCTTTCATGGCAGCAGCAAAGGTGTGAAACAGGTGAAATAGGACAGACAAATCAGGTCAGTATGGAGGGCTTTAGAAATACGTACGTGTGTTTTTATTTGACATAATTTGTAGCCTCTGCTTGGTTGTCAATGTATGTAATCACTCTCATAGAAGAAATAGTGACTCAATGATGCCTGTATCATGTTGAGGACACACATGAAGCTTGAAAACAATTCTAGTAAGTAAAAGGGCTTATGGAACTATCGCCGATAGGTACTCTCGCCGAAACACCAACCGAGAACTAGCCGACGTGGACATTTTCGACGACAGTTCCACTGGTAATAGATGAATAGAAAGAATAAAGGCTATTTCATTATTGGACACCACATTTTTTGCTTGTCCCAAAACACTAAAACTGCAGTATGACATTAGTAACATAACCTGACCTAACTGGTACCCCCAGACCCCCCCCCTCCCTCAGCTCGTTCACTAACCTAACCTGGACATTGGTTGACTGGCCAACATAACCTAACCTAACTATTCAGGCTATTGCTGGTATTTAATCTCTTAAGTGCAGAAACACGAGTAAAAGCATATTAAGAGTATAGGTATATTGGGTACTGTAATATCATGCTCAATAACTGGAACTGTCACCGCAAATAGAAACACTCGCCGACGAGGAAAATTGGAACACTCGCCGACGTCTGGGAGAATTCCTATTGGCGACAGTTCCAGATACCAATGGATTGATACTGCATATAAATATTCTCCTGATATTAGATTAGATTATTGTTGCCTTCAACATGCGTTAGGAAAATGTGGATTTACGAACCAAGAAAAATGAGCGAAAATTGTAGGTTAGTATGAAGGGTGTGGAAACGTGACAGATTTATTGGCTGGTTTTGCTTGATTGTTAGTATGTAAGGCAGTGTAAGGCCATCTTATTATATCATGTAGCCCCAGTGTTGTCTGTGATAGGTAGGTGACATAATGGTAATAGGGTATATTTTCCTTATTGTTCACCACTGATTTCGAGGACAAAACTTTTATTTAACTGAATTGCTTTGATGTGTTTTGAATTTATCTGGCACTCTTTTTTTGGCAGGAATCAATGACCATAATTACCGCCCGTTTGGTTATTTGATAGGGCTTGTGTTTAATAGGGCTCAGGCCATTCATCATATACACAATAGGGTACTAAATGATTTGTTATCTTGAGGGTTAATATGTAACAATAGGAGGATATTATTATTATTAAATAATGCAAAGGTTACATGGGCACATAAATACTGAGAATAGGCAGGCATGTATGGTAAAAACTTGTGCATTATTGAACGGATATTGCTTGTATAGCTAAATAGGAAGCATATTGATAAATCTCTTTGCATCAAATTCGCATCCAATGAATGCTCGTATGATAAAATCATAGTGTAAAAATGTTCAATCCAGTTCCCTTAAGCGATAGTTACTAGTTATAACTATATTATGCTCTCGTTATATGACCATTCATTGCTCTCGTCGTACGAGCATGTGTTATGCGAGAATCTAATGATATGAGACTCTTTAATTTGGGTATTATTCTAGTGTTTGGCCATACTCCCCCTCTCCCACAAAACAAGCTTGGGGACCTGGGGGAATGCGGGATATTTGGCTGGGGTACAAAATATGCGTCGCAACCACATAGTTTTTGAGTTAGGGGTGTTGAAAAAATTCCCTAGATCTAGGGAATATTCATTGGATTTCTTCCGAGTCTAGAAACGTGTGAACCTGCCAATCCTCACAGAATGGTGACCGAAGTGTCGAGAACCCCCTCAACCCCCGCCAGGAGGTTAGGTTAGGGTAGGTTATATTTGGTTAGGTTAGGTTAGGCTAGATTTGGTTAGATTTGGTTAGGTTAGGTTATCGGTGGGTCAAGCCCCTCGCTAGGTTAGGTTAGTCTTGGTTAGGCAAATTTTTCTAGATATAAGGAAAATACCCTCGATCTAGGGAATTTTACCCCCCCTACACAACTCTTAAATTACGCCTTTCCGATGCATAATTTGTTAACCACCCGAAAACCTCGCATTCCCACAGATCCCCAAACTTGTTTGGGGGAAGTGGGAGAGTATGGGCAAACACTAGAAATTTACCTTAATTTGCACCATTTACTCATTATCTGAGCATATTTTCAATGCTATGAGTGTTTTAATGGCAATATCTCTTAACTTTTCATTGATTTTGTGTCAAAATTCCCATTTATTTGTTATATAAGTAGGCTCCGCGGAACGTATCTGCTCATATCATCGCAAGTATACCATACAGTAAACCATGGTTGTTGATTTTTTTTATTTACAAAAAAATACTAATAATATCCAATTTATTTTATTTAAGTAGGATTTATTTGATATAAATCGATATTTTTATTTCTGTGTGGGTTGTCACCGGGAGGCGACCGTAGTGTAACGGTAGCACGTCCGCCCGTCAAGTGGAAGGTCTTGGGTTCGATCCCCGAGCGGTGCCTGCCTTTTCGGTGAACCCCCTACCTCTAACATGGCGCAGTGAGTAGGATCCAGAGCGTTCAGTGTGGCCGTAGCCTAAGAGACAATCTGGCGTGGAGGAGGCCAAGGGCGTGACCACAAGGCTCGTGGCTGGGGAAAATTAATGTCTCCTGTCGAGAGTTGCTTGGTATGGGAAGGGAGCCTGCATGGGGACTCGCGCGTGGTGACCCCCGAGAGTGGCGTTGTAGGGTGGGCGAGGCGACGCGCCCCCTGGCGTATGCCCCCAATTGATAATGATGATGGTATTTATGAGGCAGCATTGCAGCACATTCACGTAAGACAACAATTTATAAGCAAAGTTGAATTAGGATGATTGACCACCTGCATTTGCAGCAGACTTCAAATTTTCCTCCTTCAATTGATAAAAATCTTGATTCACAGAGAACAATGGTACGCAAAGGAAAGGATCCCTGGCTGCATGTGCAGCAGCTTTCCCACTACATCAGAACTGAAGAGTTCTTGGATTCAGTGGATCTTAAAGAAAAACCTGCCATGAAGCATGCTGCTGCTGGACATTTTGTGCTTGAAGGTAAGCCACACACTAGTTCTCTTATATTATTTATGACTGTTTGCAGAGTTCCTCCATACCACTCCACTAGACTTATCAACTACTTTTGATTCCTCAAATGAGGGAGCATATTTTAGCATGCAAGTACAGTGCTTTCTCGCTATTTAACAGAGATAGTTACTGAAAAAACTTTGCGGATTGCGATTCGTCGAATTGTGAATTGAACTTTCCATGAAAAAGAATTGGAAACATTCTAAGGCCAGTCAACCTTACCCTATAAAATGACCAATTTCAAAAATATTACCATAACTTAATATATAACAATTTCCCCAAATAATTTGTTTCTGTTCATCAATTAGTTTCACCATTATGAGACAGTACCCATCATTTGGTAGATATTTTTAAAAACTGTCCAAAGGAAGGGTTATCTTTGTGACTACCATATATTGTAAACATTTGTACCCCTTTTAGATGTTATATACTCATGAAGGGTCATTGATTCCTTATCTCCTTAGGGTCTCTTGGCATGGCTTGTAATGGTATAGTCCTAGTCCTTATAATTATATTTAATGGTATTTATGAAAAGTGAAGTACATAAGTTAAGTAATTGGATATTTTCTCATGTACAGGGACCAACATCTATTTCTGCGGCGCAGAAAGGACGCCATCCTGGAAAAAAGAGGCTTTGGTGAAGAAAAAAAAGGTTATTTTTCCCAAATTTTTTAATAGGTTTATTTATATAAAATTTTTTTTTTTTTAAAAACCCCTATTTTTAAAAAGGGCCCCCGTTAAATAAAATTTTAAACCCCCAAAGTTTTTTTTTCGGGTGAAAAAATAAAATTTTTAACAAGGGGTTTTAAAATTTAAAAAATTTTTCGTAACGGGGGGAAAGGCCCCTCCAAAATTAAGCCCCCCTTTTAAAGAGTTTTGGGGGAAAAAAACCCTTTAAATTTGGAAAGGGGGAAAAACGGTTAGTTTGGGGAAAAAAAAAGGGGGCTTTTTTCCCCAAATTATAATTGTGTTTTTAAAAATTAAATTTTCCGGGAAATTTTAACCAAATTGAAAATAAAATTTGGGAAGAAAAAAACCCAAAATTTTTCCTTTAATTGTAAAAACTTGATTCCGGAAACAAGGAACAAAAAAAAATTTAAGAAATAAATGGGTCTTGTCCCGAAACTTTTCCCCCCTTAAGTTTTTGGGCCCAATTTTTGGGAATTAAATTTTTTAATTTAAGAAAAATATTTTTTATTTATTTATTTATATAAATTAAGTTTTTGCCCCAAAAACCACCCCTATTTAAAAAAGGAAAAAAAGGGAGTTTTAAAGAAAAAAATTTGATTTAAAAAGGTTTTTTTTTTAAAAAAAAAAAATTGGGGGAGGTTTTTATGAATGTATTAAAAACCCTTTCCATAAAAGGAAATTTGGGGAAAAAAATTTAAGGAAAGTAAAAAATTTTTTTAAACCCCAAAAAGCAACAAAAAAACCATAACCAAAAATAAAATTTTTTAATTTTTTTCTTTTCTCAAATTGTTTAAACCCCCTTTAAAAATAAAGGATTATTTTTATTTTCGGAGGTTTTCCCCCGGACCTTATTAAAATTTGAACCCCTTTTTGGGGAATTAATATAAGGGCATTAATGAAAAAAATCTCCTTATCCCAAAAAATGGTTTTTAAATGTTATTAGGTTGGGGTTTTTTTATAAAATGTATAGAAAAAAAAAAATTAAATAATATCAGGTGAAGCCAACAATTTTGCGGGCAAAAAGGGGGCGGCCCCCCACCAAAACAACTGGAAAAAAACCCACAAAAAAAAACCAGTTTTAAACACATAAAAATATCAGGAGGGACAAGGCCAAAGGGGGGGGCCAAAAAAAAAAAAAATTTTTCGAGTTTTTAATTTTTAAAAAAGGGTTTTTATTTTTGTAATTTAAGGGGCAGGCTAAAAATTTTGGTTTTCCCCTAGAAATAATATTTTTATTTTTTAAAAAAAATTTCAATTAAATAAAATTTAAATTTGTTTTAATTTTCTAATTTTAAATTTTTATTTTATTAAAAATTTAAATTAAAAAAAGTTTAATATTTTTTAAAGGGGGGAAAAATTAAACTTTTGGGCCCAAAAACCTGAGGGAAAACGCCTTACCCGGAAAGTTCATTGAAAAAATTTTTTTTAAAAAAACCTGGCAGGCAGTGTGTTGGAGCCTGGGGCGCGCCCCCTTTATTAAATCTATTGGAAAAAGGGGAAAATTCCCCAATTTAACCCCCCCCCTCCATTTTTACCCGGGGGGCCTTCCCGGGGGTCTTGGCTTTTGCCGGGAAATTTTTTTCCCCTTAAGGGAAGGGCCACCTTTTAAGCCCCCTTTAAAACGATGGAAAAATTGGGGGATGGGCGAGGGGAAAGTTGTGTTCCCCCCACCTTCTCCCGGGGTAAAAAACCCGCCAAAAATGGGTTGGGCCCCCCCCCTTTGGAAAAATGAGAGGGGCCAGGGTTGTCCCCCAAAAAAAAACCAGAGGTTTATCAACGGCCAAAAGAAAGCCACCTTTTTTAGGCAATACGCTTAAATTCGCCGGCCCTACCTTTTTTAAACCCCCCCAAAGTTTAACCCCACCCCTCTCCCGCCCCCCTTTTCCAAAACCCCAAAAAAAGGGTTTTTTTTTGGGCAAAACCCAAACAATCTACCCGTTTTTTTTTCCCCTCATACCAAGGTTACGGGGGCCCCAAAGGGTGGTTTGGGGAAATGTTTTAGGGGCCGGGGGGGGGAGAAATGGAGGCATTCGGGGGAAAAGGGTGAAAGCCAACTAAAATTCAGGTTTAAATTTGATAAACGGGGGGGGGGGAATCTAAGGCCCAGCAAAACAACCCTGGCCCCCAGATTTCCCAAAAAAAATAAAAGAAAAAAAATCCTTTTAAACCCCAAACATTTTCAAAACGTTGGGGAACTTAAAAGTTTAATTTTTTGGGTTCCAATTTTTGGACTTAATTTAATATATTAAAATTATTTTTTTAGGGAAAAAATTTTAAAAATATATTAAAATATAATATAATATATTCTATAATATTATATATAAAATATATATATATAAATATATATATATATAATATAAAAAATATATATATATAATATATATAATATATAATACAAAGGGGGGCCCCAAAACCCATTAATCCTTTAATCTTTAATTTAACGAAGTTAAAATTTTCGTTAACGATTTAATTTTAAGAAAATTTTGGAAATCTTTTCGGACTAATTAATTCCTTTAACTCAAGTCCGCAAACCCCAAAAATGTCATAAAAACGGTAACTTTTAAAAGTTTCTACGTGATAAATTATATTCGTGTTTTTTTTTGTTTTTTTGTATTTTCCACTTTATCAATTTTTTTTTTTGTTTAATCAATATTTTTTTTTCATTTAAGTTTTTTCACCCTTTTTCGGCTCTAAAAGCCTTAAAAAACCAAAAAACAGCCAAAACTATAAAACTGTTTTTTTTATTTTTTTTAAAAAAAAAAAAAAAAATCTCCCTCTTTTTTTAACTCTAAAGAAAAAAAAAACTTAGTTTTTGGATTCTAAAGCCTTAAAAAAAATAAAGGGATTTCAATTTTTGGCACTTTTTAAATGTGTTTTAGGGGGTTTTTTAGAAAAAAAATTTTTTTTTTTAAAAAAAAATTAACGTTAAGGTTATCGATAACTTTACATTATAAAAAATTTTAATGATTAACGTTACGAATTATTTTTTGGTTAACGATTTAGGGTTAACGAAGTTAATTTTTTGAAAAAGGGCGCCCACCATGTATAAATAATACTATAAAAAGTACACACACGGCACGTGTTATTTATGAAAAGTAATAAAAATTTTGAAAGCTTAGAATAGGGTTTAGTGAGTGTGTGGTGACTTTTTATGTTTTCAACGCGGGAAAAAAACTTAGATGGGAAGCAACTTTCTTTGGATGATGGGGAGGGAAATTTGCTCAGTTTTTCGTACTTTCTTTTACATTTCAGGGAAATTTGTCCAGATGTCAATTCATCAAAAGATCAAAACTAAAGTAAGAAAGAATCCTTTAAAACTGAGGGAAGGGGGAAAAGGGAGGACCTGTTTGGGTCCCTACCAGAAACGGCAAGAGGGAACAAATACGTATAACCTGAAAGACCTTTCAAAAAGGGGTTTGGGGCATACCTCTGCAGAAAGCGGGGCCCCTCCATGCCAAGGCCATTACGGCCATGA
Organism: Chionoecetes opilio; assembly: GCA_016584305.1. NCBI lineage: Eukaryota > Metazoa > Arthropoda > Malacostraca > Decapoda > Majidae > Chionoecetes > Chionoecetes opilio. The sequence continues at coordinate 26,478 of JACEEZ010016601.1, forward strand.
TATATCCCCGGGTCCTCCATGAAAATAATAAGGGATCAAGGGGGGAAATTTTGTCAATGAGGTAAAAAATTATTGCTGTGTATCGGAGAAAAGGGTTTTAAGGGGAATAATAAAAAATTTTTGTTTTTTAAGTTTCATGTTTCTATAATGTCAGAGAAAAAATATATGATAGTTTTAAACTTACTATACTGTAAATGTTATTATAGAAAAATTCATTTTAAAGGTCAACAAGAATGTGGGCCTTTTTCAACATCAAGCACCTGATGACCCCCCACCCCACAAACCAAAAAGGGCCCGATGAAAAAGGAATCTTTCAGTGAAGGCGGGGTTCCAGCAAATCTGCAATGAAACAAGGATGACTGGGATTGTAAGTAATCATCAAAGTATCCCCAATTGCGCTATAAATGAACTTCAAACCTGTATTGCTTTTGGGAAATATTTTCATAGAGTCTTTTAATCTTAACTTTAACCATCTTTTTTTTTAGTGAACAAGCTATTTCGGTTTTACGAAGCAGGGAGCTTTGATGAAAATTTGGGATATTTAACTATTGATCCAAATTTTTAGCAAAGAAGGAAAAATTTTGAAAGCACATACTTATCTTCCCGGGGGTGAAAAATTTATGATATATATAAATAGCTGAATTATTAATTTTATGTTTTATTAATTTTTGTTAGGTTTGGGTTTGGGGGCCCCGGGCAGAGCATTTGGGCGATTTAGGGGCAATGGAGACCCACAGATTTTTCCCTCAGGAAGTGACCCTAAGTGACTGAAAAGCAAAGCGTTTGGCACAATAATCCCCTTAAAACAAAGGTCAGCTTCACCCTTTCTCCCTTTCTCAAAACAGACGCCGCTGCCTAATTTCCCTTTAACTGATTTTAGTCCCATAAAGGCGATGGTTTCCAAGGGACGCGGATAGGGGGGGAAGTGACAAGATTACAAGGAAAAAAGATCGTCTGAGGGAAGCAATTCGTGGCAAAGAAAAAGAGCCCGGGCCTTTTAAAAAAAAAATTTTTAATTTTTTTTTTTTGCAAAATTTTTATTGATTTTGGTATTTTGGCATCGTGTTTTTGTAAAAATTTACAATTTAAAGGGCTACTAGGTAAAAAGCAGGATCAACACTTTAAATGAACTTGATTTTAATTGATCAAAAATATTTTGGTTCAGTCGTGGTCTGCCAGGGATGCCTCTTTTATAAGCTAGGGGTTTTAACCTGGGGGCCCCAGGGGGCTGGCTCATGCTTGTATAAATTTATTTTTTTACAGGGCGAGTACACCGATAAACCCCGTCTCCGCGCAAATTTTTTTATTTTATTTTAGGGGTTAGTGGGGGGGAAGCCACCACCCCGGGAGGCAGGCAAACCCCCCCGGTAACACCGGTACCCTTTCATTGCTAGTCAGTGGACAGTGCACAGGGGACAGGGCTCCGATTTTTAAGGAGAGCCCACCCTGTCCCGGGGATAAAAACTCAGGATTTCCAGTTTTTAAAATGACAAAAGAATACAAAAACAAGAATGTTTTAAATACCAAATACTAAAAAAGGGGAGAAAGGTTTTTAAATACTAAACAAATACTTTTTACGAATGTTTTTTAAATATAAATACTAATACATAAATTTGTTTTTAAAATTTTTTGTAAATACTTTTTTAAATACACACAAATTTAACACCCGAAAAAAATAAATTTCCCTTTTGGATTTCCTTAGTTTTGGTTTCCTTAGAAATTTTTTCGGGCCAAATTTCCCTTTGAAATCAGGAATTTCCTTTCCCAGGGGAAAAACAGGTTCACGAAAAGTCGGGTTTCACACTGGGAAAAAGTGGCATTTGTACCCCCCCGGGGAAGTGGTCTAGGGGGCTAGTCGGGATCTTTCACACACGCAATCTCGGGAAACAAAGGCTGGTTTGTTTTTTGATGGACACCTCCCGCTGCCAGAGTGGGTGGGAGGTCAAAGGTGGTGGGACGTTCGGGGCGAGGAGTTTGGTGTAGACATAAATAAACAGGGGGGGGGGAAAAGGTGGACAGCAGCACAAGTGTTCAAGGTTTTGGGGAAGCTTTTTTTTTTTTTTTCCCCGGGGAGTGGGGGTTCAGCCAGCAGGGCCCGGGGGCACGTCGCGCTAGGGGAGGGGTAGGGCTGCTTGTGTATTTGGCGGCAAAAAGATATTTTCCCCGGGACTTTTTAGAAGAGTTTTAATAGTTTCTTTTTTTCCTTGATTCATCTACAAAATCAAACCCCACGTCAAACCCTAACATAATTGTTTTAAACTAACAACCTTTTCTGGCTGTAGAAAAAAGGGAAAAAATTTTTGGTAATATGTATCGCCTTTGGGCATGGAAATGGGACCAAAATTTAAGGATAAAAATTGCACGGATGAATTTAAATTTGAGTTTTTAGTGCCCAATACCGAAAAATTTTCCCAAAATTGGGGTGAGTGGGGGAAAAGGGGGCGGTGGGTTCTGCGTTTTTTTGAATTTTACCGGAAATTTCTCGGGGCCCCTCGGCAGATAAAGCCGATGAGCGGGGTGGGGTTTTTTTGAAAAACCAAGGCCGAGAGGGCTCCAGCCTCAGTCCCAGACCCCTTCAGCGTTTGTTTTCTGAAATAGCCCCGTGGAACAGGCTTAAAAAGGGTTGCCAGATAGTGGGGGGGGGTTAGGCCAAATTAAAAATGATAAAAAGTATTTTTTTTTTTAAATATTTAAAAAATTATTTTAAAAACCCAAAAAAAATATTTAAATATGTATTTTAAAAAAGACAACCAATGTATTTTTAAATACATTTCAAAAAACACAAAAGTATTTAAATACGTATTAAAAAAAATTATTTAAATGTATTTTAAAAAAATTGATTTAAAATATTTTAAAAACAATGTATTTAAATACGATTTAAATACAAATTGTATTAAAAAAAGATTTAAAAATACAAAAAGGGTAAAAAATTAGTAAAATTTAAAATAAATTTTTTTAAATTTTTTTTTGGCCGTTTTTCAAACACAACGAGCCCAAGAAATAAATTTTATGTAAGGACCCCCCCCTCCCCTTTAATGAATCTTCTCTCAAAAAGGAATTTTTGGGGTTTTGGGCCCCGTTTTTATGGATCAACACAAAATTTCAACCAAAAAAACGAAATTTTTCTTTATTTATTTTTATTTTTAACTAGCCCTATTGCAATTATTTTTGATCAAATAAACGAAAATTTTTTTAATTTTTGAGTTCCCTTTTTTAAAAAGAAAATAGATAAGTAATGGATTCACACTCGGAACTGTTTTTAGTAATATAAGAAAAAAAAATTTTAAGTTTTCAGTAATATTTAGTCCATCTTTAAAATCTATGCCCTAATGGGGAAATGTATAGTACTGCACTAACCTTTGGGGTTAATCATTTTTACTATTCTTGGTAGGTTTCCTTTCTTTTTTAAGAATAGATAGTAAAAAATAACGGAAAATGACACCTCCCGGGTGTTGTAAATTTTTTTTAATTTGTTCAAAACATCAAAACAATGGTTATCCCTTCCCTTAATTATATTAAAAGGGTCTTTTAATGATAGAAAGCGTTTAATGGAAAGTATTTCCAAATTTTTCAGCCCCCCAGCCTTTTTCAAATTTTCCCAAAACCAAATTTTTCTTTATTATGGATAGTTTTTAAACATTATTTTAGGATGGTTTGGGGTTTTTTTAAAAAAATATTTCCCGGGGAAAGGGGTCCCCCAGCAAACCGGAAAAAATGATTGTCACCCTTTTGTAATGTACAAAAATAATAACCCCCTATTTGGTTCATTTTTGGTTTAGGTTAATTTTAAAGGAACCCAAAAAAATAAAAAGTCCAAAAAAAGGGGGTTCAAAAATTTACTTCCATCCCGGTGGCCAGAAGAAAATAAAAGGAGGGGGGAAAGGTGAAGTCCCAAGGGGGAATGTGGGCCCGTACACCTTTTGAAAAGGGGGAAAAAAAAAATTTCAAATTTTTGGGTTGGATACCCAAAAACTAAAAATTAAATTTGGGTTTTCCCTTTTAGGGGGGGAAAAGAAACACCCCCCCAAAAAATAAAGAGCCCCCCAAAAAAGAAAGTGCCAAAAACCTCAAAACACCGGCCCCCCAAAAGAAGGAAAATAACAAAGGGGAAAAAGGTGAAAAACCCACCGGGGCCCCAAAAACCCTATTGGAAAAATCAAAAAGGACCCAAAATATTAGTCCAAACCACAATAAGTTGCCCCCCCCCTTATGCCAAAAAAACACCAGGCACCCCAAAAAACCCCAATTCCAAAACAATACACCCGGCCCCCCCAAAAACCCGATTTGGCCAACACCCTCAATACACCAGTGCCACCCAAACACCCATTTCAACCCAACACCGTACCCCAAATATTTCCCCACTTTAAACCCCAAATTATTTAAAAATTATCAAAAGTGCCCCAAAGTATCAACACCATAACACAGGAAAAAAAAACAGACCACCATACACCATCCCCCCACCTCCCACACCTTTCCCCCCCCCCCTTTAAAAACCAAAGGCCCCACCACCGGCCAAACCTCACCACCCCCACCCCCCACCCTTGTACAATTTATCCCCTTCCCCCCCACCTATTTTGAAAAAATCCACATGGGACTGGGGATAGGGAATATACGGAAAAAAAAAGATTTGTTACACATTACACAGGGCCACAAAATAGTGAAAATCATTTACGGCCACAAAACCATAATCCCCGCCCCTTACTAAAAATTTTTTTTTGGGGTTTTATTAGTTTTATTCCCATAACACAGGCAAGGGGGGACAAAGCCCTATCAAACCCCCGCCCTAATAACAAAACAGACCAGGAAACTCAAACACCACCAACACCCCGTATTGGGGTAATGCAACCCCCCAAAAATCTTAAATTTAAATTGTGGGAAACCCCGGGGTGGGACTATGGGTTAAAAGGACAGATTAGAATATGATAGCTAAAATTTAAACCAAATAGAAAATGTCGTCTGTGATCCCCCAATAAGCTATTCACTTAAAACTGGATTTTTTTGTGATGGGTACCCCGTTTTTAAAAACGCAATTGGGTGACAGGGTATTTACCCCCCCCCTAACCCAAATTAAGATAATTGAAGGAAAAGTTTTTTAAACAATATGGTGGTTTTTAAAAGAATTTATCGGTAGTGGAATATGGGAGGGTTAAAAATTTTTAAGTTAAAAAACCGAAAAAGATTTGTTTTTAGTATGATAATTTTTTTCCCATGAGTTAAATGCTGTTTTTTAAAAAACCCCCCCCACACAACAAACAAAAAAACACAAAAAAAAAAAAATATAATAAATTTTTTCTGAGACAAGAAAGGGTGTTTGTAGCGGGGGGCGATACCACCCCATATAGTGGAGATGTTAAACCCAGAAGTGGGTTTTATCCCTGGCGGACGGGTAGAGGGCCTTTTTCTTAAAACCCCGACCCCTTAAACCCCCATGAAGGAATTTTACCCTGAGTATGGAAGGGGGAAAGTTGGAACAATTTTTCCCCCTTTCCTTACACCTTTGCCTCCCCCTTGGGTTGGGGAGAAATATAAAGAAACCCTGTTTGTGACCCCCCTCCCGGGGGTTTTGGTTTTTCCAAAAAAAAACTGGGGGAAAGGAGCGGAGTTTCGGTTCTCAGGCCTGTAAAAACAAAAAGGGGAATAGGTGAATAACCTCATTTTAACAGAAGACTTTCAGAAGATTTTTTTTTTGAAACTTTGTTTTTTAGGGGGGGGGGATATTAAAAACCCTGTGGCGTGGTGTAGGGGCCCCCGGGGGTAGGGCCTTTGGGGGTTCACTGAGGCTTATTGGTTGGTCCTCCCCATGGTCGCCCGGCAGGGTTTTATATACCCCCGTATTAGAGGTATGCCCCCCCTGTGCTCCCATGACTCGGGGATGAAAGGTAGGGGTGTGGGGGCAGGGATGTGGGTGTTCTTAGGCCCCAAATCGACGGGGAAAAGGTTTGGGGTTTTTGGGGCAAATGGGTCAGAAAGGTGGGGGTCTTCCTTCAACTCCCCCAAAACCATCAATCCTTTTTCTTTCATAAAGGTTTTTTTTATAAAGGGGATAAAGAGAAAGAAAAAAAGGAAAAACAAAAAGTACAGAAATACACATTTATTTGGCAAATGAAAAAAGTCCACACACATACTTAAATTCTTGGGGTCTCTTTCAGAGCCCGAGATGTTAAAAAAGGGCTTTCATGTACCCACAAGGGGCCTCAAGCAGCTGATTGGAGAGTTAACGACAGCAGGGGAAACTCCGACGCGTTTTTTCCATGCGCAGCAGCAGCCCATGCCGGGAAGTGACCGCCTGGCAGTGGGATCAAGGACAGCAAGGCCCAAATTTGTTTTGAAACAGCCATTAAAACCCATTTCCAGCTGACACGCCCCAAAAAGGTTGAAAAAGCGGCCCCCCAAACTCAATCTTATACTGTGTGGTCGCCCTTTCCCATTTCAGGTTATCGAAAAAATGGCACAATTGATAAATGCAAAGAAGGTTTCATAAAAAAGTGAAGGCCCTTCCCCCAAAATTTTTCTTTAAATTTACATGAGATCATGCCGGGATGTAGTTTAGTTTTCTAGTCATTTTTATATTTTAGTTCCCCTCTTACTCAACCCTCTCAAGTGAGTGAAATTAATAGCTTCAATCTCCTCATAAATAAAATTTCGATCCCTGATCATTTGTATCCCTTTCCCTGAAAGATTAAAAAGGCTATATCCACCGTAGTACGGGATCAAAACGAACCCTTAGTCTAGGTGAGGGAGATATGAGGTCGTTTTTGGGCTCCGGATTTCGGATGGATATAGTTTTTTAGAATCAGGGCAGGGGAAGAGACCAAAAGATACAGGGGATCGTAACTTTAGTATGAGGGAGATTGAAGCTATTAAATTTTCATCACTTTAGAGGGTAAGTAAAGGGGCGATCTAATATAATTTTTTTTGGGATAAAGGGATACATAAAGGGGAAGGAAAAAAACTTTTCGGTAGAATCAGGGTGAACTAAAAGTAACGGATTAAACTGGGAAAAAGGGGGTCAATAGGGAGTTTTAAAGGGAGAAAATACCTTTAATTTTATCCATTACCATTAAATTATTTTAAAATCCTTTCTCCCCCCTTTCGAGAGAAAAAAATATCTCCCCACAAAGGGGGGGGCAAACACCACACTAATAGAGAAGTGGTTGGTGGGTAATTTACAATATTTTTTTGTTGACGGCAATAAAAATGTGCAACATTTTTTTTGGGTTTGTTTCTTTTTTCCCTTTTTTTTTAGCTTGACTTTTATTGGTTAGTCTCCTTACCCATTTAAGAGTATATTTTCATATTTAAATTTTCCTCTTTTTTTTACCTGCTAATTAATTCCATTCAGTTATAATTAATGTTTTGGCTCTCCCCAAATTTCAGTAACAATTACTTTAATGATTCCTGTTCATGTCTAAAAACCGGCCCCAAAAACACCGGCGCGGCCCGTCCGGCCACAAAAATGGCGGGGCATCGTTCGCCGGGCGAGACCCACACACCCCACGGCCGCCCTGAAAAAAATACATACAGTCGGACCCCCGTGGTGCAAAGAATCCCCCGTCGAAAAAAACTTTTTGGGGAGGGGCATGGCAGATAAATTTTAAAATTATAATAAAACGTCATACTATATATAATACGTCATAATAATACCTAATTATCATAAATACAATTTAACTGGACAAAGTCATTTTCGGCCAAGGAGGGGCAGCCGGGCCGGACGGAAATTTTCGAGCGCCGACTGATTTTCATGGCCGCTGGCGGCCGCCGTGAAAAAAAACCCCCACACACCCGGCCGCCCTTAACCACCCCTTTTTGGGCCGGACAGGCCCCGCCGGGTGGGGTGTGGCCCGGGTTTAAGGTTTTTCGTTTTACCTGCCTTAGGAAATTAATTATGAAAGAAACGTTGTTTCCTGGCGATTGGTGTTATCTACGGTAGGGAAATTAATTTATTTTATTTTCACATAACCTCTCACTTCGTCCTTTTAGTTTACCCAAACAATCTCAAATTATTTTAAACCCACCCATACCACTTCAATCTGTTTGCACACACTCCCATGTTACTTGGGGGAATGATAATGTGGGAAAAGAAATATACTTCACACCCTACTTGAAAAACAAAGGGACACTCTATCTTTTTTCTCCTTCCTACATCAATGTTCACACAACAGTGTCCTGGGTGGTCTTCCTACATCATTTCACACACTGTCTAGGTGGAGGAGCTAATTGAACTCGTTCATTTCTTTCATTCTTTCCCTCCCAACAATGCCTCCCATCTGCATATATATATATATATATTATATATATATTAATATATATAATAATATATATATATTATAATTATATATATAATATATTATTAATATATTAATATATAATATAATATACTATAAATATACTAATTATAAAAAATTATTTATACTTCGAGGGATTCCTGCAAGGACTATTGGTTTGATAATGGTCTGTATTCTGGACTGAGAGTGCTGTGAAGTGTGGGGCAGGTGTACCCAGCTTCTTTCCTGTGAATACAGGAGTGAGCAAGGGTGCGTCTTGCCCCATCATTTTCAACGCTTGTATGGACTGGGTATTGGACAAGGTTGTAGATCAAAGGATTGTGGAGCATCCGTCGGCAACCCCCAAAGATCACTGATCTTGTTTTTGCCGATGATGCAGTAATCTTTCTGAGTCGCTGGAGGTCCTGGTGATGGCTCCGAGGCGCTGCACGAGGAGGCAAAGCCTTTGGGGCTTGAGGGCTCCTGGCTCAAGACCAAGGTCCAGGGATTTGGGGGACTTACTAGATGAAGCAGTACAGTCTGTTCATGCGTGTGGCGAGGACATTGAGATTTTGGGAAATTTTTAAATCCCTTGGTAGGCAGTCCAAATGACGGGGTCACGTCAAGAATTTTACGCGGTTTGGGCATAGCCCCGGTGTTAGGACCGCTCAGCGGGTTTTGGCGGTCGGTACCGTGCGGGAGGACAAAGACCGGATTTTCAAGCCCCTTGTGATCCCTGTTTTACTCATGGTTGTGGACATGGACACTAAATAGTGATTGAAGGGGACGAATCAATGCCTTGGAAATAAGTGTCTTCGCAGAATAAGGGGGTACGGGGATGATTACGGTCAAACAGCGATTGCACCTGAGAGATCGAGGCCTATTACCTGCATAGTCCGCAGCCCAACTTCGGCTATATGGGCAGGGGCACGTCCCTAAAACCCCGACCCTTCCCATGGGTTGTACTGTAAAGAAAACCCGGGCGTGGAGGAGGCCCAAGGGGGGGCCCCCAAGGCTCGTGGTGGGGGAAATTTATGTTTCTTTTCGAGATGCTTGGTATGGGGGAAAAGGGGTGCATGGGAAACCGGCGGGGACCCCGGGGGTGGGTCGTAGGGTGGGGGAGGCGACGCGGGCCCCCCCGGCGTATGCCCCCCAAAGATTGATTTATTGAATTTTTAAAATATATATATAAAATTTAAAATATTATTATAAATAATATATATAATAAATTTATATAATATTAATATATATTAATAATATTAATATATAATATATTATAGATAAAAAATATATTATAAAATAATATTAGTATTATTATTAAAAAAATATATTTATATATTATTTTAAATTTTTTTTTATATATTTTTTTAAAAATTTAAAAATTAAATTTATTATAAATATTTTTAAATATTATTTTGTTTATTTTAATCCCAAAAAATTTTTTTTAAAAAATTAAAAATTTTTAATTTTCCCCCAATTTATTTAATTTTTTTATTTATATTTTTGAAACATGCCAAAATTTATTATTTATGAAAACCTTTTTTACCAAGGTATTTAAAACTTTTTTTTCCCCCATAAAATATATTTTCTCTTCCCCAAAACCCCTTTTTCCCAAACAAACTCCTTTTTTTAGAAATTTATTATAATTTTTTAAAAAAATTTATTTTAAAAAGGGGGAAAAAATTCCCTTTTGAAAATAAAAAAAATTTTAAAAAAACTTTTCCCCCAAAAAGTTTTAAATTTCCCCAAATTTAAAATTTACTTTATTTAATAAAAACTTTTAAAAGATAAAAAACTAAAAAAATTAAAAAAAAATTTATTAATTAATTAAATTAAAAATAAAATTTAAAATTTTAATTTATAAATAACTATTATTTAAAAATCAATAATTAAATTAATTTAAATTAAAAAATATTTAAAACATAAAATATATAATATTATATATATATATATATATCAAAAAAAAATAATATATTAATTATAAATTTAACAATAATTATTATATATATTATATATATATATATTAAATATATATATATATATTAAAAAATAATATAGATATATATATCAATATAATATACATTAAATATATATATTATATATCTATATTATATACTAATATTTTATAATATATATATTATAATATATATTTTATATAATAAATATTATATATAATATAATTTTATATAATATATATATATTATATATATATATATATATATATTATATTATATATATAATATAATATATATTATATATATATTATATAATTAGGGGTTAGTTATAATAATAATAGTATATATATTAGTTATACAAATTGCTAAAATTTCCTACTAAATATATCATTTATATATGTATAAAAAGATGATATATATAATATCTATTTTATATATTAGACTATCTATATAATAAATTAGTATATATATAATATAATATATATATATATATATAAAATATATATATATATATATATATTATATAGATATATATAATATATATATATATATATATATATATATATATAATATATATGATATATATTATATAATATTATATATAATATATATATATATATATATATAAATATATAATATATTATATATATAAAATATATATATATATATATATATATTATATATTATATATATATTTTATATATATATTATATATAATATATATTATATATATATATATATATTATGATATATATATATATTAAAATATAAATAATTATGTAATATATATATATAAAATATATAATTTTATAAAATTAAAATATAGTTATATAGAAAATTAATTATATAATATTTTGATTAATATATTATATATTATGATATAATATATATTTATTTTAATATATATATATATATATTATAAAATTTTTATATATATATTATAATATATATATATATATATATATTTTTTTTTTTTTTTTTTTTTTTTTTTTAATTTTTATAATAATTTTTTAAAA
>JACEEZ010016602.1:7500-10000 GCA_016584305.1 Chionoecetes opilio
GGGAGAGATGAGATGGAGAGAGGAGGATGAGAGGAGGTAGAGAGAGTGGAGAAGAGAGGAGAGAGGAGGAGAGCGAGAGAGAGGGGAGAGAAGAGGGAGGACAGTGCGACGGGAGAGAGAGAGAGAGAGGGGAGAGGAGGAAGAGGAGGGAGAGGGATGGGAGAGACGAGAGGCGAGAAGAGGCGAGAGAGAGGGAAGAGACGGAGAGGAGAAGGAGAGAGGAGGGAGAGGGAGGTGAGATGAGAGGAGAGAAGGAGAGAGAGAGGCAGACAGATAGAAGAGAGAGAGAGAGACGAGAGGGAGAGAGCGTAGACGAGAGAGAGAGAGAGAGAGATGAGCGAGAGAGAGAGAGAGGGGAGAGGAGAGAAGAGAGAGAGACGAGAGAGGAGAGAGATGACGACGAGAGAGAGAGACCGCGAGAGGGAAGGAGGAGAGAGAGAGAAGAGAGAGAGAGAGAGAGAGAGAGAGAGTAGAAGGAGAGAGGATGAGAGAGAGAAGATGAGAAGAGAGAGAAGGAGAGAGAGAGAGAGCGAGAGAGAGAGGAAAATATAAAGAATCAAAAATACAAAAATATTCATAGTAGAAATACATTATCATATTCAATCTGAGTCTGTATATTGATTACCTTATTTATCTATTTATATATATATACTATCTCTGCATTTCTTTTCTTTTTTTTGTCCCAGCACGTGTCAAATCACAAAGACCAACGTGTTATATAATGCTATTGTGACTTATTTAGACTGACAGTAGCACTTAAACATACCCCGCTACAGTTCCTTTAAGATTCTCTCTCTCTCTCTCTCTCTCTCTCTCTCTCTCTCTCTCTCTCTCTCTCTCTCTCTCTCTCTCCTCTTCTCTCTCTCTCTCTCTCTCTCTCTCTCTCTCTCTTTCCCTCCCCTTACCCATTTGAAACCTATCCTCCAACACCCCCTTATGACTCCCTTTCCCACCCAATCTGCTCTCTTCCCCTCCCCTTGTCTCTTTTACATATCACACCACGTACATCACCGGCCCCTCGCAGCTGCCTTCCAACCCTCGATCATGCCCTCACTGCCATCCTTCACGTCCTTCACCTATCACTCCTTCGCCTCAAACCCTCGCCTTTGTCCTTTATCTCCAGACACCGCCAATCCTTTTTTCTCCTACACCCTCTCTTTTCCCTCCTTCCTTCCTTCCCTAAACCCCCTCTTCTTCCCTCCTCACTTCCTTCCTTCCTTCCCTAAACTCCCTCTTTTTCCCTCCTTCTTACCTTTCCTAAACCCCCTCTTCTTCCTTCCTTTCCTAAACCCTCTCTTCTTCCTTCCTTCCTTCCTCCCTTCCTTCCTTTCCTAAACCTCTCTTCTTCCTTCCTTTCCTAAACCCTCTCTTCTTCCTTCCTTCCTTCCTTCCTTCCTTCCTTTCCTAAACCCCCTCTTCTTCCTTCCTTCCTTCCCTAAACTCCCTCTTCTTCCCTCCTTCCTTCCTTTCCTAAACCCCCTCTTCTTCCTTCCTTCCCTCCCTCCTTCCTTCACTGCATCCCCCTTCCCTCCCTCGCTTTATTCTTCCGTTTTAATCACAATTTTCCTTCCCTCCTTCCTCCTCTACCTAGTTCTCCTTTTCCTCTTCTTCTTCCTTTTTAATCACAATTTTCCTTCCTTCCTTCCTCCACTACCTAGTTCTCCTTTTCCTCTTCTTCTTCCTTTTTAATCACAATTTTCCTTACTTCCTCCTCCCATACCTAGTTCTCCTTTCCTCTTCTTCTTCTTTTATATCACTAATTTCCTTGCTTTCCTTCTCCAAACTACATAGTTTCTCTTTCCTCTTCTTCTTCCTTTTTAATCACAATTTTCCTTCTTTCCTTCCTCCACTACCTAGTTCTCCTTTTCCTCTTCTTCTTCCTTTTTAATCACAATTTTCCTTCTTTCCTTCCTCCACTACCTAGTTCTCCTTTTCCTCTTCTTCTTCCTTTTTAATCACAATTTTCCTTTCCTTCCGTCCTCACTACCTAAGTGTCCTTTCCTCTTCTTCCTTCCTTTTTAATCACAATTTTCCTTCTTTCCTTCCTCCACTACCTAGTTCTCCTTTTCCTCTTCTTCCTCTACACGTCTTGTTTATAATCTCCCTCTTTTCACAGACACCTTATAGGGAGCTGACCCAATGACCTGACCTTCCTCCCTGACCCTACAGAATATACCCTTACTCTTCCCCTCACTCCCTGAAGACCCCTTACCCTCCCTCCTGCCCTGCCCCTCACCCTGCCCCCTGCAACACTATCCTCAACAATGGACGCCCTACACTCTCCCCTCTTTTCCCCTCTCTCCCTGCCCTCCCAGCATCCCGTCTGCTCGCCACCATAAGGGCTGGTGTTGTGTATTCTCCTGAGGAAGAGATTGTGTCCAAAGTGCAATATTTATACAGAATATCTCATGACCTTTACCCAATCACTGCCTCCTCCTCCTCCTCCTCCTCCTCCTCCTCCTCCTTCTCCTCCTCCTCCTCCTCTTTGCCTCATCCTCTT
>JACEEZ010016602.1:12500-15000 GCA_016584305.1 Chionoecetes opilio
CATATATTACTTATCTGCAAGATATACAATAATTTTGGTTGTGTTTTTGCAACAATTGGGTAGATTTTGTAAACCTACGTCCCTGTACTGATAAGGCAAAGCTCGTTCATGCATTGGCAAGCTTAGTGGACTCACAACAGACGACAGACGCTGAACTGCCACAGGTTGTAACTGATATGCACGACGACACGTGTATCATATTCGACGGGATGGCCCTAGTCCAGGAGATGGCTGCCAACAAGGAAAGAATAAAAACCTGCAAAGATTTATCAGATGCTATCACACGAGCAGTCAATTACAAATCTAAAGGATATGTCATTGCCTATGTCATCTTTAATGACTACAGTGTTCAAACCTCTATGAAGAATGAATGTAACACGAAAACGCCGTACTGGAGACAAATCGTCAGGCAGAGGTTTCAAAGTTGATAAAACTACCCCAATTCGAGATTTCGCATCATTTCTAGCGAGTACTGCAACCAAGGATAGCTTAATATTATTTCTTGCTGACCAACTAGTCCGAGGTGTGAAATCAAATATTGTAACAGTTACAAGACAAGGCGTCCTGGATAACGTGCAAGCAACACAGAACATCGTCAGAATAACTAGTACTCATGAAGAGGCCGATACGAAGATGATCCTGTATGCAGCAGAGATTCGTAAGCTAGGGTATAAAGTTGACATCTACTCATCCGACACTGATGTACTAGTTATTGCAATGACCATGTTATCTCATCCTGGGCCTGAGGTCGCTCTGATCATGGCTACTGGAGAAAACCGACGACGCATTGAACTTCATGGATTGTTTGACCGAATACATAAAATCACATAAAAATTTGACGTTCACATAAAATATCAGGTCTGTGTGGGATGCATGCACTAACTGGGTGTGATACGACTGGTCGAATACATGGGAAGAGAAAGCTGACTTGTTTCAATGTCTACATGAGTTCCAGCAATGATGTTATTCACGGCTTGGCAGCTCTCGGTATCGGAGATGCACTCACTGATAATGTCCTTCGAGCGTGCACAAAATATATTTGTAGCCTGTTCGGCACAAAACAAATTAACCATGACAATGCTGAAGATCTGCGCTGGTACATGTTCCGTCAGTTAAAGGTTCACCAGGGAGTGGAACGCTCACCCCCGACACAAGGTGCCATCCTTCAACTAGTGTTAAGAGCACATTTGCAATGCAGTATCTGGAAGCAATCACTTGAGACACACCCAATCCTTCTCGACCCACTCACTCTTGGATGGACAGCATCGAATGGAGGATTTGCACCAATTCTGTCCACAAATCCACCTGTTCCAGATGTCCTCATTCAGCTCATTAAATGTGGATGAAACACTAGCAAATGTGGAGCTCGATGTACCTGCAAGAAGAACAATATAGTGTGTACCGAATTATGCCAATGTGAGGCAGATTCTGACAGATGTGACAATATTGACTCTTCGGCCATATGTGGCGATGACGAGGAGGTCGACTCCATCGACGATGACATGTTTAATTTTTAAATTTGTTCAAACGTAATGATTAAAGATTAAGTGGAAAACGTTTTTCTTACTATTTATGCCACAGGCAAAAGTGTGGGTTGTCTTACGTCCATCCGAACGTCGCCACATCATAACTCCTAACATGCTGTGTGCGGATTGGTGACCTTGACCTACCTTTTCTAGATCAAACAGCTCCAAACACCTCTCTATTTTGGTGTCTCACACACACATCATGATGCGTAGGCCTACTATAATATCCTTCCACGTAAATTTTTGGTGAGCACTTTTGCTGGAATATTGGTGATATATTAATTGAAACAGTAATATTTTCAATTAATATCAAGTATCTACCTACCTTTATAATAGTATGGCTTCATATGCTGGAAAAACGAACCATATTTGTACTGGGCTGCATCACAAACCCTGTTCTTGATCACAGTGTCGCATATTTTAGCTACGCGATAGCCCTTTTGAAAAATGGCTGCCAAATACTGAACATGGCCGATGAAAAAATGTAAACAACTTTTTTTCCCCTCTTTATGGTCCATACTTTCCAAAAAAAAACTGTTTGCAAAAATCTATACGAAATTTTCACGAGAGCTGTATTGATTACACAACAGACCCCACTAACATACGTAATTGGATAAATAAGTAAAATAAAAAATAAAAAAATAAAATAAAATAAAGAACACAAAAAGTAGTAAAAATAATTGGATAAATAAATAAGATAAATAAATAATAAATAAAATAAATAAAGGACACAAGAAATAGCATAAACAATTAGATAAACATTAAATTAGAAAAACGAATGAAATTAACAAACGCATAAATCAAATAAATGAACTAATTGAAAGACTTGATTAAATGAAAGACAATCGCAATGCAATCTCATCTCGTCTCCAATTAAAAAAAACTACGACACGATGACAAGAAAAAACAATTACAATGTCAGTCCATAAAAAGGGAATCCATGAAGTCACTAAACAGACAGAAAAACAACACAA
>JACEEZ010016602.1:20000-32500 GCA_016584305.1 Chionoecetes opilio
CCGAGTTGTGGGAGGGAGTTGAAGTGCCGAGTTATGGGGGGGGAGTTGAAGTGCCGAATTGTGGGGGGGAGTTGAAGTGCCGAGTTGTGGGGGGAGTTGAAGTGCCGAGTTATGGGGGGGAGTTGAAGTGCCGAGTTGTGGGGGGGGAGTTGAAGTGCCGAGTTGTGGGGGGGAGTTGAAGTGCCGAGTTGTGGGGGGGAGTTAAAGTGCCGAGTTATGGAGGGGAGTTGAAGTGCCGAGTTATGGGGGGGAGTTGAAGTGCCGAGTTTGTGGGGGGGGAGTTTAAAGTGCCGAGTTGTGGGGGGCAGTTGAAGTGCGAGTGGGGGGGGGAGTTGAAGTGCCGAGTTGTGGGAGGGAGTTGAAGTGCGAGTTGTGGGGGGAGTTGAAGTGCCGAGTTGTGGGGGGGAGTTTAAGTGCCGAGTTTTGGGGGGGAGTGAAGTGCCGAGTTGTGGGGGGGGAGTTGAAGCCGGGTGGGGGGAGTGAGTGCCGAGTTGTGGGGGGGAGTGAAGTGCCGAGTGTGGGGGGGAGTTAAAGTGCCGAGTGTGGGGGGGAGTTGAAGTGCCGAGTTGTGGGGGGAGTTAAGTGCGAGTTGGGGGGGTTGAAGTGCCGAGTGGGGGGGGGGGGGGGAGTTGAGGGGTGGGGGGGGAGGGTGGAGGTGGGGGAGTTGAAGTGGGGTGGGGAGTTGAAGTGCCGAGTTGGGGGGGGGAGTAAGTGCGAGTTGTGGGGGAGTTACTGCAGTGTGGGGGGAGTTAAAGGGAGTGGGGGGAGTTAAAGTGCAATTATGGGGGGGTTGAGTGCCGAGTTTGGGGGGGAGTTAAAGTGCGAGTTTGGGGAGTTGATGCGAGGGGGGGGGAGTTGCTGAGTTGTGGGGGAGTGAAGTGCGATTGTGGGGGGGATTAAATGCGAGTGTGGGGGGGAGTGAAGTGCCGAGTGTGGGGGGGCGAAAGTGCCGAGTTGTGGGGGGGATGAGGGTGAGTGGGGGGATGAAGTGCGAGTTGGGGGGAGTTGAAGGCGAGTGGGGGGGGGGTGAACGCGAGTTGTGGGGGAGTGAAGTGCCGAGTGGGGGGGGAGTTGAAGTGCGAGTTGTGGGGGGAGTGAAGTGCGAGTTGTGGGGGGGGTGAAGTGCGAGGGGGGGGGAGTGAAACCCGAGTTGTGGGGGGAGTTGAGTGCCCAGTGTGGGGGGGAGTTGAAGGCCGAGTTGTGGGGGGAGTTAAGTGCCGAGTTGTGGGGAATGAAGTGCCGAGTTTTGGGGGGAGTGAAGTGCCAAGTTGTGGGAGGGAGTTAAGTGCCGAGTTGTGGGGGGAGTTGAGTGCCAAGTGGGGGGGGAGTGAAGTGCCCAGTGTGGGGGAGTTAAAGTGCCCAGTTGTGGGGGGAGTTGAAGTGCGAGTGGGGGGGAGTTGAAGTGCCGAGTTGTGGGGGGGAGTTGAAGTGCGAGTTGTGGGGGAAGTTGAAGTGCCGAGTGGGGGGGAGTGAAGTGCCGAGTTGTGGGGGAAGTTGAAGGCCGATTTGGGGGGAGTTGAAGTGCCGAGTTGTGGGGGGCGTTAAAGTGCCGAGTTGTGGGGGGAGTTTAGGGGCGAGTTGTGCGGGGGAGTTAAGTCCGAGTTGGGGGGAGTTGAAGTGCCGAGGTGTGGGGGGAGTTTAACGCCGAGTTGTGGGGGGATTGAAGTGCCGATGTGGGGGGGAGTTAAGTGCGAGTTGTGGGGGGAGTTGAAGTGCGAGTTGTGGGGGGATTGAAGTGCCCAGTTGTGGGGGGAGTTGAACCGGGGATTTGTTGGGGGGGAGTTTAGTGACGAGTTTTGGGGGGGAGTTGAAGGCGAGTGTGGGGGGAGTTGAAGTGCCGAGCTGTGGGGGGATTTGAAGTGCCGAGTTGTGGGGGGAGTTGAAGTCCAAGTGTGGAGGGAGTTAAAGTGGAGTTTTGGGGGGGAGTTGAAAGTGCCAAATTGTGGGGGGAGTTGAAGTTGCCGAGTTTTGGGGGGATTAAAGGCCGAGTTGTGGGGGGAATTGAAGTGCAGTTGTGGGGGAGTTAGTGCGAGTTGTGGGGGGAAGTTGAAAATGCAAATTGGGGGGAAGTTGAAGTGCCGAGTGTGGGGGAAGTTAAGTGCCCGAGTTGGGGGGAAAGTTGAAGTGCCAGTTTGGGGGAAGTTGAAGTGCGAGTTTGTGGGGGGGGAAGTTGAAGTGCCGAGTTGTGGGGGAAGTGAAGGCCGATTGGGGGGGGTAGTTAAGTGCGAGTTGGGGGGGAAGTGAAGTACCGAGTTGTGGGGGGAAGTTAAAGTGCCGAGTGTGGGGGGAAGTGAAGTGCCGAGTTGTGGGGGGAAGTGAAGTAGGCCGAGTTGGGGGGAGTTGAAGTGCCGAGTTGTGGGGGGAAGTTGAAGTGCCGAGTTGTGGGGGAAGTGAAGTGCCGATGTGGGGGAGGTGAAGGGTGCCAGCGGAAGGAAGAAGGTAACTACTACTACTACTACGACTTACTATATACTACTACTACTACTACTACTACTACTACTACTACTACTACTACTAACTACTAGATATACTACTACTAATAATACTAACTACTACTACTAATACTACTACTACTACTACTACTACTACTACTACTACTACTACTACTACTACTACTACTACTACTACTAACTACTTTACTACTACTACTACTACTACTATTACTACTACTACTACTACTACTATTACTACTACTACTACTACTACTACTACTACTAAACTAAAAAGGAGTGAATGAGTGTATAAACGCATGACAAAAAGAGTGCAGGAATATTATAACGATGTAAAAAGATGTACAAATATGAAAAAGCGAAAAACGTAAATGTAAAAACAAATGTAAAGCAAAAAATGACTGTGTATGAATGAATAAACTTTGATAAATAAAATATGTATATAACAGAAAAATATGTAAATGAGTGTAGTAGTGTATAAACGCATGACATAACGAGTGTAGGAATATTCTAACGATGTAACAAAATGTACATATATGAATAAGTGTGAATGAATGAATGAATGAACTGTGTGAATAAAGAGAGAAATGAAAAACGAGTAAATTAACGCAAAAAAAGACTGAAAAATCATACACATCATAAATGCATAAATGAATGAGTGACTTTAGTTAATACATTGACAAACACATGACGTGCTCGTTCAATGTGTTACAAAAAATAGATGTAAATAACGAAATACAACTATAATTACAAGAACACACGAACCATTACATCACGACACACTATTATTACATGATGTCAATGTCAAATAATTACGTTCACAAAATCATAATTTCCACCAATACTTGTCTTACTGATTCTAAATACGATAGGTTTCATCCCATGTCGTTATAATGTGTACAGACAATATTGACACACACTCTGTACAGAAACATGGCTGGTAATGGAACGGAAGCTACTCATTAAATGTCGAGAAAATTTGGGTGAACATTTTATAGGCGTTCCCAGACTCATTATCATTTATCAGGGCAATGAGTTACACGGCATAGCAATGAGTATAATGAGTATCTGGCGCGATTCATGGCCGGGAGTGAATGAGCGGGAGTGAGTGAGTATGGAAGGGTAAAACGTTGCTGTCATTTTCCACACGCATTTTTTTTCTTTTTTCCCCCAATGTTAGCAGACTTTTTTTTGTTCACTAGATAGATATTTGACTCCCTGTGCCTGTTTTTGATTTAAAGTTGTGGGATGGGACACTGGTTACTTGTAAATCAGTAAATTCACACATGCACGAGCACACACACACACACACACACACACACACACACACACACACACACACACACACACACACACACCACCCACACACACACACCACAACCACACACACACACACACACACACGAACACACACACACACACACACACACACACATGCACGAACCACACACACACACACACGACAACACACACACACACACCACACACACACAACACACACACACACACACACACACACAAAACACACACGAACACACACACACACACACACCCCACACACACACACACACACACACACACATCATCACACACAACCCCACAAATATTGCTTCCCGTATTAAACACACATCACACTGACAACTTTAACACATCAGCACACATAAATTTACGTATTCAACAAAGCACAACTGAACACACCAAGCGTTAGCGAAACAACAACAAGTACGTCACATCTTACACACTCCAAAATTTTCTCCTTCATATTACACTATTTTATAATTTTCTTTTCATTACTTTATTTTTACTATCTCTTATTTCTTATCTTCTTATCTTCTTATTTCTTCTATCTTCCTATTTCTTAGTTTACTATCTATTCTTTCATATTACTATTTTACAGACATGTTTTTTCCATCATTTCTTATGCTTTACGGAAGTATACTATTTCTACGTAACTACTTATCTCATATTTCTATGTTTACAGACTTTACATTACATTGATATTCATATACAATTATTATTCACCTAAAAATTACATATACGTTACTTTATTCCCTTAATTGGTTTCAATACAAGATTCTTTCCCCTCACTATATGTTATTATTGGCTACAACTTCCATAAGAATTCCTTCCTGTATGGGCCGTCACTTCTAAATTATGGGATATATACAAATAAAAACATTCACTCATTATATCAAGGCAAATACAGCCATATACCAATCTTCCTGTTTCTATTTTTCCACCTTTCCAACGATTCTAATCATTTCAAGAGAGAAGTATCAAAACACCTCCGGAACTAAATTGGCCCAGACACTTTCTTTATTCTCTTACTGTCTTCTTTACAGGGAATGGCAGCTAGCGGGGTTTATTGTTTGTTTCCCCTTGGCCAGTCCCTTATGTTGTAAATAAAAAACCCAGTAGATGAGATATGGTTTTCCCTCTTTTCTCCCCTTGGTCAGTCCCTTGCGATCTAAAAAAAATAGCAGTACCGTAGATAACAGTCAAGTCGCCACCTGCAGTGATGTCGCCAGCCGCCAAATATTACGAATTATAGCATCACTACTGATTTTTATGTGCCACTGAAGATGATACACAGTAGTTTATATCATGACTGTATAATCTACCCTGTTTCAGCGTTTTTTTATGTTTTGTATCTGCAAATATAACTGTTGCGCATTTTGCTTCTCAGTTTTTCTTGGCGCGACGACAGACAGTAGCTCATCACCTTTCGGGCGACAGGACACAAGACTTGCCAGATCTTTCAAACTTGAATAGAATTGGTTTTCACGTTGGCAGAGGAATTTTTTTTATATGCAAGCATCTTCCGCAGCTAATATATATAGAGACTTGTTTTACTTTACCTCTAATTTCCCTGAATTCCCCAGAGTAGCGACTCAACTGTTGGGTTAAAATACTAGCTGGTGACTTTACTGTAGTAGGTATAACAACGTCACCACTCGGTTTTATTTTTATAATTTGTTCATTTATAGCCCTAATATGACGCAGATGAAGACACAAAATGACAGACTTTCCAGATAGCCTCTTCTAACTTTTCTGAAATCATGGATGTAGAAATGTAAGTATTAACGCCACCACACATCTGTAAATAACAAAGAAACGTTGTCCTGGCGACTTTACTGTTATCTACGGTAGAGGAGATGTTGTTTTCCCTTTTTTTTTTTTACCCTTGGTCAGTCTCTTAGGTTGTAAACAAAAAATAGCAGTAGAGGAGATATTGTTTTCCTGTCATCTCCACACTCCTGATGCTTCTGAGAGGGTGAGTGTTAGTCACGGTACTCATTTTTTCTCGCATCGTTAGTATTGGTTTGGCATCTCTATAAGCAATGATAATACTGGAATATTTTCTTCATTAGTTTATGTACTATACAACTCTTTGAAGGTCAGCTAAACACTCTTAACACCTTCACGCCCCGATCTTTCCATTAATATAAAAAATCGTCTGTTGTTCGCCATAAAATTACGAAAAGTAACTTAGTATACCAAATTAGCTAGTGGACAAGAATACTAAACAGGTCATATCTATAAAATATTGTTTATATTATTCAAAATCGTCTATTAGTACCCAAATTAAATGGAAATTACGTTCTGGGCCTCTAGGGGTTAACGGACTGTAGCCATTAATGAATAGACACACAGAACATTACTTGAATACACAACTACAGTATATCTTCTATAATTATCTGGACCACCGTATCAATATCTACAATAAAGGCAGGAGTGTGTGTATGAGGAATATAACAAAATAATTCAACCTCATATATCAAAGCAGATGCAGTCCATATACCGATAACACTAATCTTCCTTGTTTCTATTTTTCTACCTTCCTACGATATATTTTTTTTAAGAGAGGAGTATCAAGACCTTCCAAACAAAATTTTCCCACCCACTTTCATAAATCTCTTACCGTCTTCTTTATAGGGACTGTCAGCTAGCGGGTCCTTCGCCTTACTAACTCCCAGGAACTAATACTAATACTAATACTGCAGGTACTAATTACAGCACACACACTATGCTGGATACACCTGTAATAACACCTGTAATAACAAGCAACATTATTGGCTCACAACTTGTATTTCCATGTGTTCTGCCCCTTTACCTGTGAGCAACAAGCAACCTGTTATAAGCCATGATGGTACCAATAAATATAATAATTAGGCTGTACCACTACTGTTAATTTATCTATAATAATATAAGCGAAAGTGTGTGTGTCTGTGTGTGTGTCCGCGATAGGTGCCGCCCCCAGTGCCCCAATCCCATCATATGGCACATTTTTGAAACCGGGTCGACCAGAGGCACATTTTAAGCCCACTTATGAGATGATCCGATCACTTTTATTTTATTTTTATTTTTAGTAGCCTATTAGCGAGAATTGTGAAAAAAAGTGGGTTGCGAGAATTGAGGAAACCTTGATGTAGGGTGATGGGTAATGGGTGAGTGAATGGGTGGGGTGATGGGTAATGGGTGTGGGGTGATGGGTGAGTGAATGGGTGGGGGGTGATAGGTTGGGGGTGATGGGTGATGGGTGAGGGAATAGGTGGGGGGTGATGGGTAATGGGTGAGTGAATGGGTGTGGTGATGGGTAATGGGTGAGTGAATGGGTGGGGGGTGATGGGTAATGGGTGAGTGAATGGGTGGGGGGTGATGGGTAATGGGTGAGTGAATGGGTTGGGGGTGATGTGAATGGGTTGGCGTTAATACATACATTTCTACATCCATGATTTCAGGAAACTTAGAAGGGGCTATCTGGAGAGTCGGCCCACCAAACACAGGTGGTGGGCCGATGGCCCACCAATAGCCCTCCGCAGGAGCTAGCCAAAAAGTCCGCCCGGAGGGCGGCTTTGCGGCTAGTGAAACATAAAGTGCAATGGTTTGATTCACAATATAATTAATTGATGAAGTTTAATCCAATTATCTATTCAACACAAACTCTTTATTTATGGTTTCCTGTTTAGCCTTGATCACTCGTACACCATATTAATAAAGTTAATCTCACAAAATTTTCATCATATTTATTGGCAACAGTGTTAATAATATCTATGTACTACACTCGCCGTACATAAGCTGGCGAAAATTGGGCCCCCTCACTCCCCCCTTCCGAACGCATTGGCTGAGGTGTTGGGTGTTGGGGCTTTAGGGCGGAGCATGGAGTAAGGCATTCTCACCCAACACCCAACACCTCAGCCAATCCCGTGCGTTTGGAAGGGGGGAGTGAGGAGGCCTTATTTTCGCCAACTTAACGTGCGGCGACTATATTTTCCTCACACCAACCTGCTATTACCTGGGCAGCAAAGGCGATTAAGAAGTGTTGCCGCAAACCTTGACACACACCAACACAAAGACCACAGTGACGTAACCCATTGTCCCCTGAACGAGCAAACCGTTAAATACATAAATACATAATACACACCACTGGCTTTTGTTTAGACCCCGCTTGTCCACCCACGGCTTTGTTCTCTTCATGTACCATACATTGATCCTGCTGAACAAAAAAGGATGCATTGAACGCCAACCACCACACAGCCATGCATCATCGATTGCCAACTGAACGCGTCAACGAACCACGTCATACACGACAGCTCAATTGTCTATCCCTTTAGTTCTGTATTGTCACTAGTATCACGGTCATAAAACGTGAATACAACAGGATCTATACATGTCGCGTGGAGGCCATAGCTTGTTGTTATTTCCCTTGTGGTGGTGATGTGTCTGATTTACGTCATTGAGATTACACCTCAATGCCCGTTATCAGGTTTATTACTCGCATCATCCTATTAATCCTTCCCCTGTACATTGGCGGCCACATCAATAGCTGCCAATACTTCACTGGTTAGCAATGGACGAGTCATCATTGTTGGGTCATTATTGATGGGTCACTACTGATGGGTCACTACTGATGGGTCATACTGATGGGTCACTACTGATGGGTCACTACTGATGGGTCACTACTGATGGGTCACTACTGATGGGTCATTACTGATGGGTCATTACTGATGGGTCATTACTGATGGGTCATTACTGATGGGTCATTACTGATGGGTCACTACTGATGGGTCACTACTGATGGGTCACTACTGATGGGTCACTACTGATGGGTCACTACTGATGGGTCATTACTGATGGGTCATTACTGATGGGTCATTACTGATGGGTTATAATTGATGGGTCATTACTGATGGGTCACTACTGATGGGTCATAATTGATGGGTCATTACTGATGGGTCACAATTGATGGGTCATTACTGATGGGTCATTACTGATGGGTCATTACTGATGGGTTATAATTGATGGGTCATTACTGATGGGTCATTACTGATGGGTCATAATTGATGGGTCATTACTGATGGGTCATTACTGATGGGTTATAATTGATGGGTCATACTGATGGGTCATACTGATGGGTCATAATTGATGGGTCATTACTGATGGGTCACAATTGATGGGTCATTACTGATGGGTCATTACTGATGGGTCATAATTGATGGGTCATTACTGATGGGTCATAATTGATGGGTCATTACTGATGGGTCATTACTGATGGGTTATAATTGATGGGTCATTACTGATGGGTCATTACTGATGGGTCATAATTGATGGGTCATTACTGATGGGTCACAATTGATGGGTCATTACTGATGGGTCATTACTGATGTGTCATTACTGATGGGTTATAATTGATGGGTCATTACTGATGGGTCACAATTGATGGGTCATTACTGATGGGTCATTACTGATGGGTCATTACTGATGGGTTATAATTGATGGGTCATTACTGATGGGTTATAATTGATGGGTCATTACTGATGGGTTATAATTGATGGGTCATTACTGATGGGTTATAATTGATGGGTCATTATTGATAGGTTACAATTGTTAGATCACTCTTGATGGGTCGCAATTGTTGGGTCACTATGGACGGGTCCCTATAGATGGGTCACAATGGGTCACTATTGATGGGTCACAATGGGTCACTATTGATGGGTAACTACTCACTATTGATGGGTCACTCTTATTGAGTCACTATTGATGGGTCACAACTGATGGGTCACTATTGATGGGTCACAACTGATGGGTCACTATTGATGGGTCACAACTGATGGGTCACTATTGATGGGTCACAACTGATGGGTCGCTATTGATGGGTCATTAAATTGATGGGTCATTACTGTTGGGTCATTTTGTTGGGTCACAATAAATGGGTCGAATATTCACTCAAACACAGCAAAAAGAAAAAGAAAAAAAAGTCTGGATCATCCCACTAGCCAATCATTGTTTTGCATAATTGGTTCTTTGTGGAATGGCTCATGAATAGAATTTCGTGTAATGATACTTTCCGTCTCGTATCCGTAACGCTACTTTACTGCTACGTGTAGCAGATAACAATACACACACATGCTAAAGGTATCATATTTTACCGTCTAATTTCAATCAACATGTCATTAAATCAATTAGTTAATTAATTAATAAATACAACAAAGCCTGGATTGTGTTACACGTTAATAACTAATCATTAAACGAAGTGATATGTAGAAAAAAAAAAAAAAACTATAGTCTACTTTTTTTATTATGGTCAAAATGCACTAAGGAAGCCACGCCCCCTGCCTCTCCTTCTATTCTACGGAGCAGCTGATTGGTGCATTCATCGTATCATCACTACCAATCACAATATCTTCACTACTTAACAGCGGCGTGACCACTGGACAGAGCAATCTTTACTACATAGGGTGACAAAATCAAAAATCCCTTTGTAGTGAAGATTGCTCTGTCCAGTGGTCACGCCGCTGTTAAGTAGTGAAGATATTGTGATTGGTAGTGATGATACGAGGAATGCACCAATCAGCTGCCCCGTAGAATAGAAGGGGAGGTAGGGGGCGTGGCTTCCTTAGTGCATTTTGACCATAATAAAAATAATAGACTATAGGAAAGTGAGTATTGATGACGTGAGAAGTTTTCATCAACATCAATGTCTCACGGATAGGTTAAGATCTAAAACAAACATTCTTTATAACACTGCAATATAAGAAAACACTAACTTTACCTTTATAAATACCACGTCACAGTGTAGCACAACAAGCCTCGTCCAATGGTACCAAACTGTCCAACTTGTCTCCTCTAACTACCTATCTTCCTTCTTTTCTCTTTCTCTTCTTGTCTCTTTTCTTTTTCTCTTCCTTCTCTCCTCTAGGGTTGAACAGTGTACCATTACTCTACTCCTTCTAATCCTCTTCTCTTGTTAATCCTCTTCCTTATTTTCTCTTTGTCTGGGGTATTTCAGCTTCTCTCTCTCTCTCTCTCTCTCTCTCTCTCTCTCTCTCTCTCTCTCTCTCTCTCTCTCTCTCTCTCTCTCTCTCTCTCTCTCTCTCTCTCTCTCTCTCTCTCTCTCTCTCTCTCTCTCTCTCTCTCTCTCTCTCTCTCTCTCTCTCCCTAACTCAGCGTTTATCCCTCTTTGAGAACCTCCCTTGGCACAACTTTTCTCTGGGATGTTTCTTTCAACCAAATTATGTAGGGCGATCGGATTGGTCTTGACTGTTCTCTTTTGGGTAGACATGAAGGTATCCAGACCCTGACATGATGTGCGTATTACCTCAACTCCTCTGCTCTGCTATTCCCTGGCTGATCCTTGATACTCCTTCTCTCTTCTTTCCTCCGTTGTTTTGCGTTGATCGGCTCAGAAGGCTTAGCTGTAGCCTCCTCCACATGTACTGACAGCCGCTCCAGCCGCTCCACTTTATGCTCCTCCACTCCGCCTGCTTCATCTTCAAGAGCCTCGCGTCCTTCAGCGGGATTCCACCTGAGGGTTCCCGGCTCTTATCTTGCGTTAACAATGTTGTGAGGGCTTTCATTCATTGCAAGTTTGTCATCTCGCTTATCTGAGTCTGCAAGAAGGGCTCCGGTAGTCATGGTGGTCCCGCATTGAGGCGTGCTGGAGTACGCGACGAGGCTCTTCACTGGAATGAACCTTGTCGTCTCCTTCTGTACCTGGAAAGTCTCTAACAATCTGTCTGTCTCCTTGTTGAGGCCGCAATGCTTGACTTGATCTGAGACTAAAGGATGTTGAGTCGTGATTATATGACGGGAACTTGGGGACGCAATACGCTTTGGAAAGAGTGGAAATTCTTATATTGCTGTTTATATTGATGCTTTCCGTTACGTAAGGTTGACGTGTTGGACGATACGATTGACTATGTTACGAGTACACTACACGTCACGTTCAAGCATCACAAAAACGTACGTCACCTAGCATAAAATTATCATCATTACTATTAATATTATCATTAGAGAGGCAAGGAAAACCACAGCTATCCCCTATCCTTAACCTTTACTATCTCCTTCCCTTCTTATACACTCTTCATAACCTCCTCTCACCAAGCTTTATCCTTCTCCTTTATCCTTTATCCCTTCTATGTGACTTAAATCAAACAATACATTCACTCCCTTACCTGTATTAGGGAGGCGATACACGGCACAGCCTCGCCCCTGCACCACCGCCACCACCACCTTGCCCCGCGCCGCTGTAATGTAAACAAAGCAACCTTAGCATGTCTTGAATACGGTACTGTCGCGAGATTATTTATTATTACATCATAATTAGGCTGGCTAGAAGCAGGAAAAAGGAGGTACATATGTATATAAAGTCTTCCATCTTAGTCAACTTATCCAAAATTATTCACTACATACACTTCACTTCCCTCTTTTCTGCTATACCAAGTAGTGATAGACGCACACACACATACACACATACACACACAAACACACACACACACACACACACACACACACACACACACACACACACACACACACACCAACACACACACACACACACACACACACACCAACACACACACACACACACCCTCACACACACCAACACACACACCAACACACACACACACACAGCCACACACAC
This sequence comes from Chionoecetes opilio, assembly GCA_016584305.1. Taxonomy (NCBI): domain Eukaryota; kingdom Metazoa; phylum Arthropoda; class Malacostraca; order Decapoda; family Majidae; genus Chionoecetes; species Chionoecetes opilio. The sequence continues at coordinate 32,376 of JACEEZ010016602.1, forward strand.
ATACACACACACACACACACACACACACACACACACACACACAGACACTCACACCAACACACACACACCCAACACCCTCACACACACCAACACACACACCAACACACACACCAACACACACCAAC
>JACEEZ010016602.1:35000-52500 GCA_016584305.1 Chionoecetes opilio
CCCTTGATACCCAGAACGTAACTTCCATTGCAATTTGACCACCATTAGACGTATGAATATAAGCAATGTTTTTATAGATATGACCTGTTTAGTATCATTGTCCACTAGCAAATTGAGTTTATCTAGTTACTTTTTGTAATTTAATGGCTAACAACAGACGATTTTTTTTTATAGCAAAGGAAAGATCTGGGCGTGAAGGGGTTAGAATTATACTTATGTTTACCTGATAATATGGTTAACTATGATAAAATACAGCTGACATTAAGAAGAACCGTAGTATTCCCTTCTCCTGGCATCAGATATCAGTCAGTAAGCAGCAAGGGGTCAGGATTTTTCCCCTCGTTAATAAAAACAGAGAATAGTATATAATTGTATTACCGTACGTCAAGAGGAAGGGGAAGAAAGGCGTAAATAACAAAACAATAACAAACAGATGATAACAAATAATACGTTGAAGAAACTTAATAAAATGAAAACACGGTAAATGAGAATGTAGGGGGGGGGGGAGAGAGAGAGAGAGAGAGAGAGAGAGAGAGAGAGAGAGAGAGAGAGAGAGAGAGAGAGAGAGAGAGAGAGAGAGAGAGAGAGAGAGAGAGAGAGAGAGAGAGAGAGAGGAGAGAAGGGGAGAGAGAGAGAGAGAGAGAGAGAGAGAGAGAGAGAGAGAGAGAGGAGGGGAGAGAGAGAGAAGAGAGAGAGAGAGAGGAGAGAGAGAGAGAGAGAAAAAGAGAGGATGAGAGGAGAAGAGAGAGAGAGAAGAGGGGAGAGAGAGAGAGAGAGAAGAGATTAAGAATGAGAGCATAAGAAGAGAATTAGACAAAATATGAGCAAGAAGACAAAACAGAACAATGCAACAAAACAAATACATAAGTCACTCAAATGAACAAAATAAACGAAATGAACAAAATAAACAAAATAAACGAAATGAACAAAATTAACAAAATGGACAAAATAAACAAAATAAACAAAATGAACAAAATGACAAAATGAAGAACAAAATGAACAAAATAAACAAAATGAACAAAATAAACAAAATGAACAAAATGAACAAAATAAACGAAATGAACAAAATGAACAAAATTAACAAAATAAACAAAATGAACAAAATTAACGAAATGAACAAAATAAACAAAATGGACAAAATAAACAAAATGAACAAAATGGACAAAATAAACGAAATGAACAAAATTAACAAAATAAACGAAATGAACAAAATTAACGAAATGAACAAAATAAACAAAATGAACGAAATAAACAAAATAAACAAAATGAACAAAATAAACAAAATAAACAAAATAAACAAAATGAACAAAATGAACAAAATAAACCAAATGAACAAAATGAACAAAATGAACAAAAATTAACAAAATGAACAAAATGAACAAAATAAACAAAATAAACAAAATAAACAAAATAAAACAAAATAAACAAAATAAACAAAATAAACAAAATGAACGAAAATAACAAAATTATACACATTTCTATATATAAAAGAAAAAAAAACTGGCAATGACAAAACAATCCTATCACTGCGAAACTAATGAGAACACACAACAAAAAAAAAAAAAACATGACATTGACGCTCATTCATTACAAAACCAAACAAAAAAAACGATACAAATAGAAACATGGATACAAATCAATGCATAATTTAAAAACAACCAAAAAGCTTAAAAAAAAACTCGGGACAAATCACAAAATTCTGGCAAATCGTATAAGAGCGGAAAAAAAACGTGAACAATTAAAACATATTGGAAAAAAGCACTGAGAAAAGATAAAAAAAACTATTGCAAGAGGAGAGGAGAGAGAGAGAAGGAAGGAGAGAGGAGAGAAGAGAGGAGGGGAGAGAGAGAGGAAGGAGAAGAGAGAGAGAGGAGAGAGAGCGAGAGAGAAGAGAGAGAGAGAGAGAGAGAGAGAGAGAGTCCTATTGCCCAAAACGAACGCACGAACGCACTGAGACACATAAACAGAATAACTGACGAACGTAAAGCGAAGGAAAAAGAACAATAAACGAGAGGAACCAGAGTGAAGAAAAAGGCAAACAGGACACATGAAAATCGGAAGAGACAGAGAGACGAGGAAGAGGAGAAAGAGGAAGAGGAGAAAGAGGAAGAGGAGGAAGAGGAAGAGGAGAAAGAGACAGAAAAACGAGGAAGAGATGAAAGAGGGGGAGGAAAAAAAAGGAAGAGGAGAAAAAAAACAGAGAGACGAGGAAAGGAGAAAAAAAGACAGAGAGACGAGGAGAGGAGAAAAGGGAGGGAAAGGACGAGACGAGGAAAAGGAGAAAAAGGAAGAGGAGAAAGAGACAGAGAGACGAGGAAGAGGAGAAAGAGAAAGAGGAGAAAGAGGAAGAGGATAAAGAGGAAGAGGAGAAAGAGACAGCGAGACGAAGAAGAGGAGAAAGAGACGGAGAGACGAGGAAGAGGAGAAAGAGGAAGAGGGAAAAAAGGGAAAAGGATAAACAGGAAAGGGAAAAGAACAGAGGACGAAGAAAAGGGAAAAAGGGGGAAAAAAAGACGGAAAAGAGAAAAGGGGAAAAGGAGAAAAAGGAAGAGGAGACAGAAAANATTTCCCAATTATTATTTTTATTATATATATTAATATAATATATATATATATTTTTATATATAATATATAATAAATATAAATATTAATATATATAATATATATTATATATATATATATATTTATATTATTTTATTATATATATTAATAATATATATATATATATATATATATATATATATATATATATATATATATATATATATATAAAGCTTGAAAGGAATGACATAAATAGATGTGTTTCATTCTGTATACTAATCATTTCAAAATATTTGTTTCTGGTACAATACTATCCCATATCCAAGACGGTTAGTTTAATATCCGGATGCAGCTATTACAGAGAGAGGGCAATAAGGGGAGGGAGGTGGAGGGATGGAGCTAGTGGGGAAGGGAAAAGAAAGGAGGTGGAGGAAGGGAGGGAAGGAGAGCGAACGAAATGTAATCACCCCCTGCGGTGTATCCATTCTCTAGTGGTTCGAGGCCGTAAAAACGGCTGGAACACTATAAACGCTGGATACACTTATATTTATTGTACGAAAAAAAAGGAAAAATTGAGCTATTGGAATCGATTACCCTTACTTTTGTAGGGCAACTGTATATGGTAATTTGTGAGTTAGATTAGGTTAGGTTAGTTAGGTTGAATAAATTAGGTTAAATATTGCCTCAATTCTGGCTTGCTGAGATATTCTAGTTCCAAACTAACACATTTCGAACTTAATTCCAGCAGCCATTTTTTCGCATTTTCGAGCTTATTGACATCTACATGGTAATAATTTCGATCAATTACCTTTTTCAAATCCTGCACTATATTACTGTACACGTACCTAATTCACCCTCCAGTCTTATCCACGTAAGGTGGACTCTCGATCGCCAGTTTTACCCACCGGAAAGGGCTCGAAGCCGTAGTGGACGATCTCTGGGTAATGTTAGGACATCACACGCCCACACACACCCCATCCCCTTGCTGAAGAGAGACGTTACACGCCGCATTTGTCAGTGAAAAATATCTGGGATCGAGTGGGGCCGGAGATTGAGCGCTCGAACAACATAATGGCACACGATGCTCCAGACCACCGAGCCATAATGTGGTGTGGGTGTTCATCTATATATTCAATGGTGATTCATTATATAGTTGTATTCATCTAGTTTGTATTTCACTGGGCCTGAGCTACACTCGTATTGCCCCGTCTCCATATCTACATTTATGTTTTGCTTCATTAGTGCTTAGTGTTGGCCATCAACCAGAAAGTAGGACACAATACCCGGATACCCATTCACTGTTGGGTGGACAGGGGCTCGGGTTTTAAGGGCAGCCTTCACACGAGCGTTCCCGTACGCGCGTTCGCGTGCGCGGCGTTGTAACATTCAATGGAGTTCAATGGGACCTTTCATACGACGCGTTGCACGCGCGTACAACGCGGCGCAAACGCCCAAGCCAGCAAGGACGCGCGCGTTCTTCCTGACGCGCGCGTCCTTGCTGGCTACTAGTGGCAATGGGAGCTTGCACACGAGCGTTAGGTACGCTCGTTTGCGTATTAGGATGGTGGATGACTGAAAGGAAGGTTCGGACGGGAACGCAGGGCGGCGGCAGGGGTCTGCTGGTCTGTCAGTGAAAACGCGAACGCATGGCCAACGGTGTACAAAAATCTGACGCGTTTCTGTGCGCGCGTCGACGCGCGCACATAAACGCCCGTGTGAAGGCGCCCTAAGGCCGTTAATATTGACGGGACGGTCGCCCGTTGCCTCGCAACGGCGATCAGTCACGACTTTCTGAGTCATGTTGTGGTCGGCACTGGTCGTCATTGTGGTTGGCGTCAGGCCCAGAGAGTCGTCGTCGGGTCGTGGCAGCACGGCCCCGACTGTGTGGTGCATGCTCTATATACTCGTGGCGAATCTGCGACTCAAAAATGTAACGGAAAAAGTCGGCTCGTGCTGGGACTCGTCGCCGAAGGGTTCGACCTGCGCCAAACAGTCGGGGCCGTCCTGCGACTAATCGTCATGAATTGTTTTGTATTTCTTAGTCTGGGATAGACGGGGACGGTCGGTGACCCTAGTTGGCGACTGTTGCCGATAGCTTGGCAACTGTTGCCGACTTAGGTCGGGGTCATGAGCGGACTTCTGGTCAAGAGCCGGTTGGCTCATGTTGCCAGTAGGGAACAGATTCGCAGCCTGTTGCCGCCGGCCGGGGACTAGTTGCTGACTGGCGGCAACTGGCTGCGACTCTGTTCCGACACTATGGGATAGACAGAGGAAAATGACGGCAAATGTCGGCTCCAGTCGGCGAATGGCGTCCCTGATGACGCAGTACGACGGCGAAGGTCACCAACACAACTACATTTTACCGGTTCCTTCGGCGTTCGAGTCGGGGACGTGCGCCAACTCTAGTCGAAGCACGGCTGCCTGCGCTCACGGAGCCGTCCTTGTCGCAGCCTGGCTGCAACACGAACAACGGGAGAAGGGGAGGATTCGTGGTGGAGGCAGGGGAAACCATCGGCTAACCGCGCCGAACTATGGTCGGTGGAAGGGCTTGCCATATCCGGTGTCAGTCGCAGCAAGGCTGGGAACAGTCGCTGCATGACGGCAACCAGGATTTGTTTCGTGCTGCAACTGTCGGCGAATGTCGTCGCATGACGGCAACCCAAATTGGCGGTTAAATTCGAATCAGTCCGCGACTGTCGACTGTTACTCTTATTTATCTTATTCTTTAAAGGTAAACTGGGTTCAACCCATTTAAAGGCCCCCATCCAAGGTACGATTGGTCGTACGATCTGATCCGACAGACCTGATCCGATGGATTTCCTACCACCCACTAACAATCCGACCGCACCTCAAGACTAGTTTAGTTGGTGATAAGAAAACGGCGGAGGGCGGTTCTCATGATGGCTCTCTGCAACGAGAAATTACTTTTGATAGGTGCTGATGCCACAGCTAAGGAGCGTAAACATCATCCGCACTCGCACCAGAATCATAGACAGTTATTTTTTAATTTCTTTCCGGAACACACTTAAATTATAATTCTCATATTATTATTTATTTTTTAGTGTTTCAACATTAGCCTCACTTTCGCTCACTGTCACGCTCACTCAGTTTATCTACCAATACTACATAAGTTGCATTCATATTATATTTATCTATTTACTCTTTGCTTTTTATTTCCCACAAACATTCATAGTTTCTATATAATTGGATGAATTATGTCCAAAAGTGCTTGTTTTCAAGGAAACAATTCATTTTGGTAACCCTCTCGCGACGCTGTCAGTGGCGAAACTGACGGTTGGCCTCACGATCAGCACACGCACGATGCGATCCGGTCTGAACTGGATGATCTGTCGGATCTAAAAACCAAACACTGCTTGATCGCATCCGACCAGCTGTCAGTCGGTCGGACAGACCAAAATCACCCCACTCACGATCCAATCTGGTTGGATCCAACCAGATCTGTCCGATGGTCGTACGACCAGATCGCACCGTGGATGGGGGCCTTAAGATACAGGTCAATGACCTGTAGCGGTAATTGCCTGTGATGCCTCTTGATAGGCAGGTAATTTGCTTTGCTGCCAGAGGTATACATCAATAAGGTGGTATTGGCTAGTCGTGGTCGAGCGGTTTTTAAGTAATTGACAGCGAGCTTCGCTCGCTGTCGCTTACCATAAGACCCGTGGAACCAAGTTTCCGCCAAAAAGTGTATAACTACTCCTAAATATTATCGGATTGAGCTGAAATTGACATGTAAGTAGTGCTGTCAAAATCAATGGGGGTCGTCGGAAGCAACTTTTTGGCGCAAAACAAGCCCTTAATGAGTAATAAGCGTAAACTACTAATTATTGTCGGATTGAGCTGAAATTCAACATGCAAGTAGTGCTGTCAAAATCAACGGGGGTCTGTAAACAAACTTTTTGCACAGAATAAGCCCTTAATGAGTATTCACGTTAATGAGTAATTGGCTGGAACGTGGCTCGCTGTCACGTTCCAGCCGCAAGAACTGAGCCAAAAGCAAAGGGGCCAGAGGCTGGACGCTATACTTGATATATATGTACACTATGAAGTTTGAACAATAATAATGTCAACGGGGCTCTTACTAACGGCCATTGAAACTAATGTCTAATAGACAGAGCCAAAACAATTATTACGTAACAAAGTACACTCACACCACAGGTGTGATGTGTACACACCGATTCTCAGAGGGTCTTGTATCGGAGCGCTAGGTGTCGCGTCTCCTGTTGTTCTGCCTCTCTCCGCTCCGTAGGCAGCATATAAAGAGTTGACCGTAACTTCCAAGGTTCCGGTTTTCCAGGCCTGTGGCGCGTGGACAGGCTCGTGTGGTGCAGTCAGCATCAGCATCCTTGGTCAACACACTGACACAACTCACACCATGCTGGTTTGTACATTTCATCAAAAGGTGTTGCTGATACAGGCAAGACACACAGATGCACACTCCTGCTGTTGGGATATACTAAGATTTTACACATACATATAATATCTTGGGGAGGCGGTATATGTATAACATTTGGGGAGGCGGTAGCGGAGTGGTTAGCGTCTCCAACTGGCGGTCTCGATGACCCGAGTTCGATCCCCGAAGAAATCCAAAACCTTTCTTCACCGTCGAGTGGCCTAAGAACACCCACATGCCGTGCCCATCAACTCTACCTTCGATTGCGAGTGCATCGGAGGACACAGGGGGCGGCATGAGCCTCTAATCACAGGCGTCACTATAAGAATCCTGCCTGCGCCACCACGGGCGAGGGTCAACCATCACAGCAGCTCTCAAGTGAACCTCCAGAGCCTACCATCCGAGCCCTGGATCACCACTGCCTACAGGCGCTATAGGCACAATATATATATAAAAAAAAAAAAAAAAAAAAAAAGTCTAACCAGTGTCGTAATATCGCTCAGTCAACTACCCAATCGCGTCCCCGCGATGGTATAGAGACATGTATACCTAACCATGTTACATCATTGTGTACTAAAGATTCACGGTGTTGCCAACGCTCCTTAAAAATACCTATACAAGGTGAGGGCTTTCATGACAACATAGCAAAGAGGAATACCACTAAATTTTTGGTATAATGATTAAGGATAATGCACTTAAGGTCATCAATAAACTGGTAGAGTACTTTACAACAGAATCCAAACATGAACTATTATAATTAAAATGAACTCAAAGTCTGTTAGTAATGTGTTAAAATCCCGTAAATTAATTAAAAAGTGCGTTGCCAAAACTCTACCTCGTAGTCACTTAAAACACTTGAAGTGTGGAGGGAAGATAAAATACAGTAGGGCCTTGAGGGCGTGAGTAATCGCACTGGCAGTTTTATTTATTTAATTTATTTATTATTTATATTTATATTTTATATCTTTAAACTTAAGGAGTAGTAGTACTGCAGATAGGTGAAATATTTTGGGAAAAATTGGGGTTTGGTGAAACAAGCATGAAATTTGGCAGACAATTAAAAAAGGTGCTTGGAAAGATATTTGGCTATAGGGCCATTCCAGATTCATTCCATGAGCGGAGGCCTGCCATTTTACAAAATGGCTGCCAAAATATCTTCTCGAATGTTGTATCCGCCATAGCAATGGTGCTCTGTACACTCTTTTATGTTTTTCCTCTACTTTTTTTTTTTCTCTCTAGTTTTTTCTACTCTAGTGGCATATGTAATTGTTTTGGGTACAATAGATGTGGTATTAGTCACAAGATAATTATAATAAAATACATTTTTAATATTATTTGGAGCCAGAAGGCTCACATGATGGCTTGTGAATTATGGCCTTGGATTCAGGAATGCAGGGTTTTGTTAGACTGTGATGTTCATTTAATATAGACTCCAGCTAATTTAATCACTTCAAAATATTTTGACCATATTCTTCTGCTTTCAGGTGTGACAATGGCCAAAGTTTACAAGGTGGTGGATCCCCTACAGCCCGGGACATCAACACAGGGTCTAGAAACTGACTGGAGCAAGTGCGTTTTTTGTCAGGAAGACACGTCAGAGGTGCTTCACTGTCTACCAGGCTGGTCACTGTTGGGCCCAAATGATGACCCCTGCTCCAGAGCTTCCGCACCAAGTGAATGGGGCTGGAACAAGAAGCTGGTGGTGGATGGAGTATAACCTGGACGACCCTACCAGAAGCATCAGAAGCTTGCAGGGAACTCTTGCGATGTGGCTGCAAGAACAGCTGCAGAGGACGCTGCAAATGCCAGAAGGCGGCTCTTCAGTGTACAGATCTTTGTCAGTGCGGTGGACAGTGCTCTGAGTGACGCGGCTCACAGAGAACAGTTCATTACTGTTTGGACACAATTTCCATCCTATTGACTTACAATTAGACTATAATAAGCTATTGTGTGTACCTCTGCTACCTACAAAAACAGAAGAAATAATTCTGGGTTGTTTGACGCACTTGACGAAGTGGTCCTGATTTCAAAATCGTAACATGACGTAAAAATGATCATTCTTATTTTTTAGCTCAAACTAGTAATTATTTGCCATTTCAACTGTTATGTGGACAATAAAATTACTGATGTATGATTTATAATACAAAGGAAAAACATTCCCTTTCCTAGAATTGATATAACCTACAATATCAAAGAATTTCAAATAAGCGATGGCGGCCATCTTGAAAATGGCCGCCATTTTTGTCACAGGTCGAATCTGAGATGGCCCTAAATCTAAAAATCACCACTGAGGCATAGTCTACCTGCGGACCAAATTCCATGCTTGTTTCATCAAACCCACAATACTTCACCTATCTGCAGTACTATAGATACGGCTTGTAAGTTAATAAAATCTGACTCGGGTCTTTACGACAAATTTATCACAGCATTAAGATATGCATATACATTCTTTGCATATCAGAGAGTAACTAATCATATGAAAAGTGATTGGAGCTGATTTCAGCTCAAATAGTATTATAAATCAATAAAAATATGCGTTGGGAGTGCTAAATGGCAGAAACCTCCCTTGACATGGGCGCCCACTGGCATTTGCTGCTATTTTAGAGTTTATTTTATATTATTTATTTATTTTTATTTGGTTTTAAGACCTACTTCACTAAACTTGGGGAATACGGCTGTTAAGCTAATAAAATTGAGACTCAGGTTCTTTAATATAAAGTATCACATCAAGATATGCATTTATTTTTTTTTTTTTTGCATATCAGAGAGTAATGTATTTATTAATCATTCGCTAAAAGTGATGAGAGTTGCTTTCATCTCGAATAGTATTTTAAGCAATATAAAAGTGCATAAGGAGTGCAAATGGCAGTAACCTTCTTTGACAAGGGCGCCTTTGGCACCTGGCTGCTAAATGATTAATCTTTTGTTTTATAATATCCTTACATAGACTAAAATGTATTCCCTGGCAGAGTAACTTGGGCTTAATAGCTCCAGTGGCCTGAGGGAGAGTCCTCGGCAAGGTTAAGGAATAACTAACTACCTGCAACAGATGTGTTAAAATTAGACATTTAATTAATAGAGGAGATAGCTGAGTTACAGTAGGATTATGTTATAACTGGAGATACTCGGAGGTGTTTACTTTCCCCCCTCAATTTTAGAGGGTTTAAATTCCTCACACAAAAGCTACCTTCCCTGTACTGTCGCTATATAATTCCTCAGAGGCTAGGAGTTCATGTGTTATACTATCTTAGCAACTTTTCCTCGGTGAATAATTCACTCACTTTCTAACTTTGTTGAGTCTATAAATTCATAAGAAAAACTTTAATTAAGTTTACTACTATCTCCCATTGCCTGGCTTTTAAGGCAATTCAAGAAGGAGAATTGAATATATATTACATATAAGGATGATATAAGAAGCGAATAAATTATTAAGAATTACTAGAACTTATTAAACATTAGTGTTAATCAAACAAATTTAAAACATCTACAGAAAAAATAACTGACAAGTTAATTATTTGAAATTCCTTCACATGGCTATTTAGGCAAAAACAAATGTGAAATATTTATCTCACCATTAACTGTATGTAAACAAGTGGCGTAATTAAATTACATATCATTTTAGTGTCAGCTACGATGTTGTACTCACTAATATAGTGTAGAGTCAGCACGGCAAGTCCATCAGTAGAACAGCTGAATCAGAGGTGCTTCCTCCAAGGGCAGTGTGTCACAGCTGAGAGGCGTGTTGAGTAGACTGCTGGCTGCCGAGGCGCTGACTGAGAGGGGGTTGAGTGTGGAAGTATAGGGGATGTAACTCGCGTCCCGTTTTCATGATCACAACTCAAGTATTGTCCTTTCGTCCGTCTTCCACGAAAAAAAAGCCTTGTAACGTCTTTGTCCTCGTCCTCTTGAAAACAGCAGCTGGATCGCAGAGCTATTTATGCAGGAGGATGTTATCCTTATGTCTCTCTATATAGATCAGTTATTATTCGTTGTGGATGAACAGTGATTGATACAAGGGAAAGAGGAAGTGCTGACTCGCAGCCACGAGGTCAGGTTTGTCTGACACAGCATTGAGCAATCTACTCAATCTCTTATCCTCGCTTGTTTCTCAAGCTTCCCTTGTTCACTTGCTCAGGTTTGTTCCGCAATATATCGTCTGTTCCACATTCCTCACGTGTATTAGTATGCACTCGTTCAGTTATTACTTGCAGGCACGTAACTTATATTACAATTTTATGTTGCCACATACCACCGTTGTCATCTTTTTATGTTACGACATTACTATTATGTGTTGCAACAACGCAACACTACCGTGATGTAATGTTGTCACATTCCATCGCTGTGTCACCAATTATGTTACCCTTTTTAGTTTTGTTATTTACAGGTAAACAGGTGTCACAGCTATTTAACATACAGGTCATTGACCTCTAGCGGTAATTGCCTGTCTGCCCTCCTTTTTTTTTATTTTTTTTAAATTTTATTTATTTACATCTATTACATAATATATATACCTATACATATACATATGCACATACATACACATACACATACATACACATAAAGCCAGTAATAAATGATCGGGCATCAGCCCGCCGCTGTAGCCGCAGCCACAGTCAGGTCACAGGTGGGCGGGGCGTGAGGTCACTCCCGCTCCTTAGTGTTCATCGGGGGGGTGGGGCGGCACGCGCCACCTCCAGCAGCAGGTGCAGATTTTTCTGAAACTGCCATACGAGGGCGGCCGCGCTTTCCGGGCCGACGCGCTGTCTGAGCCGCTCTGTAGCGGGGCAGGAAAGCAGGTAGTGGATCAGGGGATGGGGGGTCATATGAAGACAGTGCTCACACGGCCGCTCCTCAAACCCGTCCCTCAGCTCCTCCAGGGTTACTTAGCCAAGCCGAAGTCGGTGTAGAACGACCTCCTCGGCTCGGGACAGCTGCTGGGCGGGGCGTAACGGCTCGTTGTTGTTCGTGGCTTGTTTGTGCCAGGCTGCCTGCCTCGATGTCTACACCAGCTGGCGATACTGTTGCTCTGCGGCACAGACGGCAGCGCGTCTGGCCAGTACCTTGGCCCCTTGGATGCTGGGTAAGACAGTCAAGGCCACCGCTGGATGTCTGGTGGCCTCCTGGGCCGCCTCATCGGCCACCTCGTTGCCACGGACGCCCATGTGGCTGGGCACCCAGTTGAACCTTACGCGGCGCCCCTGTGCGGCGAGGCCCTGGATGTGGCCCAGGATGGCGGTGGTGAGCTGCACGTTGTCCATCGGTGTGCGGGGCTGCCGTAGGACCTGCAGGGCAGACATGGAGTCGGTGTGAATCACCACAACCTCCTCCTGTCGGCCCAGGGCATGCTGTAGGGCGCGCTCTATCGCCACCAGCTCCGTCTGCAGCGTGGAGCAATGGTCGGGTGTCCTCCAGGACAGCACCTCACCGCCCGTAACCACCGCAGCACCTGTCAGGCCTCTCTCAGGGTCAACGGAGCCGTCGGTGTAGTAGATAGCGACCGCGACGCTGCTGGGAACATTGGCGTGCGCCACCGCCTGCAGGGCGACGCTGCTGGGAACATTGGCGTGCGCCACCGCCTGCAGGGCGTGCTGCCTCAGCTCCTCCCGCGTGCACAACGCCTTCGCGGCCGGCAGTGTGGCGATAATCACCTGGGCGGCAGAGGGCTGCCACGGTGGCGGAGCGACGTAGTTGACAGCGGGGCGGTCAGGTCCGTCCAGCAGCAGGTGGGTGTGGCCGGGGAGGAGGTGGATGGCGGCGTCTGCCACCCTCTGCAGCCAGGTGTTGCCCGGCGATAGGTCACGCTGCTCCTGTGGCAAGACCCTGCACAGCCTGTCCCGCGCGACAGACTCCCTTGCCTGGCAGAGGATCTTGGCCACCCGACAGGCCACGATCTGTCGAACCCTGGTGGCTAGGGGCACCAAACGTGCCTCCGCCTGCATGACGCGGGTGTTTGCCCAGCGCGGTGCCCCCAGCAGGGTCCTCAAAGCTCGGTTCTGAAGGACCTCTAACTTCCTCTGCTGAGTGAGCGATAACGAGACAAGCACGGGCGCGCTGTAGTCTACAAGGGCGCGCACAGTGTGCACGTAGAAGAGGCGCAGCACTGATGACGTGGCCCCGGCGTGTGTCCTCGTCATGGCCCTCATGACGTTGAGCCTGGTCTCAGCCCTCTCCCTCAGATACTTGACCTGAGTAGTGAAGTGGAGGACCCGGTCAAGCCACATTCCGAGGTACTGGAAGGCGTGGGTCCAAGCCAGCCTGATGCCCTGTATCTGTAGAGGACAGACCGGGAAGGCAGCGGCCTTGAACACCATGGCCTTGGACTTCTCAGCCGATATCTTGAGACCCAGCTCTCTGCACTTGCAACTGGCCAGGTCAAGGGCTTGCTGGGTCAGAGACACCCGGTCACCCCGGCCAGTGACGACCAGAACCAAGTCGTCGGCGTAGCTGAGAAGTGCCGTGCCCTACCGGAACGGCAGGCCGACCAGCTGCTCCATCATGAGGTTGAAAAGGGTGGGGCTTAGGACCCCGCCCTGCGGCGTGCCGTTCTCCAGCTCCCTGTAGCTGGATTTGCGCCCCTGGAACCTGACCCTGGCGCGGCGGTGCCAGAGGTAATCCTCAATCCAGGCGAGGAGTCTGCCCCGCACGCCCCGCCGCACCAGCGCGGCCAGGATGGCGTGGGCGTTGGCCAGCTCAAACGCCTTCTCCAGGTCAAGGAAGACGGCGACAGCAGGGCGGTTGTCGATTTGGGCCAGGAGGGCCATGACGCTGTTGGAGGTGCCCACCCCGTGGTGAAGCCGAAGATGTGTGGGTGGAGGTCTCCCAGGCGCCACAGGAGGCGGGTCAGCACCATCCTCTCCGCCGTCTTGGCCGTGCAGCTCATCAGGGAGATTGGGCGCCGGCTTGTGGGTTCCCTGGGCTTAGGGATGGGCTGGATGTCGGCCTCCTTCCACGCCGAGGGCAAGCGGCCAGCCAGCCAGGAGGAGTTGATCAGGGCCAGGAGTGCCGCCTCCCCGGCCGCCCCAGCGTGGGCCAGCATCGAGTAGGTGACGCCATCAGCGCCCGGAGCGGTGTCCCGTCCCTTCCTGGCCCTTACCAGCTCCCGAGAAGTGAAGGGCTGATCAGTGGCGTCGGGGCGAGCGCGAGCGGCGCCGATGACAGCCTCGCGCACAGGTTGAAGCTGAACCTGCAGCCACTGGACACGGGCGGGGAGTTGGTCGCTGCTACCCCTCGAGACAAATATCTCCACCAGGCGCTCGGCCTCCTGTAACGGCTGGGGGTGGGCGGGAGGGCGGGGAGGTCTCTTTCCGGAGGCAGTCCTCACCTTGCCCCACAGCTCGGCCAGCTTGGTGTGTTGGTTAAAACCTGCGCACCATTCGAGCCATTTGGCATCCCGAACCCGCCCCGTGACCTGCCGAGCGTGCCTCACAACCTCACGCAGCAGCTCCAGATTGTTGGGTGTCGGCCGCCTGCTGTACAACTTCCGGTGGATGTTAACCATTTGGTTCTGTTCCCGCACCTCCTGGTTGTAGAACCACCAGTTCTGATTGTACCTGCGACCGGGGACGGGGACCTTCCGTGGTATGGCTGCCTCCGCCGCCCTCTCAATGGCCAACGTCAGTTCGCTTTCACGCTGGTCCAGATCCTCTGGCGGCTCGTAGGTGGCCCACCACTCGGCCAGGATGGCCTGAAACAATGCCCAGTCCGCCCGCTGTATATTCCAACGCGGCGGCGGGAGCTGTGGCAGCGGCCGGGTGACCTGCAGTGTTGACTGCATAGTGGTCGCTGGTCAAAGTGGGGTGGACCTGCCAGGAGGCGTCCGGTGCCAGGTCACTGGAGATCAAGGTGAGGTCCAGCCTGCCACCCCGGACGTGGGTGGGCTCCCCGGTGTTTAGGAGGACAATTTCCGGCACCTCCTCCAGCACCGCGGCTAGGTGGCGGCCCGCACGGTTGGTGGGGGAGACAGACTGCAGCATCGGGTGGTGGGCGTTGAAGTCGCCACCCACGAGGACGCTGCTGTGTGTGGCGAGGGAGAGCAACTCATCGGCCTCCAGTTGCCTCCTCCAGCTGCTGTATATGTTGTATACAGTCAGTGGGAGGCCTGGAAGCTCCAGCTGCACTGCCATCACCTCCACGCCCTCGCCACAGTCCACGGGGTCCTCAATCCGACGGTGCGGGAGAGCGCTGCGTACCACTATCACACAGCCTCGACGCCCATCGTCGCCACATGATAGTGAGTACACCGTGTATCCGCTATCCTCCACTCAAAGTGCTCCGGCGTCAGCGTTTCCTGCAGGAGAACGAGGTCAAGGTCCTCCTCCACTATGGCCTGGAGGACCTCAGGTCTCTTACCACGGAGCCCTTGGATGTTCCATTGGAGCACCTTGAGCCTGCCAGCGGCGGGCGGCGGGTGGGGGGAGGTCACGGGTGCCTCGCCATCACTTTCTCTTTCACTCAGCTCGTGATTAATTTATATCGGTGAACAGACCCGGGAGGGGCTGTGTAGTGGGGGTGGAAGGAAGGAGGGACGGGGGTGATGAGGGACTGTCGTGAGTGAGGGAAGGGGACGAAAAATCCCTTTCAATCTCGGCCCAGAGGAAGGCCACAAGTTCCCCCTCGTCCCTGGGGACGTCATCCGGCCTGGCTAGAAGGTGTGAGATCACGCCTACCACTCGTCGCAGCATCCCGAGCAATCCGCCACTATACAGTCCGGACAGAAGGGCGGGAGTACTTGGCATTGGGTCAGGGGAGGAGGCGGGCGTGACTCCGGGCCGAGAAAGTGTGGGGGTGGCCGTGGGCGTCGCCGTGGAATGCACAGGCGACGCCTGATCGGGCGTGGGCATAACTTCGGGTGGCGTGGAAGCGATGGGTCTGGCTGGAGTGGGTGACACGGGCGCCGGTGTGGGGGAGTGGGGGGGGAGTGCCGCAGATGGCGTGGGAACAGGCGAGACAGTGACAGGCATGGGCATGGGCGGCGAGAGTGTAGCCGGGGTGGGAGAGGGATGGGGTCCCGCAGCCTCCTGCCCTAGACTATGGTGTGCCCTCGCCTGCACCTTCCATCTCCGCCTCTGTCGCTGTGTCGGCCTATCGTGGTCCACAGTCCCCCGGGAGGATCGGGTGTCAGAGATATGGAAGAGACTCGCTAATCCCCTCGATCCCTCGGCGTCGGTGTCCAGTGCCCCCGCACCCCCCCATGCCGGCCTCGTAGGAGGCGGAGCCGGAACAAAGGAACCTTGCGGCCCCGGCCGATCACCGCCGCCCTGTAGGCGCCTTCCTCCTCCAGGCAGTCGTCGCAGGCGTTCAGGGCAGCGGGGGTTCCAGGCGTGGTGCCCCCCGAAGCAGTTGGGGCATCTGGCGGTCGTGAGCTGCCGGGCCTTATGACGCCTTATGCACTGCTCGGATGGGTGCGCCTGGCTGCACACACCACACCTGACGGGGTGTTGACAGCGCCCTTGCAGGTGATTATACCGCTGGCACCGGTAACACCGCAGGGGCTCCCTGTCGTAATGTCGCAGGGAATATTTACCCCAAGGCCCCAGGTCCAGCCTGTCAGGTGCCGCGCCAATCAGCTCCACCAGTACCTGACGGGTCGGGGCCCTGTCCCGGACGGCACGGAGGCGCCCCGCCAAGATCACGCTGGGATGATCCAGCACCGCTTCAAGAGGCATGTCGAGCGGGTAGCGCTGGAGGACAGCTTTGATGTGTCTTTCAGCTGGATCATAGCAACACAAGGTTGGCCGGGGCGTCCCGCTCTAAGCCAGGCCACACATCCTATCGGTGGAGGCAAGGTCCTTGGGGGTCAGGATGTATTCCCCCTGATAGGCAGGTAGCTTGGTTTGCTGCCCAGAGGTATACATCAATAAGGTGGTATTGGCTAGTCGTGGTCGAGCAGTTTTTAACTAATGTATAAGTATTGTTAAGTGCCAAAGGAATCGAGTAAGACAATATACTATTATAAATATATATATATATATTAGATATATAATATATATATATATATATATATATATATATATATATATATATATATAATATATATATATATATATGATTATATATGTACACTATGAAGTTTGAACAATAATAATGTCACGGGTTTCTTTACTAACGGCCATTGAAAACTAATGTCTAATAGACAGAGCCAGAACAATATTTACGTAACAAAGTACACTCACATCACAGGTTGTGATGTGTACACACCGACTCTCAGAGGAGTCTTGTATCGGAGCGCTAGGTGTCGCGTCACCTTTGTTCTGCCTCTCTCCGCTCCGTAGGCAGCATATAAGGAGTTTGACCGTAACTTCCAAGGTTCCGGTTTCCAGGCCTGTGGCGCGTGGACAGGCTCGTGTGGTGCAGTCAGCATCAGCATCCTTGGTCAACACGCTGACACAACTCACACCATGTTGGTTTGTGCATTTCATCAAAAGGTGTTGCTGATACAGACAGACACACAGACACACACATCCTGCTGTTGGGATATACTAAGATTTTACACATATATATAATATATAACCAGTGCCGTAATAAGACGACAGTCGCAAGCTAGTCGCC
>JACEEZ010016602.1:57500-77044 GCA_016584305.1 Chionoecetes opilio
CTACCAACTCAGACAGCATACACACCAAGGTCCGTTAAGTACAAATTATATTTTTATTTATTAGTTAGTAATTTTAGATATATAGGATATTTTATTGTTTCTTAAGAAATAATTTTTTAGATTTCGTTTTTTAGCATTGCAATATATTAAATTTTTAACTATTTTTGGGCCTGATGATGCCAAGTCCCTTTTGGGCGAAACTTTTGCGCATAAACAACCCCAAGTATGACGAGTGTCTTTGTCACCCTGAAATATCAGATATATTTTATATAATATATATATATATATATATAATTATTATATATATATATATTATATATATATATATAATATATATAATATATATATATATATATATATATATATATACTTAATTTAGGTTTTTTTTGTTTATGTATTACATTGTAAAACCATGATGGCATCAATAATATCTTCCTTCAATCCTAACCTTAAATCGTTTAGGAATGTAGCGCAACCCAGAGAATGTTCTTTCAACACTGGCCTGCGGCACAGGCAGAGCAATAGCCACTTCAGACAGTCTGCAACAAACAACAGACACGGGACGCGACACGAAACAAACAGACACGCGCACACACACACACACAAACATACAAAAAACAGACACGCACACACACAAAAAAAAACAGACACGCACGGACTCAAACAAACAAACACACGCCGCGCACACACACAAACAAACAAAAACGCACGCCACACAAACACAAACAAACAGACACGCGCACACCAAACATACAAACAACCAGACACGCACGCAAAACAAAAAACAAACAGACACGCACGCACGCACACACACAAAAACCCATACACGCACGGACTCAAAAAAAAACGACACGCAGGCACACACACACAAACAAAAAAACACGCACGCACACAAACAAACAGACACGCACGCACACAAAAACAAACAGGACATGCACTCACACACACAAACAAACAGACACAAACACAAACACAAACAAACAGACGCGCCACAAAAAAAAACAGACATGCACTCACACACACAAAACAAACAGACAACGCCACACAAACACAAACAAACAGACACGCACCGCACACACACAAAAACAAACCCGAACATGCACTCACACACACAAACAAACAGACACGCAAAACAACACAAACAAACAGACATGCACGCACACAACAGACACGCACACAAACAAACAGACACGCACGCCCCAAAACAACAACACGCACGCAAACACACACAAACAAACAAACAGACAACGCACACACGCTAAAACAAACAGACACGCACGCACACACACACAAACCAAAAAACAACCACGCACATACACACAAACACAAACAAACAGACACCACATACACACAACAAACAAACAGACACGCACACCCACACGCAAACAAACAGACACGCACACACAAAACACAAACAACAAACAGACAAACGCACACCCACACGCAATCAAACAGAAAACGCACACACACACAACCCCAAAAAACAGACACGCACGCGCACACACACAAACAAACAAACAGAAACGCACACACACAAACAAACACACGCACACACACAAACAAACAGACACGCATACACAGAATAAAAAAGACACACACACACACAAACAAAAACACGCACCACACACACCAAAAAAACAGACACGCACACGCACACACACACACACACACACACACAAAACACAAACAAACAAACAAACAAACAAACCGCAGACACTCACACACACAAACAAATAACAGACACGGACACACACACCCCAAGCAAACAAACAGACACGACCCCACACACACACACAACAAAACAGACACGCACATACACACACACACAACAAACAGACACGCACACACACACACCGAACAAACAGACACCACCACACACACACACAAACAAATAAACAGACACGCACACACACAAGCAAACAAACAGACACGCAACACACACACACAAGCAACAAACCAGACACGCACACACACACACACACACAAACACACGCACACACACAAAAAAACAAACAGACCACGCATACACACACACACAAATAAACAGACACGCAACACACACACACACACAAAAAAACAGACACGCACACACACACACAAACAAAAAACAGACACGCACACACACAAGCAAACAAACAGACACCACACACACACATACACAGCAAACAAACAGACACGCACACACACCATACACAAGCAAACAAACAGACACGCCCCACACACACAAACAGACACCACACACACACACACACACACAAAACAAAAACGCACACACACACAAACAAACAGACACGCATACACACACACAACAAATAAACAGACACGCACACACACACACACACACAAACAGACTCGCACACCCCCACACACACACACACACACACACCACACACACCACACACACACACACACACACACACAAAAAATAAACAGACACGCACACACACAAAACACACAAACAAACAAACAGACACGCACACACACACACACAAAGACATGCACGCACGCACAACACACAACAAAACACAGCACGCACGCACACAAACACAAACAAACAGACACACAAAAAACACAAAACAAACAAAAAAACATACACAAACACAAACAAACGGACACACACAAACAAACACACGCACACACAATCACAAACAAACAGGCACACACCACAAAAAAAAAAAAAAAAAATAGACACGCACACACAAACAAACAGACACGCACACACACACACACACAAACAAATAACAGACACGCCACACACACACACAAAAAAAACAAACAGACACGCACACACACACACAAAACACAAACAAACAGACACGCACACACACACACACACAAACAAAAAAACAGACACGCACACACACACAAAACAAAACAAACAGACACGCACACACCACCACACCCCCAACACACACACAAACAAAGACCAGCACACACAACACAAACACACCACAAAAACAGACAAAGCACACACACAAAAAAAAAAAGGGCATGGGACGCACGCACACAAACAAACAAAAACAACAAACCACGCACACAAAAACAAACCAAACAGACAAAACACACAAATACAAACAAACAAACAAACAGACACACACAAACACAAACAAACGGCACACACACAAAAACACACCCCAAAAAACAAAAACGACCCCACCACAAATCACAACAAACAGACACACACACAAACAACAACAAAAAAAATACACACACAAAACAAAAACAACGGCACACACACAACACCCAAACGACACACGCACACCAAAAACAAACAACACCACACACACAAACAAACAAAGACACCCGCACACACACAAACAAACGCACGCCCACACACAAACAAACAACAAAGACACGATGCACACACACAAACAGACCCACCACACACCACACAAACAAACGCAAAACACACACAAACAAACAGCCGCACGCACACACAAGCAAACAAACCAACCGACCACACACAAAAGACACACACAACCCCCAAACAAAAAACAGACACCCCTACACCACAAAAAACACACCCCCACACACACACACAAGCACACCACACACACACACAACAACACCACACACCACCAACACAAACAAGACATGCCGACCCCCACGCCCACCACACTCCACCACAACACAGGGGAACACACCCCACACCAAATGTGTTAAATTGCAGTGGGTAATGAGTAAGGGGGACGCCCCCGCCAATTATTCTCCCTTCCTGACCATAGGCCAGGCTGGGATAAACCCCATCTCGTTAACCCAGGTCTAGGCGCTTGGAGAAAATTTTTTTCCCCGGCAATAGGTCACACTAATTAATAGGAAATCCCCCCACAAACCCCTATCCGGGCCCCTACCGCCCCTCGGTATACCCAACTGCTGGGAGAAAAGCATATTTCGGCAAGTTTCCATTTGGGCCCTGCCGGGAGGCACAGCCTATAAATAATAATCGCCCCGGGAAAGGGTTGAAAATTCAAGGGAAGGGGGTAGGCCAAGGCCTCACTAGTCTGAAAGGGGAAAAAAAACTTCTGCCAAGCCGTTTTTCCAACTTGACAAGCCCTGCCCAGGGCCCGGGGCCCTAGAACCCCCAAACCCCCGGGGGAGGCGAAAACTTGCGGGAAAAAGGTGGACCCGAATCCCCCTCACAGTCGTCAGGAACCCGGCTTTCCCCCCCAACCCCCCAAAGCCGCAAAGTCCCAAGCGTGCAACACTTAAAAAGGGGGGGGGCAAAGGTGGAAAAAAAACCCCGTTCCACGAAAACGGAGCTGGAAAGGGGCCCCCCCCTACTCCCACCTGTCCCCCCCGTTTTTCCCGTACCTCTCCAAGGAATGGTGCGAGGAAGGGCCGGACGGCGATGCAGGTCACAAAGAGGAAGAAGAGTTGTGGCGGACGATAAACCCTTGTCTCTCGCATCCCTATAAAAAACATGGTCATGTATTTCCTAAAGTTAATGATTTGAACGGAAGTTCCTAGAGAGAATTTTCCTAAAAGCCAATAAGGTCAACAGAAACCACATCCCAAATTGTGTGTGTGTGTGTGTGTGAGAGAGAGAGAGAGAGAGAGAGATTCGAGGCGAAGAGAGAGAAGAGGAGAGAGACGAGAGAGAGAGAGAGAGAGAGAGAGAGAGAGAGAAATTTGGGGTCGTCGTGTCAAGATTGACGGCTTTGAAGTATGAAAAGCCTATGTTGGGTCCCTGACAGAGTAGTGCATAAGCTATAGGATGAAGAAAGATCGCCAACCAGGGCAAACCCTGGGTATACAGGCAACCCATACCAACATCGGTTAGGTTAACCAGGCTAACACATAGAACTGAACGAAAAAAGAAACCACACGTCTGGCAAACGCTCGTGCCACTTCTTCCTAGGCCGGCTACCGCCAGCCGGCGCGGAAGGCAACATACCATCCCAATATCAGCCCCGGGGAGAGGGAGAGGGGCGAAAACTTGTCGGGGAAGGAAGGGGGGAGCCGAAGGCCGTGCACTAAGCTCTGTCGAGGGACCCATAATAGGCTTTATACTTCAAAGCCGTCATTTTAGGTCCCCTTAGAGCTAGGCACTAAGCTACCTGGCCACTTGGAGACGGGGCAAGAAGCACCCGAACCCCCGCGGGGAGCAAAAGAGCAACTGCACCAAGAACAAAACGATACCACTAGTATTACTCACCCAATAAAGGCGGAAGACGTCAATGGGAGGCCCGGCGGTTCCACCACCCCAGCCCCTCCGGACGGAGGGAAGTCCCAGGCAATAGCAGGGGAAGTCCACGACGTAGTGGGACAGGTAAGGAGCCACGAAGCACGAGGCACCGTACTCCACTGTACCCTTCCCGTACCCTCTCCAAGGAATGGGTGCGGACGGAGGAAGGCCAGAGACGCACGCAACACCCCGGACGTCATGGGCGCGAGGGGCGTGACCCAGATCCCGCCGACTCGATGACGCCCCGGAGCGGCCGGCAATCCCCCTGGTTTGGTGAGGGGACGACCAGTGACCGGATTCGCGGAACAGGAACTGCAGGTCACACGCCCAGGGCTCGAAGCATCCAGGGGTACACGGAGCGCCCGAAACCGGGCACAAGGGCTCGTGTGCGGCGTCCCAGCAGACCAAGCCGGAACGGGGACGACCGGTTGGAGGACGGTGGTCCCGCCGCTCGTTCTTACCCAGCACCTTGGGCGAGAGGAGAGGGAGACAGCTGAGCCGTTCCCGCGGAGAAGGTCGTCCACTGCGGGGAAACGGGTCAGCGCCCTCAAGTGAGAAGCCCGAAAACCCCGTAGCCAGGGCCACCAGGAACAGGCCTTCTGAAGGAGGCGAGGTCCGGCAGCGTCCGACCAAAAACTGGTCGCTCTGCAAGAACCGGAGAACCTTCTCAGGACCCAGAAGGGGGACCAGGACGACGAGGGAGGGGTTTTGGTGTGGAACCCCAAACCCCCTCTTCAACAGGGTCACAGAACGCCGGTACAGGACCAAACCCCAACCGTATTGAGGGGTTCAGCCAGGGCCGCAAGGTGAGTGGAGCAGAGAGTAACGGAGGACCTCCACGGTCGTGCGGCCAGGAAGACGAGAAATCAGGACGACCCGATTTCAGAGACGTCGCGGAGGCCCTTGAGTTTTGAAGGAACGACTGAAAGCCTTCCAGTGAGACTGATACGTCTTAGTAGAGGACGGGCGAAGAGCCGCCAACATGTCCTCCGCTACCGCGTCGAGACAGTCGACGAGAGAGGACGGAGAAACTCCAGTCGTGTAGCTTCAAGGTGGAAAGAAGCCTGGCCGGGAGCTTCTCCAACAAAGCGAGAGGCCCATAGAGGAACCGGGGAGGGAACACCAGGCCCTTCAGTTCGGAGAACCCCGGTTGCGCCGGCCAGAGAGGAGCACCATGGTCACCTTGCCCCCTGTAGGGACGCAGTTTGTTGCATACCTAGGAGGACCACTGGTGCAGGTGAGGCGGAAACAGGTAAACATGGACGCCACCTGTTCCAGTCTTTCCGTGAGGGCGTCGGGCCTCCCGCAGCTGTACGGTCCCCCCTCGTCAAAAAAGGCCTTTAGTGGGCAGAGCGGCGGGGACGCGAAGAGGTTCCACCCCGGAGTGCCCACCGCCCGACATAGAGCCGCAAAGCGCTCCGGTGTGAAGCTGCCACTCCAGACGAGCCCCCGTGGGAAGCGAGACAGGGCGTCGGCCCACACATCTCCACTCCCGGCAGGAACCTGCAGACAAGATGAAGGTGGAAACGGGCCGCCAGCCGAAGATCTGATCCGAAAGGAACAACAGAAGCGGCGGATCTGGATGTCCCTTGGCGGGCGAGACAGTGGACCGCGACCATGTTGTCCATCTCGAAGCAGAGAGCCGTCTCTTCTGGATCGGGTCGATCGAAGGAAGAGGAAGAGGGAACAGCAGGTCCTTGACGTTGATGTGAGTCTGCGCTCCACCCCGGACCACCGCCGAAACCCTGCCGGACGTCGGAGGATTGGTAGCCCCATCGGACGTCGCCGACGCATCCGAAATCACGAATGACCGTGGGGGCGGAGGCAGCCACCCCGTCCACGCGGAGAAACGCCCTCCACCCACACTCGTCCAGTAGTGTGAGTGCCAGGGAGGGACGGGCCGGAGCAAAGTCGCGGTGCCGCACCGGACCGGCTGGTTCAACACCCGGACAAGGCGACGGAGACGAAGCGGCTCGGGGAGTGAACTTCGGCGGCGAAGTTGAGCGGAGCCGAGAAGGACCCCCAATGCATCCTTGACAAAAAAACGGGACACCGAGGCCCGGAAGAGGCGTTGATGAGCTTGGCCGCATTTTCCCCGAGATCGCGGACCGCAGCCGAACGGGAGTCCCATTGCATGCCCAGCCAAGTAAAGCGGGGGAGAGGGGGTAAGGACGGACTTTCCTCTTGTTGACTAGGGAAC
Organism: Chionoecetes opilio; assembly: GCA_016584305.1. NCBI lineage: Eukaryota > Metazoa > Arthropoda > Malacostraca > Decapoda > Majidae > Chionoecetes > Chionoecetes opilio. The sequence continues at coordinate 64,886 of JACEEZ010016602.1, forward strand.
CCCATCTCCCCCGCCACAGCCAAAGCTCGGTCCAGCATGCGAAACCGCTCCTCCTGAGACGGGGCGCGACACCAGCCAATCGTACAAATACATGAGGCAATTGACCCCTGCAGACCCATCCGCTGAGCCACCACCTTGGTGGAGCCGCCCGTAAAAGAACCTCGGATGCGATGGGAGAGGCCGAAGGGCAGTCGGTGAACTGTCCACGTGTTCGATCCCACGGAAGGCCAGGAGGCGCCGGAATCGAGATGAAGGGGACATGCAGTAGCGTCTTTGAGATCGAGGGACGCCATCCAGTCCCCTTGCCTCAGCCGAAGCAGGACATGGGCCAAGGTCAGCATACGGAACCGGTGGTGCGCCACAAATCCGTTTAGGCGGTGGGTCAAGATTAAGCCGCCCCTCGAAGAGTCCTTCTTGGGTACGATGAAAAATGCGAAAGTGGAAGACCTTTCCCCGCGCCTTCTCCACTACCCCGGAGGAGGCATGTCCGACACGTGGGCGGTGAAGCACTGGTGGAGACCGGCGTCCAAGAAGGAGGTCGCCGAAGGGGCAGGAGGGCAATCCAGGGCCCAAGAAAGACGTTTCGGACACCCTGGCGGCCAACCTCTCTGCGGCCAGAGGCTGGCCCGAAAACCCGGAAGGAGGCCTCAGAAGCGAGAGCGACCCTTGAGGGAAGGCTTGTGGAACAGTAGCGGGCTCCGAGCGAAAAGGACCGAGACCCAGAGCCCCTGAACCCGGAAGGCCCCCACCCGACTGGTACGACGAGGATCCTGGGGGCCATCCCCACGGAAAGTGAGCAATCCTGGAATGCCCCTCCCGACGAGAAAGGAGCCCCGACGGAACACTGCTGGACCCCTCCCGGAACCCCCCGGCCGCGGAGACGGTCAGGGGCCGGAGAAAGACACCAGAGTGACGGTTGGGGGGGATGAGGCGAGGACACGCTGCAAGGAGGGCCCGACAAAGACCTCAGAATCGAAGAATAATCCGGGAGAGGAATCTGCTGTCGAGTCAGCACTCCGCAGGCCCCGAAAGCTCGCGCCGAGAGCAAAGCGTGGCAGTGACGGCCCGTCAATGGCAGTGCGGACCGTCGGTAGAGGGAGGCGCCGAACGCATCACAGGCGGTCGACAAAGCCGACAGACATCCGACCGGGAGGCCGGGAGAGGAAAGAGTGATCCACGGCGAGGGAGGAGAGCCACTCCGCCTAGCTGAACTGAAGAAGGCACAGAAAAGAGGTCAACAGGGAGGGTCGTGTTGCCGCTCCTGAAAGTCTCCGGCGAAAAGCTCCTCCTTCACGGTTGCGCCCGCCACGGGAGGCCTTGGCAGAAGCCGGGGACACCCGGAGGAAATCAGCCCACATCACACAGTGGAAAGCCCCCAGAGGCCGGGAGAACGGGATCGGGCCCAGGACGGAAAGGACCCGGTTCACACTGGGTGGTACCCGATCTCCACACTTCGGCAGGGTCAGACGGCCTTCATCCAGGCGCAAACGTTCCTTGGCCCCCGAGAGAAAGCCACCTGGCTATCTGCTTCCCTCCCACGCACGGGAAGCCATCCCTGACCAAACTAGCTTCAGCCAGTAAGGAGGTCAGAGCATCCAAAGCGGCGCCGAAGAAACCGCAGGCTGCTTCGAGGGAGCGGTCAGGCGAGAGAAAGGAATCCGGCGGTAGAGGAGAACTCCTGTTCCCCGTCCTTCCCGGGAGCGACGCACCTCCAAGTCCGGAACTGGGCCCCAGGAGCGTCTCCAGACACAGACGACCGATAGGCAACAAGCCGCCCGTCAACCGTCTCGACAGCAATCGACGTGCATCGGGCCCAGGTAAAACAGGGACGGAGGAAGAAGGAGGGAGAGTCCCAAGGCATCATCCGCAGCGGGACGAGGGGAAGTGCACCTAGAAGGCACCTCAGAAGAAAGGCGGAGGTAAGGGACCGGCGGACAGGAAGCCAGGGGGCGGAAAGTCCCCGAACCGTCGTCGCGTGGGCACGGGTAGGGCAGCATCCTCTTCCCCGTCGGAGCAACCAGGGTAGTCATCCTCGACTACCACAGACTCAGAAGGCTTGGCCACGTGCGTGAGAGGGAAAGCAGGCGAAAGGGACCTGTCGACGCATCGGTGTTGGAGAATGGGACCAGAAGTTAAGTGGCCTCCATTATTGCCATGAAGGAGTTCATGAAGTCATCCAAGCCGACAACCCCGGAGGCACAGGAGGGGAGGGTGGGGAAGGCCCAGGAGACGCACTGACCAGCCGTAGAGCCACAGACCCAGACGCAAGGTCCTCGACCTGGGAGTCGCGGTATGGTGAGGGACTGAGGAGACGCCAGATCTTGCTCCACCTCAGCACGATCGACGCCGAGCTCATTGGAAGCAGACGGGACGAGGAGGAGATGACGACTTTGCGGAGGCCAGCCGAGAAACCAGAGGACCGGTCCGCCCAGGACAGACGGAAGTGGCTGCGTTGGCGAGAATTCAAAGCTTTTCGACCACCACTCTTGAGGTCAGCATAGGGGCCTGCCGGTAAAGTAGGGCACACACCCCTCCGGGAGGATGAGCCGGCAGCCATCCACAGCATACCGGGCAATGGCGGGACGAAAAAGTCTCCGACTGAAGGCAGGGGGCGTGCGAGGAAGCAGAACTTGTGGCCTTCGGGACCCCTAAAAGACCACGAGCAGACCTGGGCCTCACAATTGATCCGCGGAAAAGAAGAGTAAAACAGTGAGAGGGAAAGGGGACTAGACGCAACACGAAAACGCCCCCAAACCCCCACCTGCATCGCCACACGCCACGCCCCGACCCAAGGTAAGTGGATGGTCGGGGGAAGGTGAGGGGGGGGGTCGACATGGCAGTCAGGGACCGCTCAACTCCCCTACCCGGGCCCATGGGAGGTTTTCGGGCGGGGTAGAGCGGGAAAAGGTTGGCGCACCAGCAAGAGCAACGTAAACCATCCGCCATCTCAGCGCACAACTAGCAGGCCAGGGGTCTGTGGCAGACCAGGGACCCCACCAAACCCCCGCACCAGCCCTTGGGTGGCAGGGGGAGGTGTACGGGCGGTGGGGGGGGCTGTAGGCTGGAGAACTACGATAACCATCCCGCCCATCCAGCTTACACGTGGCAGACCAGGTGTCCAGGCCCAAGCAGGGACGCTCTGGCGGCGGGAAATAATGCCCAGGGGAAGAGGGTTGGAAAGCCGCCCGCCCGCGCCCCCCTGGGGCGTAGCTTAACACCACAGACACAGACACCAGCCGCATAAAATATATTTTAAGGACACAGCTGGCCCCGGCCAGGGATGAAAGAATAAACTACACTCATGTCGAAACCCTACGAAGGAGTACGAAGCATGAATGGGTTAAAAAACTTCACACCACCCACGTCAACACGAAAAAAAAACAGCAGGTGCTTACCATATGTCCTGAAGAGAAACAAACACGTGTACAGGAGACGCAGCAGGTGTTGACGCTATGAAGGCAAAAATAAGAATTTTGAAGGCTCCGAGCCGGCTGGCGGCAGCCCGGCCTCGGTCAGGATTGGCACGGCGTTGCCAGACGTGTGTTTCTTTTTCTTTCAGTTCTATGGTAGCTCCGGGTTACCTAACCAGATGGTGGTATTGGGGGGGGGTTTGCCTGTTATACCAGGGTTTGCCCTGGGTGGCGATCTTTCCTATCCTATAGCTTAGTCGCACTAGCTCTAGGGGACCTAAAAACTACGTACATCAGATTAGATAACTACTTGTTCACTCACAGAAATATCAACCATGCAGGGACTAGTTGTTGATGTTTTGGGAAATTATGGAGGAGAGTTTCACGTTCGTTTATTCAGAGACACCAAATACTATGTTCTTGGCCTACAAATAGGTGCTTGTTTAATGGTGCTTAGTTTATTTTGCGCAAACCAAAAAAAAAAAAAAAAAAAAAAAAAAAAAAAAAAAAAAAAAAAAAAAAAAAAAAAAAAACATAACCTAACCTTATGGTTTAATGAAAGCTACGTAACCATAAAACTAACTAACCCAACCTAAACCTAACCTAACCTAACCTAACCAACCTAAACTACCTTACAGGTTTTTTTAAAGGAAACCTTAACCACAAATTTTTTTTTTTTTTTTGTTGGTTTGCGCCAAAATAAAACAAGCCCCATTAGAACAAGCACCTATTGTAGGCAGTGGGCGTCACCAGCAAAAAAAATTGGTGGGGCTTTTTAGCCCTGGGGTGGTGATGGCTATCCAGCTGGGGGGTCGAGGGGAAAATTTTGAAATTAAATCAGTTCCAGGGGTAATTTTGAGGCCCAAAAGTAAAGAGAAGAAAGTGGAATTAAGCTTTATACATGACACATAAATTAATAGAGTATACATGATTCATACTTAGTGATCATTTTTTACCATCTACACTTAGTTACCATTATGTAACGTGCCCCCCTTTGGGAGTGTTACTCTACAGTTCTGGTTACTCCGCTTGCCACCACCCACATTAAGTGGGAAAAAAAAAATATATGATTGAACAAAAATAAAAGATTTTAAGAAAATATGTAGTACTGGTTGGAAACGAATGATAACTCGTAATATATTTCTAATGATAAAATTCAACTCTTTACTGTCCACTTCCCAAACTGGTGTACATTCATAAGTTACTTAATATTAAGCTTCCTTTCCCTCCAGCGATGGTACGCACGGAAATCTCAAGTCGTTATCTGATATAATTTACTATCCTTTGGTAAACTTCAGTCGCACTGTTACCCTTCAACGATACGCACAGTAATGCTCAAAGTCGTATCCTAATATAAGGTATACGTAGTATTCCCACTTCAAAACCTGTTTCCCTCTCACTGATTTTTCAATTCCTTCTTTTTCCTTGTCCTCACACGGGCTGGCCTGTGACATGTTGTGGTTGCCCCCTCTGCTCATTTCGTGAGCGCTTGGCCCCTGGGCCGCCAACAGCATCCTACCTGGTACCCTAAGTAATGCACTTTCATTAGTATTGGTCAACAAAATGAAATCCACCAGTAAGTCATAGTCTACATCTCTAGTTACAAACGTTTCACAAACATACCTTTACCAAGGGCGAAAAATAGAAAATAAGGTCACCCTCCCAGTGGGCTACCACCGGGAGTCCGTCTGCTACCCTAAATGTAACCTGACCGTTAGCTCCCCTTCTCACTTCGTTTCGATACGCCTGCGGTTCGTGGGTCAACTACCACTGGCTTTAAAATATTAAGCCTAACCAGTGATTCAGAATGAGGCGTGGAGGGGAAAATTCCTCGTTAGCTATTGTACTTATGTGTTATTTCATCTCTTTCCCATATTAAATGTAATTTCTCCGCGTTACAATACCATAGTAAACTAATTTGAAATATGAAGAAAATTTGTATTCTGTTAATACAAAATAATAAAAATGCCATTGTTCTCTCCAAGTAACAAACACAAAAGGGGAATTGCACAATTTGGGGGCTGGGGGTTTTTTTTCTCAGGTTCCTTTTTCTCACAATTTTGGGGGGGCTGAGCCCTTGACTTGGGGGGGCTAAGCCCCCTTAGCCCCCCGCGGTGACGCCACTGCAGGCTGGCGACATTAGTTGCAGTGGCGAGCAGTGGACTGGCGACCTCTATAGTGTTATGTACGGTAGGAACTGTATGGGAGAATGAAGTTGGTCTATATTTTCGTGTTTTATTTTTTGTAGTTGATGTGTTGCTATTTTTCCAGACGTTTGTGACATTGATGGTTTTTTGTTTTTGTAGTTTAAAGTTGTGTTTGTTGTGTTTGTGTGTGATGAAAGAGTCCATTGCTTGTAAAAGACTGTATGTTTTGGTTGAGTTTTAGGGTCCGGACTGCTTTGGTGAAGGAATTATTGGCACGTGTCTGGCAGTGGTGGTGTTGGCAGTGCTACATAAGAACATAGTAATATAAGGAAGGCTAAACAAGAGGCTAGTGAGACCTACACGAGGTAGTTCACATGTTACCTAACACTACCTACATCCACCTTTCATCCCCCATCCATCACACTGTCCAGCCTCCCTTTAAAAGCTCCCTAAGACTCCCCACTAACTACCTGTCTACTGAGTTTCATGCCAATCATTCACCACCCTATCTTAGTGAACCAGTTCTCCCTATTTCATCTTAATAAACCCACCTTTTTCCAGGCTTGAATCCGTGAATTTCTTGTTCAGCCTGCTTACTAACCTTAAGAACTTGGCTACCGCGCTTGATGTTCTCCCTGATCCACTTAAACACTTCTATCAGATCGTGTTGTGAGTGTTGTTGTTTTACTTAATGTTTCAGGCGTTTATGACTCATATTTTGATTCATGTTGACGTGACATCGTAGTTGTTGGTTGCCCACCTTGGGTATTATTCTAGTGTTTGGCCATACTCACCCACTCCCACACAACAAGCTGGGCCACCTGGGCCAGTGCGGGATTAAAGGGCCACGGCTACAAAAACATGCCTACCAAAATCATAGTTTGTGAGTTAGGGCTGTTGAAAACATTCCCTAGAGCCAGGGAAAATTCATTGGATTTTTTCTGAGTGCAGAGACGTGTGCACCTGACGATCCTCACCCGAATGATGACCCGAGTGTCGAGAAACCCCCCCAACCCCGCTAGGAGGTTAGGTTAGGTTAGGGTAGGTTATACGTATTTGGGTAGGTTAGGTTAGGTTGGATTTGATTTGGTTAGGTTAGGTTAGGTTATCGGTGGGTCAAGCCCCCTGCTAGGTTAGGTTCATTTTGGTTAGGCAAATTTCTCTAGATATAAGGAAATTACCCTAGATCTAGGGAATTTTACCCCCCTACACAACTCTTAAATTACGTGTTTCCGATGCATAATTTGTTCCCCACCCGAAAACCCCGCATTCCCACAAGTCCCCAAGCTTGTTTGGGGGAAGTGAGAGGAGTTCGGGTCGATTCGGCCGTGAACCATTTCGGCCGTGAGGTGTTTAGGCCCCGAGACGTTTAGGCCGAAGGGGCCGGTGCAGGGATGTGAACTATTGTAGCCCACATTGTCGCACCGAGCCACCCGATTAATCGTCTTTGCAGATAAATACGACCAATAAGTACAACCTCAGGTAAAATAATGTATTCACTAAATTACTTTATATTGCATTGAATTCAGGCTTTACACCACATAACATAATGTGTCACATCATACTACTATGCGTCACATCATAATACATATATATGTATGGCTCTTACATCAATACTCTATACCAGTGATTCCCAACCTTACAACTTGGAGGGAACCCCTGTAATAATTTTCATAATTCCAAGGAACCCCTATGATATAGTATACTAATATATATATATAATATAAATTATATATATATAGATATAATATAGATATATAGATAATATAGTACTGAGTATATATATATATATTATATATAGGTTAGATATATATTAATATAATATATTAATATATATATATATTTATATATATATATATATATTATCTAAAAGAGTACTATTATTATATTATATATATTATATATAATACCATATATATATATATAAATATATAATGAAAGATATATATATAAATATCATATATATAATATATATCTATATATTATTATATAATATATATATAATAGATTATATATATATATCTATATATATAATAAATATCTACTATATATATATAATATATTAAATATATATATATATATATAATTTTTTTAAAGAAAAAGTTCTCTTTCTTGAGCAATATAATTTCATATGAAATCTTACAATTACATCACATGCAGGAGGAGAGTTCACACTAATAAGTCAATAATGTTATGACTTACCTTCAGTTGTGAAACTTGGCTGTTTATCTTTGCGTATCTGTGAAATTCTTGGCCGGAATTTTTTGACAGACAAACACGCAGGTTCTTCCTCGACCGACAGAGGACGATTTCGTGATTGCTTTTTTAATGACGGTCAGACAGAGAAAGCGTGTCTCACAGGTACAGAAGTGAAAAACTGGAGTAAAACATCCAATGCTTTTACGAGATGACAGGGTACTATTGCTTTGATGAAATCCAAAACTTGTCAAGTTGAGGAATTATTAAGTTTCAATTGGCAAGGTTTCGATCGCTCTGAAGTTCACTCACGTTCTTCCTCGTTCTTGCAGACTAAGTAGGGTGTTCTGTTCTTGGTTGAGAACCTCAGTGGAAGGGTTTCTCACCCAGTTCATACGTATCTGATGACAAGGTAGGGATAGTCGAAGTACTTATGGGAAAATTTCTGACATGATCCCCAAAATGCCTTGTAATTAAGGAATGACATTTCATATTCAGTCTGAGTTTGAGCTTGAAGTAGGAGTGGAAACATTTCGGACGTTTACTCTTGAAAGGTGCTTTTCCAAACAGCTAGTTATTCTTAAAATGCAAGAAGTTTGTCTGGGAAGTCAGAGTGTTCCTTCGCACCCGCATGTGGTGTTCAGTTATTTAAAATGCTGATAAATATTCTGCTCAATATGTAGTTTCATTGCCAGTTTTAGATTCAAGACATTCACAGGAAACTGGATTATTATTCTTTTGAGAAAAGCAGAAGTTCCGTCGCAGCTCGAATCCCTTGTCAAAAAACTTTACCTCTGGGAAAGCCATCGAGCCTCTGTGTGACTGGAGAAGCGTCACATGATCTTTTGCATGTTTTCACACAGCCTTGCAAATATGCCAGACTTCAGAGGGCGCTGCTTTAGAAAGTTGACCTATGTTCACAGGATATCAAGGACTGGTTTTTAAAGCATCCCAACAAGCGTTTTTGAAAACCAGAAAATTCTAGGTTGGAGAAAGGAAAGCAGTGAGTTGTCATGACTTCAGGGTTTTTCGGTCACGCGTGATACAAAGCCTTGTACTGAGCCAATCATTGAGGGGAGCACATCAGTGCAGTTCCAAAAACGCATCGGTCCATGGAACAAACCACAAGAGCCAGGTAAGAAAGACAAGATGTTGACAATATCGTCTGCCTTTGGAGTTCTGGCAGTTCTTTACAGCAAAAAAAAATAATTTTCCATATTTCAACGTCATTTTCAAATCGTACAAATGCAGCAGCTAGCTTTACCAGTATATCAGTTGTCTATCTACTTGGAGAGCAAAGTTGTTATTTTGCAGTATTCAGACAAAAAGACCAGATACATTGTGGAAGGTCAGCCACACGCCTACTAATGTATTATCAGAAGCAGGAACCTTGCTTATTCACTTTCAGGCTTCTGTAACCTAGCATTGGTTCTCACAATTATTTTGAAGCAGCATTCATTAGCTTTTCTGCAATAGTGGGACTTTAATTTTCTTGGCAAATAGCTCAGCCACTAAATAGCTTGCTTCTTGGGCCTTATCACTGGATGGTTTACCTTCTTTTCAAAAACTTTATTTGTTTCTACTGTGAATCCAAGAGTCATTCGAAATAATCCAACGGTTTTATTTGACAAGTGGCTGTGCATTAGTAGTTAAGTGCACTTTAACTCTGGCTCGGGGCCATAGCTGTCGTAGCGAGCTTTTCCCAACAAACAATGCACAAAGGAAGGGAGTTTTCTTCTCCAGTCCATTTTAAAGCAACCAATGGCCAGATAACTGTCATTGTAAAAGGCAAATTTTTTTTAACATCCACCACTTTTCCTTAACTAGTATTGGCTGTGGTATTTGTGATTTCTTCGTCACTGTCCCCCTCTCCACTGACATGCTTTCTTTTCAAATATTTGACATGGCTTCCACCCAGGGGGGGGGGGGGTCTGTAAAAGTATCAAACTAAAATTAACTGGTGAGATTTAATTAACACACAACGTTTCACTAGGTTGCGCTGCCAAAAAACTGGACTGAAGGAAGATGAGATGAGTGAATGGCTGGGGCTGGGGATCGGACACCGTATGATTGACTCGTACGGGGTTGCGTTCACCCTCCTACCCAACCCCTGGTCGCCAACCTTGTGGGTAGGAATGAAGGCGTATCCCGCACGGCCTATAACACTAATTTTTTCCTAATTCTATGCATATTATTTGCTCTCTCTACAATATACATTGTACTGACGACACGTACGACGTGGTGTGGTGTCTGGAAAGTGTTTGTGATGTGTTGTTGAGTAGGAATTATGGAATTATGAATTAAGATCACTGTCATTTTTGTAATTGCACATACATTATTTTACCGGTTTCTCGCGGAACACCTGGTGATGGTCGGCGGAACCCCAAGGGTTCCGCGAACCTCGGTTGAGGAATCTCGCTCTATACTATGCTTCACATCACACTACTATGCTTACCTCCACCACTACTATTGCTTCACATCACACAAACTATGCTTCACATCCACCACTACTATGCTTCACATCACACTACTATGCTTCAACATCACACTATATGCTTCAAATCACACTACTATGCTTACATCACACTACTATGCTTCACATCACACTAATATGCTTCACATCACACTACTATGCGCCCACACACACAACTAGTGTCACACCACACTGGTACACCATCACACCACATCACCACTGGTTTAACACATTCTACCAGGTTCACACTTGGAGCCACCTTAGCACACCACACAGCCTTATACTACTACAACACACAAATTCATTCATCAAGGTCTATTTTACCGACAAAATAACTTGTAGGGCAATAGCTGCATAAGTTCCGCGTCCACGAAGCCGTAAAACCGTAACAGTCAACTGTCATCCAAAGGTCACATTATATACAAATACTATAATTGTCGTACACTCAAAATAATAAATTTAAAACTATTAAAATATAAGGTAGGCTGCAGGCAAGGATCTGCATTATAGTTTGTTCCCTCGCAATCAATTCTTCTGCGGTGGTCATTGCCGCAATGTATACTTCGATCTCCTAGCTGGTCTCTTCTCTCAGGCAATGGGTCTTGAGCAGCTTGGTCTGGTCCGGCTGGGAAGGAGGGGTTTGCCAGTGTAGATAAGGCGCGTCAATGTGTCATCATCTTCAATGATTTCGCTTGGGGAAAATCATGCGATTTTCGCTTTCGCTTATTAATGCTTATCAACTTAATAGAAACTGGTCTTTAGCTGTTTGAGTGAGTTAAACAATCCTTAACATTCCCTACGTCATTATCTCTGCGTGGCGTACGAATCGCCACGATAGTGATATATATATATTTACGAAGGCACTACTTTCTCCCATGAGGGAATCTTGATCTAATATGAAGATATAAACCAGCGCGGGTAGAAACATCTGATTGTTTATTCGAACGTTTCGGCTATACATAAGCCATCATCAGCCTAAAAATCGGATACAAAAATGTTTTTGTTAAAAAATGAAAACTATACAAGTTATAAAATTTTTTGCACATTTAAAAAAGCCCAACCCAAAATATAATAAAATAAGAGTAAAATTATAAAACAGTAATAAAAATAAAAAAAAATACAATACCAAAACAACACGCAGTGGAGTGGGGATTCCCACTGGTCTAAAAGCAAGGAGCGGGGGTTTAGGTGCCCTGTGCGCAAGGAGGGTTTTTGGGGGTGGGTGAGGGGCTTCACATATCCCCCCGGGTGGAGTCGGGGAGCTTTTGTGTAATATATCGCGTCGCGGAGCATCGGGGACTGTCTCAAGGACTGGGGAAAACCCCTGTCCAAAACCCCCCTTTTCACCATTCGGATCATTCCGAACCTAGGCCCCCCCAATATCAAATCAAGACTTTAATATATTTTCCACAAGCTCCCACGATCCCCCCCCCGGTGATTGGAGGCCCCCTCACCCACCACCCCAAACCGTCTCTCTGCGCACAGGGGCCCCCTCAAAACCCCGCTCCTGTGCTTTTGACCATGTGGGAATCCACACTCCACGCGTGTTGATTGGTAGGTTTGTATTTTTATTTTTTTTACTGTTTTATAATTTTTACTTTTATTTTATTATATTTTAGGTTTGGCATTTTTAAAAGTGCAAAAAATTTTATAATTTTAATTTTCATTTTTTAACAAAAACATTTTGACCGATTTTTGGCTGATGAGGGTTTGTATACCCAAACGTTCGAATAAACAATCAAGATGTTTCTACCGGTGGTTTTTATCTTTATTATATTATATTTTATATTATATATAATATATATTATATTATATATCAGAAAACTGGGATAACATATAGGGGAAATATTGAAATAACGAGGGGATTTTGGCCGTTAAATTTAGGCCCTTAGTTTTTTGGGCCCTGAGATGATTCGGCCCTTTGTCAGTTTCT
>JACEEZ010016606.1:0-47500 GCA_016584305.1 Chionoecetes opilio
CTTTCCCTTTTTTGGCTTCATCAATGGCACCCATGGAATAACCCTTATAAAATAAAACATATACACCATTAAGAGCTTATTACACCCTTGTTATTGACCCTGAATTAAACCCCTTATAACACCCCCATCACTTTAATATATACAACCCCAACACATAGCCCCCTTTATTTTTTACATCACAAAGGACTGGCCAAGGGCACAACAAAAATAGGTAACACAAAGCCCGCTTAGTTGGCAAAGTCCCTATAAAGAAGACAGTAAGAGAATAAAGAAAGGGGAGGTGGGAGCAATTTAGTTCGGGAGGTGTTCTTGTCACTCCTCTCATGATAAATTATTGAAGTCGTAGGAAGGTTGGAAAAATAAGAAACAGGAAGAGAGTCCAGAGCCTACAACACACATCACAACCACCACCCCAAAACACATCACCCCACGACTTTCAATCACCCCAACACCCACAAAACCCAACGACTTTCAATCACCCCAACCCACAAACCCCACGACTTTCAATCACCCCAAACCACAACCCCACGACTTTTCATCACCCCAACCACAAACCCACGACTTTCATTCACCCCAACCACAAAACCCCACGATTTTTCATCACCCCAACCACAAAACCCACGACTTTTTCAATCACCCCAACCACAACAACCCCACGACTTTCATCACCCCACAACCACAAAACCCACGACTTGCATCACACCCCCCTCTCAACCCCTCAACCACATCACCCCACCAACCCCACCAACACCAACCCCCAACCCACACAACCCCACTCTTTCATCACCCCAAACACACCAACCCCAACCCCACGACTTTCCATCAACCCACCTCACCACCCTCCACCACATCCACACACCACCACAGTAACCACACCCCTAACAAAAGCCTCCCTCGTCCTACGCTAATCTTCTCTGCGGTAAAATCTCTTTGCAATCCCCCACCACCCCACTCCCCCTCCCACTCCCTCACACATGGTCGCTTCTCCTCCCCACAGACACACACAATCGCCCTCAATGAACACCTCGCTTCAGGACACCTTTTTGCTCCCTCGACCCTACAAGCTACAAGCGTCGCCCTTCACTCAAAAGCCGGCGTGAGGTGCCTAATTAAAACCCCTTCCCTGCCCCCTTCCCCTTCCTTCCTTTCCTCCCTTTGCCCCTTCCCCTCCTTCCTGCCCCTTCATTCTCCCCCCAGTCCCTTCTCCTCTCCCCCCTTCCCTCTCTCCCTTCCCTCACCCTTTGCCCCTTTCCCTTTCCTTCCCCTGCCCCTTCTCTCCCTCCTTCATGCCCATGTTATTATGTTTCTTTTTGGATGCTTCCCCGTGCCCACAGCAGTCACAATAACACAACGCTGCGTGTGTGTTTGTGTATGTGTGTGTGCTGTGTGTGTGTAAGAATAAGAACATAAGAAACATAAGAAAATAAGGAAGCTACAAGAGGCCGTGAGACCTACACGAGGTAGTTTCCTGTTACTTAACACTACCTACATCCACCTTTCATTCCCATCCATGAATTTTATCCAGACTCCTTTTAAAGACCTCCAATAGGCTCCGCATTGACCACCTGAACGACTTAGTCCCATTCCAATCATTCACCACCCTATTTGTGAACCAGTTTTCTTCCCCTATTTCCTTTTTAAATCATACTAACGCTTTTTCCAGCTTGAAATCCGTTACTTTCTTGTTCTATCTACCCTGATTACTAGCCGTAAAAACTTTTCCTACATCGCCTATATTGTATCCCTTTATCCACTTAAAAACTTCTATCAGATCGCCCCTTACTTACTTACTCTACGCCTCCAAAAAGAATGGACCCTCCCCGGCTGGGAATCGAACCCAGGTCTCCCGCGTGGACAGGCGGGGATACTATCCCACTATACTACCGAGGACTGAAGAATTCTCTCTCCTCCCTTGCCTAGTTTATCTCTCTCTCTCTCTCTCTTTCCTTCTCTCTTCTCTCTCTCTCCTCTCTCCCTCTCTCTCTCTCCCTCTCTGTTTAAACCACCACCACCACCACCGTGTCAAGGACCGCAGTGACGAAGTGTGTGTAGGCGTTTGTTTACTTTCATCACTGCATATACAGACAAACACCAATCACCTGGGCTATAATTTGATTGCATTAAATCAGGAATGATGAAATGGTCTGGAAAATTACTTTAATCTTTTAATTTCTTTTTTCGCCGCTTTTTGCAAATTTTTTTTTTTTTTTTTACCTTTCTGGGAAATCTCGTTATACTGCTCTCTATTCCCTGCCCACCTTTAAATTTTTTCTTACAGGCCCCCTTTTTACCTATTTTGTTTTTTAAAAAACCGTAAACCCCTTGGGCTCGTTTTTTCCCCTGATCTTTTTCGCCCTAAAAGGGGATTTTTTTTTTTTCCCCCCCCCTTCCCCCCCCAAAATTAAATTGCGGCAAAGGTATTATATATTGTATATGTATATATTTTATATATATATATATATATATATAATTTTACTATCTCTCCTCTCCCTCTCTCAAATCTTCTTTTTCTCTCTCTCCCTTTTCCCCTCCCCTCTCTCTCTCTCTCTCTCTGCTCCCCTCTCTCTCCCCTCTCTCCTCTCTTTTCTCTCTCTCTCTCTCTTCTCCTTTCTCTCCTCTCTTTTCTCTCTCTCTCCTTCCCCCCCCCCCCCCCTTCCTCTCTCTCTCTCTCCTCCCCTTCGTCTCTCTCTCTCTCCCCCTCTCTCTCTCTCTCTTTTCTCCTCCCCTCTCTCTCTCTCTTCTCTCTCCTCTCTTTTCTCTCCCCCTCTCCCCCTCTCTCTCTCCCCTCTCTCTCTCTCTCTCTTCTCTCTCACTCCCCCCACTTCTCTCTCTCTCTCTCTCTCTCTTTCCCCTCTCTCTCTCTCCTCTCTCTCTCTCTCTCTCTTCTCTCTTTTTCTCCTCTCTCCCCTCCCCTCTCTCTCCTCCCTCTCTCTCTCTCTATCTACAAATTATCTATCTATCTTCTATCTACCATCTATCTATCTATCTATCTATTATCTTCATCTATCGTCGATCGACGATCGATCGTTTCGATCAAAATCGATCGATCGATATATATTAAAATATATATATATATATAAAGATATTATATATATTTTATATATATTTTATATATAAAATTATATATATAAAATAAAATATATATTATATATATATATATATATATCTATTATAATATATATTATAAAATAAAATTCTATATATATATTTTTTCTCTCCCTCTCTTCTCTCTTCTCTCTCTATATATATATATATATATATAAAATAGATATAATTTTAAATTATCCCAAGGGGTGGGCTCCCTGGGGGGGTTTGGTGCCCTTTCCCAAAGACGTTTTGTTACGACTTTGGGGTTAATCCAGGGCTTTTGGGGTTTAAATTTGGCGGCTGGCCTTCATTGAAAAAACCCCAAGGGTTTTGGGCCTTTGTCGAAAACGGGGAACCTTTTTTTTCCGGACATAACAGCCCTCCCGCGGGGGGACGGGGGGCATTTTTGGGGAAAAGGGAAAATTCAGATCTTGTCGGGAATCCCTTGAAAGGGGGGGAAAATTCACGGCAGGTTTTTTAAGATAGAGAAGGGGGGTTTGACAGGGGGGTGGGGGGAAAAGGAAACTTGCGACACTAGGGGGGTTTTCAGGGGGCGGGCCCCCAAAAAGTGATTCGTAAGAAGAGGAGAGGGGGGGTTTTTTTTTAAAGAAAAGGGGGGAAAAAATTTAAAAAAAAAAGGGGAGTTATTTAAAGGGTTTTTAACTATAAAAAACTTAGTAGTATTTAAAAAAAGATGTTTTTCCTGAGAGGAAAAAAATAGTGTAGAGGTTTTTTGATAAAATAGCATTCCAGAAACATGGTTGGATATGCCCAGGAAAAGGTTTCGATCCGGAATCGAGATACCCTGGGTATAAGTTACCCCCAAAAGGACAGGGGTAGGAAAGACGGGGAAAGGGGGATTTTGCCTTTTGCAAGAGATGCATTGCAGTGTTGTGTTTTAAAAAAATTTTATAAAAAAAAAAATTTAAACAGCATAGAGTTAAAATAGGTAGGGGGTTACGGGGGGAAAACTGGGGGAAAAAATGGTTTTGGGGGGAGGGTAAGGCCCCCAAAATTTATGTAAAGAGGATTCACCCCTTAGGGGAAGAAATTAAAAAAGGGCGTGCGATATAATCGATTTTGGTGGGGGGAAAAGATTTTAATCTTGGGAAATATAGGGGGTTTTAAAATCATAGGTGACAGCGATGCAGATGAATTGTTAAATAAAAACCCAGGAAAAACTTCCTAAGTCAAGCAATAAAGGGAAACCCCTAAGAGGAATAATCTTCTAGATCTATTGCTGACAAATAGGACGTTTTAGTTAAAATGTGGAGGGGGGGGGGAATTTAGATAATAGCGACCATTAGAGATAAAATTTAGCAAAAAAAGGGGAATTTGGGAAAAAATTAATTGGAAATAGGCATCGAATACAATTTTTCAAAAAGGCCAATTAGGGGGGGATTAAAAACCCCTGGGGGTTTTAAAAAGGAGGTGTGGGAATGGAGGAGCAGAAAATTTCCGGGGACAGGGCGTTGACAGCGGGAAAAGGAAAATTATGAAGGTTGGGAAGGCACCTGGAGGTAATTGGCGCGGTAAGATATGGTAGTGAGGTGGGAGGCTGGGGGAGAAAATTAGAGGGGTTTTAAAAGGGAAGGAGATCAGGGCTGAGGAGGTAATTAGAGGTTAAGAGGGAAGTAAAGGGTCGGGCCGAGGAGGATTATCCCTCTTTTGTAAGTAATTAAATTGCATGGACGGGACTGGACAAAAACTAAACCCACCCTGGAAATCCTAGTCAAGTCTGCCTGCAGGGGTACTTCAAAAAACTTAAAACGACATAAAGGGGTTTTCACCACAGCCCTAGAGGGGGCCCCAAGACATCCCACGAAATTCGAGTGATGGGGTTTCGCAGCCCAAAAAAGGCCCCAAACAGCTGTGCCCTTTCTACGTGCGGAAAAGGAGCAGGGTTCGCCACCAAAATGTGTCCCCCTTTCCCCTTCTGAGGGCTTGTCAGAGTGGGGACGCCCCGGGGGGGTTTCCCCGGGGCCCCCAGTTTTAAAACGGAGGGCTGGCGGGGGATTGGGGGGAAACCCCAGTTGTAAGCCCCTCGAAACCACCCAACTGAACTTGTCACCACCGCTTGCAGACACTGACACTGGAAAGCCTGGCCAGGTGAAACAGCCGGCATTCACCTTTTCCCACTGTCCGGGGATCAGATCCAGGAGACCCCTGGTAAAGGCCGTACGAGGTTCCGGAGTTTTCTATCCACACTCAGAGCACCGAAAAAGTCGTGAAGCGGTTTTACAGAGGCTGCGGCCAAACAGTGGCAGTGGTGGGGCCCGCCCCAAAACCAGAAGGGTTTTTCTGGGCCCCGGGCCCACCAAACCCGGGGGACCGCCCTGCCCTTTAGGGGTTTAAAAAGGACATGATGGACACGTTCTAGGCCAACGTAAGGCTGTGACAGTGTGAACTGTGGGGTAGTGCCCGATGAACAACTGTCAAAAGAGCCCCTTTCCCCGCTAGTCCCCTTTGGAACTCATATTTGGGGCATGTGCAAACACCCGGACCCAAAACCCCCGGGCACTGGGGGTACTCATTTTTAAACATTATTTTGAAAGGGTTCAATATTAAAAATCGATTTTGCATATAAGAATTCCCCAAATGCAAAATTTTGGGAAATTTGATAAAACGTCTTAGAAAATTTAATTTTAAAATAGGAAAATTTGGGGATGCCAAAGTTGAGAAAAAGGGGTTTTTTTTTTATAAAAGGCCCTACCCCATTTTAAAGGTAAATAATATTTTTTTTTTCTCTTAATTGGTTTTGATAGGTTAGTATTAATTTAAAGGAACATGGGCAAAAAAAAATAAGAGTTGTGAAGAGCAGAGTATTGCGCCCTCATAGACGGCAATTGTTCGCTTGTTTTTCTTTGGGGTTTTTAAAAACTTGGGAAAAGTGCCGGGATTCCCGGGGGAAGGGCCAAAGGGGAGCTGGCCCCGCCTGTTGTAGCATCATGGAATCACCAGGGCTTTTAGTGTTCCCCAAAGGGGTCCTCGCACCCTTTAAAAAACAACAGCAGCCGCATAAAAGTGGCGAGGCCCCCCAGACTCACGGCCTCATGGCAACACGGCTGTGACCTGGGTTTGATTTTCCTGCCGCCCTTCGCCTCCCCCTTTGAGTCCCTTTCTATACACATCCCCCGCCTTCCTTGCAGTGAACCCTTTTTATTCCACACAGTGTAGGGATTTGGGAAAGTAGTAAAAATTGGGTTTTTTTCTAAAGGATTTTTAATATGTCCCCTTCAGTTTTCCCTGGCCCGTTTTAAGTTGGGGGTTGATTTGTGTGGGGAGGGTCCCCTTGGGGGAACCCCCTATAAGCCCCCGGGGGGATGTCCTATGAAAGCAAACTATAAAGACGGGCACTGACCTGTCTCTTCCGGAAGGGGACAGGTGAGGCGGAAGAAGCGTGTTGCCTGAGGGGGACGCCCCCCCCCCCGTCGCCGGGTCACCCAAGGCGGTATAAGTGCCCGGGGGAATATTCTAGTGTAAATTTCCCCCCCTTATTTTGTGGGGGGGGGGGGTTTTTCCCTGGGAAACCCTTTAAAAGTTCCTTAGAAAACCTTTTTAAAAAGTTTAAATTTTAAAGTGCGTGGTAAAATTTTTGGGTTTGGTTTCCGGGAGGGTCGAGGAATATGGAGGAGAAAGGGGGGCAGCCCCTTCGTACCAAAATTATATGGGACACTAAAAGTTGCGTAAGGGCTATATGAAACCCTAGTCTTTTTACACTCAAACTCAGAGGTTTAAATTGACTACTATTTCGCTCTGGGCGAGTGAAAGGGTATTTGCTTGAAGTTTTATTCAAAAACTGTAGATTCGGGAGAACATGAGAGGGTCCAGGTTTTTCCCTGAAATTTGGTTTGGCAGTGGCGGAAAAAAGGGGTTTTAAAAAAGGGGGGGGGACCGAACCCAAAAAGGAAGGCCTTTTCCCCCCCCCCGCAGTTTCCCCCACCGGCGCCACTTTTCTTTCTTTCCAGCAAAGGGGCTTTTTATTTCCTTAAACGCGGTTTGTACGTTGGGAAAAAAGGTTTTATTCGCTCAGTAGAATATCACCCACTGTTCACTGTTCTTTTCTTCCCTAAATTTCCCCCTTAAAACACCGCCGGGGCCCGGCCAAAAGGGCCCCATTCGTTTTCTCTTATTTGTTCTGTTTGTTTGTTTGCGCCATGGCACATTAAGTCATCAAGAGTAAAACGGAATAAGTTGCTTCCCCCCACAATGCCGTCCCCCCACCCTGCTAAACCTTGATGGGCTGCCCCGGCCAAGAGGATTCTATTTTTGGGGGACACATAGTTAGTTTTTTTTTTGTCCAGGCATTCATTCTTTTCTCTATTTATCCAGAAACAAGAAAAACAAAAGAAGAGAGACACCCAAATAAAAATTCGTGGAAAAAAAAAATCCCAAGGGAAGTCAGAAAAAGAGGAGAAAAAATAAAAAATAAGGAGCCTATCGTAAGACGTGGCAAAATATTTACTACAGGAAGGATGGGAAGGGTGGGAAGGAAGGAAGGAAGGAAGGAAGGAAGGGGAAAAAAAGGAGGGAGAAGGAAGGAAAGGGAAAGGGAAAGGGAAAGGGAAGGGAAAGGGAAAGGAAGGAAGGAAGGGAAAGGGAAAGGAAAAGGGAAAGGGGGGAGGAAGGAAAGGGAAGGGAAAGGGAAAGGGAAGGGGGAAGGAAGGGAAGGGGGGAGGGAGGAAGGGAAGGGAAAGGGAAAGGGAAAGGAAAAGGGAAAGGAAAGGAAGGAAGGAAAGGGAAAGGAAAAGGGAAAGGGAAAGGGGGGGGGAAGGGAAAGGGGGGAAGGAAGGGGGAAAAAGGAAGGAAGGAAGGAAGAAAGGGGGAAAGGGAAAGGGAAAGGGAAGGGAGGGGAAAGGGAAAGGGAAAGGGAAAGGAAAGGGAAAGGGAAAAAAAGGAAGGAAGGAAGGAAAAAAAAGGAAAGGAAAGGGAAAGGGAAGGTAAGGTAAAGGGAAGGTTTTAAATCTGTGGTCCCTAATACTACACGTAAAGAAAAAAAAATTTTGGAAAGGCGTTTGTTTTTTGGAAAGGGTCCCGCGCTGGGGCACTTTCCCAAGAGGAGGAAGAGGAAAGGAAGAGGGGGGGGGGAAGAGGAAAGGAAGAGGAGGGATTGAGGGAAGAAAAGGGAAAGAAAAAAAAAGAAGGGGAAAAAAAATTAAAGGGGGAAGCTCAAAAGAGAGAAGGAAAAGAGAAAAGGGGAAAAGAAGAGGAGAGAGAGAGAGGAAGGAGAGAGAGGAGAGGGAGAGGAGAGAGAGAGAGAGAGAGAATGGACTATTTTCTCCCCCTTAAACGATCCCGACACTATAATCAACATTACAAAGTCTTCCATGCAGTTCTCAGGAAGACTGTGCGGTACGACAACAATGCGAAGCAAGAAGGACCATAAGAAGCTAAAACTGTACCATAATCATTGCTATGTGCCTGAAAAAGAAAAAGGACAAAGTGGAGAAAAAGAAGTGGTGCAAAGACTGGCTAAGTAAAAAAAAACAGTTGGGAAGTCATGTTACGATTTTTCGAGAATTGCAAGATGGAAATATGCGTGACTTCATAACCTATGTGAGAATGGACCCAAGTACATTTTATAAACTCCTTGCGAAAGTAACACCATATATAGAAAAGCAGGATACCAGAATGAGGGACAGCATAACCTTTCTGACTTCTCTTTTTTTCCTCAGTTCCCGTCTGTGTTGGTTGCGGAGTGTCTATATTCTTTCTAATCTCATCCACTGTCACGGACACACCTACTACACCTTGCATTTCCTTTGCGATACTCTGAAAAGCAGCAGCTTTTTTATCTTGTCTCTGTATATGTCCATTTTCACTTGCCATAGGCACGGGTGTTGCCGATAAAGTTCAATTAGGTGAAGGATCGCATATCTTGACCACTGATTCTTGCTGGGCGGAGGGGTAGACATGATGTTCTGATGTAGACGTAGTGTAAATTCCTGACAAACTGACAATCATGGCTCCAAAGATCCGCATGTAACCTCGTATGTCTGGCAGCGACGCACTGCCGGGCAGTACCTGTGGTGAAATCGCTCACCTACCTACCAATCACAGGCATTTTACTCATTTGCCCACGGGCAAAAGCGGTGAGCCCGTCAACAGGCAAACTGCTCGCTTGTGCCCGCGGGCATTGCCCGTTAGTGTGGACGGAGCTTTAGACAAATGCGCACTGCTTTTTATCCACTTGTTTACTATTCAGTTATAATACAGTTTTGATAACTATTTACTATCAGTTATAATACAGTTTTGATAACTAAAAGTACTGCACCAGGGTAGCAACTGATAACATTTATGATAAAATTTATTAAATAGTTCAAAGATTTGGTAGA
Source organism: Chionoecetes opilio (assembly GCA_016584305.1). NCBI lineage: Eukaryota > Metazoa > Arthropoda > Malacostraca > Decapoda > Majidae > Chionoecetes > Chionoecetes opilio. Next base: position 9,423 of record JACEEZ010016606.1, read on the forward strand.
GAAAAGAAATTCAGATTTATAAAACCTTATATAAGTAAAGTAATGAAAACCCAATGGTAAATTAAATTTTATTTCGGAAAATAAATGTATACAATAAATGCAGCAAAAATAACTACTACATGCCTTACCAGAACTCAAAAAGCAAATGTTTAGGCCATCATCAGTAGCTACAGTACACTTGGGAATGTTGCTGGAAGTCAACGTTCGTGGAGGTCATGATGGGCAGGAATTTGAGTATGCTGCGATAAGCACATGGACTCGTCAAAGACCGCTGCAATTAATGGAGAATTTATAAAAGGTGATAAAAAGTTATATTCCTAAAAAAAAATCAATAAATTAGCTCACTCATTTTAAGTTCAATGAAGTATATTTTGTTGACACTAGTTCGGTCGTCGTCTCGTATTCGTTCGCTGCGCTATATTCGCTTTAATCTCCATTACGCAATTCATNGTGCCCGCGGCTTTTGCCGGTGACGGGCACTGCCCGGCGGGCTTTTGCCGGTGACTGGCACTGCCCGCGGGCTTTTGCCGGTGACTGGCACTGCCCGCGGGCTTTTGCCGGTGACTGGCACTGCCCGGCGGGCTTTTGCCGGTGACTGGCACTGCCCGCGGGCTTTTGCCGGTGACTGGCACTGCCCGCGGGCTTTTGCCGGTGACTGGCACTGCCCGCGGGCTTTTGCCGGTGACGGGCACTGCCCGCGGGCTTTTGCTGGTGACGGGCACTGCCCGCGGGCTTTTGCCGGTGACGGGCACTGCCCGGAGGCTTTGCCCGTTAGTGTGGAATGAGCTTAATAGAATAACCATTGTTGATTTTTATTAAAAATGCCTTTGGCTTCATTGATATTGAATATTGAAGAAAAGTCTGCCCCAAAAAGGTGCCTCCACACGATCGGACAATAGCATGCATATTCGCAGTCTGGAAACGATCGCATACTCCACTCTTTAACACGTTAGGTTACGGTTAGGTCTCTTTACAGTTATAATGGTAGCTTTGTTTGGGAATCACACTGAGGGTATTTGAGATAATCCTATGATTAGTTCGGAGCAACAGCGGGGTCTTCACCCGGAGAAGGCGATCCTTACCGGACTTGGCGAATATGTCTTCAGGCTTCGTCCTTCGCCGGGCACAGTCCATGTGCCATTGATGGCCAAGGCTGGATTTTTATAGTTACACCTGTGATTATTTAATTTGAGGCTCGTGCGGTCACCTGGTGCCATCACTGCAGTTGCAGTAGAAAGTGAGGCTGATGGTTAGCATGTGGGACTGTGGGGTACCTTCGGCCACTCGCCGATGGAGGAAACTGATTGAAAATAGATAATTCTGCTTCTCCGTATTACCCTAAAATAGGAAACCGTTTTCTCTTCTTACAAATTGTCAAACCAACAAAGTATTATTACAATTATAGATAAAGATGCTTTTCTTGGTCATAGTGGTAATTGAGGAAACATTATACCATTTTTTAAAGGAAATTTCTTCTGTTATTCGAAGATTTAAATTTTATCGACCGTACATAAAGTAGTGATGATATACATACAGGATCACTAGTCTTCGGGAACACGGGCTCCTCAACTACTGGATGCAGCGTGAGCTACAGAATACAACTTACTGCCACATCCCGCCCGGCGCAGAACCCTCGGAACAACTTTCCCTCAAGTTTCAAGACTTACGGGATCTGCTTTTTGTTTGTCGCAGGTAAAGTCCCCTGGCCTTCCCTCGCATATACGCACGTACGAAGATATAGCAGAGGAATAGCAGAGTACTACTACCATGCAGCACTTATAGTATTTGATTAATAGTTTTGATTTATAGTAACTTTGAAAAACAACCTACAGTTATATTCTACAGTTACATATTCCCGCGGGCACAGCGGTGAGCCCGTCAACAGGCAAACTGCTCGCTTGTGCCCGCGGGCATTGCCCGTTAGTGTGGACGGAGCTTAAAAAGGAGAAAACAGTTTCCCATTTTTCAATCAGTTTCCTCCATCGTAGAGTGGCCGAAGGTACCCACATGCTAACCATCAACCTCACTTTCTACTGCAACTGCAGTGGATGGCACCAGGTGACCGCATGAGCCTCAAATAAAATAATCACAGGTAAAATAATCCAGCCTTGGCTATCACTGGCAAGCAATTTGGATTTGCCAGCGGTCACCGGTGAACGCAGGCTAGAAGTGAGGTTGATGGTTGCATGTGGGTACCTTGGCCTCTACTGGAGGAACTGATTGAAAATGGGAACTTTTCCCTTTTTAATCTCACACTACGCAATGCCGCGGCACAAGCGAGCGTTTGCCTGTTATATGTCCGGATATGTACTTAATATAACTGAGGTTGTACAATCCAGCTTGGCTATCACTGGCACATGGACTTTCCCCGGCGAAGGACGAAGCCTGAAGACATATTCGCCAAGTCCGGTAAGGATCGCCTTCTCCGGGTGATAACTCTTGGCTGCTGCTCCGAACTAATTAATCATTCGTGTGGAGGCACCTTTTGGGGCAGACTTTTTTTTTAATATTCAATATCAATGAAGCCAAAGGCACAAGGTATGGTTTAGTTTGCGCAATTATTTTTATTAACTTAATAAAAATCAACAATGGTTATTCTATTAGACAAATGCGCACTGCTTTTTATCCACTTGTTTACTATTCAGTTATAATACAGTTTTGATAACTAAAAGTACTGCACCAGGGTAGCAACTGATAAAATTTATGATAAAATTTATTAAATAGCTCAAAGATTTGGTAGAGAAAAGAAATTCAGATTTATAAAACCCTATATAAGTAAAGTAATGAAAACCCAATGGTAAATTAGATTTTATTTCGGAAAATAAATTTATAAAATAAATTAAGCAAAAATAACTACTACATGCCTTAGCAAACTTCAAAGAAAACTTCAAAAGCAAATGTTTAGGCCATCATCAGTAGCTGCAGTACACTTGGGAATGTTGCTGGAAGTCAACGTTCGTGGAGGTCATGATGGGCAGGAATTTGAGTATGCTGCGATAAGCACATTGACTCGTCAAAGACCGCTGCAATTAATGGAGAATTTATAAAAGGTGATAAAAAGTTATATTCCTAAAAAAAAAAAAAATAATTAGCTCACTCATTTTAAGTTCAATTAAAGTATATTTTTGTTTTTAAGTTGACACTTACGTGGCGTATATGTAAAGAGTTGTAAGTGGTCCATTACTATATTCTTGTAATTGTCAAGGATTACAGCGGAGAACTCTTCCAGTGTTGTGGTGAACTCAATATTTCCTTGGGCCGCTAGGCAGAGGTCAGTGGCGCATGAAGCTGCAGGAACATTTTCGATTAAGGATTGTAGTATACCAATGGAAATGGCTTAAGTCATATTTGCATATGATATAACACTTAACACTATGGGGTCAGTGTGGCTGCTACCTATGTAAAACTCAAGCATCTGTTCCTCCCCCAGGATGTCGTTTAAAACAGTCTCGCAGGTCAGTCTGTACTTCTGGACCTGGGTAGTGGCAGGTGCAGAGGTACACTGGATTTCCTAAATGAAATGGAAACAAAAAAATTACTACAAGGGTAGCCTAAGTGTAAGATTATTAAAATTAAAGAAAAGTATTAGAAAATTATCAAGGATTTTTAAAAATATGTCCCATTACCTTGGTACCATTGCAAACAGACGAGACTCCTTTCTTCAGACACACCGGCTTTGTTTGTGATTCTGCCTGAATAAATTTGAGATAATCTATTAAAACAGGTAAAAGTTAATATCTATGAAAACTAGAATTAATGGTAACTGACAACAGTTGTGATATTTCAAACAATTTCTGTCAAGATTCCAAACTCACTCGCCATGTGTGAGGATAATCAACAGGATACATTTCAAGTGGAAGAACTTGTTTTGAAGGAGTGGTGAAGTCGTCAGAGGTATTATAGTTGAACACACCGCATAGACCTGCCGAGAACACTGCCTGCTTGATGGGAGCCCAGATGTCGAGGGTTAAAGGACAAAAGCGTAGCTGAAAGAAATTGAGAAAGTTTAACAGCGGACGAATATGGAAATTATTTTTTGCATTAATTTTCCAAACAGTCTGTTTTAACACTAATGTTCAGATAAGTTTCTTACCGTGACTTTGGAAGAGCCAAGAAGTACTAGACATGTACTTTGACGGAATGCCAGAACTGTAGAAATTCCTACAGAAGAATTAATGAGAACAGTTCCTCGTTCTGGGAGTGTTACCATTTCGCCGTTCACGTCAATCTGAAAGAGTTATGCACTGCATTTAGCATGAAGGCTATAGGTTTGTAAGTTTTTATTTTGATTCTAATGTTCAGCAGTACGCATGTTGAAAACAGTTTGTTTTTCTTCACCGAAACCCTGGTGGTTAGTGTCTGTGAGCACTGACAGCAAGTCCCTTTTCTGTTCATTCTCATTTTCAATCCAGCTATGGCAATCCAATGGCTATCGCGTATGTACACTAAGAAACTTGCTCACGTGCCTTCGCTCTCGAATAGTCAGAATTTTCCACCATCTAGCTTAAGACTTTAATGTGACTGTGAGTAAGTTTATCTGCGCTGTATATCTTTCACCTTAACTCTTCATTCAAGAGTAGGTAACATTCTTAAGGCAGGTCCCTAGAAGCGGGCCTGATCGCCGGGCATTCCCGTCACTGCCAGACTTAAGTGTATCCCCAATGTTAAATTGGGGATACATAGAAGGCTTGAGTCTCACTTATTATTTAATTTGTAACTGTTCACATCAACCTTTACGGGCATGCCCGGCAGAATTCGTCCGCCAACCGCTTTTCCTGACGGGCACATCCACTCTTCTAGACATGCCTTCAGGCTATTCAGCATTAAAAGTGGCGCAAATCTTTTAATTTAGTTTCTTGCAGAAATTACCATTCTTGGGGATGTCAATGCTCACCACAAGCAGTGGCTATTATTTTCTTTCACTGACAAACCCTGTGAACAAGCCTAAGACTCTGCTATCATCCAAAACCTAGAGCAGCTGGTGCAGCAGCCTACCTGCCCACCTCAGACACTCCTAACAAGTGATATTTTCCTAACGTCTAACCATTCTGCTTACTCTGGGGAAACAATTCCTTCCGTTTGGCTCCTCTGATAGCAATATTATCTTTATGCAGAGCACATAACAGAGGTCATTGGCTCTGGCATGGAAGCATATATTCCACAATTTTTCTCTAAACCTACAGGTCGTCACTCTGCTTTTTCTGGTGTTATCCAAGATAAAGGCGACTCACAGTAAGTATCGTAACTATAATATCCTGAAACTCTTGCCATTTATATTTCTGCCTAAAACCATGCCAAATCATTTCCTCAACTAACCAAAACTCAAAATAGAAAAAGTTATAATTACTCTGAATCAATCTTTGACTTCTAGCATCTAGTTAAAAAGATTTGTAACTATTTATTCTCTAAATCTTTCCCTTCCATGCCTTACCCAGATGGCACCACAGCCATCTCTTCTCTTATAAGCTGAATTCTTTGCTCAAACCTTGGCTAAAAAATCCATTCCGGTTGATAAAGGTTTGTTCCTCCCTTCTCCACCCTGTGCCTATAGTATGCCTGATATTAAGATACTTTGTAATTATTTTATATTTGCCCATCTTGACAGATCCTTGGAAGGTTTCCGGTCCTAACAGAGTCTTCTATTGCTAAAAAAAAAAAAAAAAAAAAAAAAAAAAAAAAAAAAGCTTCCGTGCTGGTCAAACCCTGGCTGGTCAAACTTTCTCTACATTCACCTTCGCTTCTTACTGGAAGTTTGCTCACATTAAATTTAATCCCAAGAAGGAAGATAGTTATAATCCTTAAGACTACCGTTTTATAGCTTTGACTTACTGACTTTTCTAATAGCTTTTGAATCCATAGTTGAATATGAATATTCTTATTTAACCCGTACAGCCCTGCTGACTGCTCTGAGCCGTCGCATGTGTGTGTAACGCTCAGCTCCACTGACTGCTCTTCAGCCGGCAGCTAACAGCACTACTCAAAACTCTGGGAGTTACAAAATTATACATTTTTGCGCGGGGCTCAACGGGTAAAGCATCTATCTGCAATCAGCAATCTTCTATAGGATAGTCACAATAGTTCCCGTAGATACAAATTCAATTTTGCACAAATATTTAGTTTCCAAATTATTCTCTTTAGTTTCTATCTCTCTCAGATCTATACCTGAAGTTTACTTTCAAGCGCATAACTTCAAATCTTTGTACTATAATTTCTGACTGGGGCAAAGCTAACCTGGTTGTGTTCAATGACTTAATAACCAAATTTCTTCACCTATCTACTCGACATAACCTGCCAAACAACTATACTCTTCATCAATGACAGTCAACTGTCTGCCTCTTCTACAAAGAAGAGTACTGGAATATACTTTACTGCTCGAGGGGAATCTACTCCGCAGCTCTAAATCTTTGAACAGGGTGGACTCAAAAAATATTTTAAGTCCAACACCCTACCTCTGACCGACTGTATTTAATCTTTTAAGTCACCGACGCAATGTTGCTTTTCATGCTATCTTCTACAGTTATTTGCACTCACTGCTCTTCTGAATTTACTTACTCCCGTGTCTCCCACCCACAAAACTTTCTACGCATTCCCATCCCTATTCTGTACATCTTCCAAATGCAAGAGTTAACCAGAACCAGTGTGTTCACTCTCATGCCTTATACTGCTAAACTAGTCTCTTCCTGCTTCTGCTTTTTCCATCTTCCAAAGACTTTCTATATTCTCTCAATACCTTAGTTATTGGGACTGGCAACTAAGCAGGCATTTGATAAAATTTTCTTTGCCCTTTAAGTTAGTTCCTAAGCAATGATTTAAAAAAATATTAAAGAAATGATAAGGAAACTATCAGACTAACATTTAAATACAGAAGACTTTCACTGATTTAAGTAAGATTACTTATGCTATGCCTATATAGAAAGTGATACTTATGACTAAGTCTTATTTTAGAAGCTTACCTCAAACATGGAAGACTTTGTAATGTTGATTATAGTGTCGGGATCGTTACGGAAGGTGGTGTGGGAGAACAGCGTAGCACAGTTTCCTGCAGAGTCCATCTGAGTGGAGATGGCGACACCTAATTCTTCTGTAGATGTCGATTGCTGTGCAAGCAGAGTATAGTTGCAGGTACCGTGCCAATCGTAGTGGTGAGAATCAAATGTCACGTAGTGACTGTAGGAGTATAGTCTGCAAAGTCCACCTGAAAATATTACTTAAGATTTAGTATACTATACAACTCCAAGCATAGGAAAGGTTAGCACAATTTTCTTTCGCCAAAAGATTAAGTTTATTAAAATAAAATATATAAAAACTTACAGCATTCATTTAAGCTGTCTGGGACCCAAGTGCCGTTCTCGCACATCATAGGCATGCAGTGTTCGGTCTTAAATCCAGAAGGAACCATTGTGTTATTGAAAGACATACAACCTGTAGAAAGTAATACAGATATGTCAGGACATACAACCTGTAGAAAGTAATAAAGATATGTCAGGACATACAATATGTATACACTAGAAATATGTTAGCATTAATGATAAAGTTGGGGTATACGCTATGCTGCGCGTGGCCTCTGTGCTCATCTCCGTAGCATTAGCCTTTGAGCCTGTGGTGGGTGACAAACTATTACTCCAGGACACAGAGCTAGTGTGACATCCGGGTTACCACAGTTGCCTTCCCCAGGTACCCATTTATAAACTCCGAAAGGAGAGATGAACAGTTGGTCGGCCTGGCCGCAGACTTGCCTTGGCCCGGATTCGAACCAGGGCCCGCAGATCGTAACTAGGTGCGCCAGCCACTACACCACGGAGGCCACTTGAATTTGTGGTGGGTGAAAACTCGCTAGCCCGGGACACTGGGCTAGTGTGACACCCGGGTTACCACAGTCATCTTACCATGGTTTCCCCAGTTACCCATTTATCGACCAACCACCGAAAGGAAGGATGAGCAGCCGTTAGGGCTGGCCGCCGACTGTCCTTGCCCGAATTCAAACCAGGGTCTCCAGATTAGTGGCTAGGCGTGCTAGCCACTACACCACACCAAAGAGTAACTTACCTAATATGATTTTTTCAATTTCATGCTATATCATAAGACATTAAACTTTTACTTAATGTCATTACTTCAAAAAGAAAAAATATCTTACAGCCAGTGTCCCTGGGGCTCCCTGTCATTGCTTCCACAACCTTGCCATCGCGACAGACCAGGCTCAAGCACTTCAGTGGAATGTCCATCACTACTTCGCCATCCATGTATACCTTGTCACCAAATGCACAAGGCTTGTGGACCTGATCATCAAGATCTACAGAAAATAATATAAGATACAAATAGAAAATAGAAATTATGAATATAAACCTACTTTTGTAAGAACTGAAGAAAATTTCTTACATTTGTAAATCGTCATAAGCAAAGAATCTAATAAATGGCATTTTACGCATTACATTGTAGAAGGAATTTGTCAAACGCTTCAATCCATCACAACGAACATTGAAATCACTACACTCACGTCTGCAGTGAACATCAACACCGACGAATAACAGGAACACTAGTAATTCCACTACACACGCCATTCTTCTCATGTCAACCTAGAAAGTAGATATTAGGAATGCAAAGAGTGTTATAACGAAAATAAGGCTAACTTCACAAACTTAACACAAACATTATAGACTTTATAGACTTACCTGCGTGTTCTGTACCAGAGCCAGCCGTGTACTGCCCTTCCCTATCTCGCCTTCTACCGAAGTAACTTCTGCTTGTCTCTGATTGGAGGACTGATTTTTTCCCCGCCTACCAGCCACCCACACACACCCTTTGTACGCATTTCCTACTGTAACATTTAATTTTTACACACTATATTGTTTACATGATCGCTTGTTTTCTATCTTAAAGTTGTCGTTCACTATATAACCTCATCAATAACAAGTAAACACAGTAGTGTATATACTCTACACATAAATCCACAGTTAGGAACAGTAACGGAATAATGAATCACGAAAATAATTTCAAGTGAAACGTTCGAAGCACTGAGTTGAGAAAGGTAACAAGTATCTATTGCTTAGTTGTGTCCATGTACAAGTTTGTCTACCAATCTTTCCATATACAAGTACAGTTTTTCGAAGCTTAAATACGGAACGTCTCTGGAGACAGCGTACAGACAGCGTTGAACAAAAAACACAAATGAGAAAAAAAATGTATTATCTGTCAGGTTATTAGTCTTTGTGATTCATCTCGAGTCTTAGTAAGGATCGAATCCTTCACGACAAGGGGTTCATACTAACGTATCTGCTGTGTTGCCAACGAAACATTATTAATGAGGATCAAACCCTACACAGAGTCACGCCCTGGACGTATACCCGTTCTCTATGCGAGGATGTGGTTTCCGGGTGAAGACGCTTGGCTGTAGCTTCCAAACTAACCATAATTTTTTCTCGGAAATGCCCTTATTTTGATTCCCGCACAAAGTTACAGAATGATGACACGAAAACCTAACCTACCCTATCCGCAACCTAACGTAACCTGACCTGACGGGTTCAGGAGTAAACGCCACATACTCTTCCAGAAAACGGGAATATCCGCCCTGGACACAATAGAGGGTTCATAGCGCCACTTTTGCTGGGTTGCTAACGAGACAGGTCGGGTTCAAGTCCTGGGTCGTCCACGATATTCTTCGGCGGGGTAACTTGGCGATATAAAATTCGTACCTAAATCTTAATAACGACTTACGTGTAAATCCGCGGGCGCGTCATCTTAATGCATTATACTTTTTTTTTTTGGTATATGTATATGCTAATTACAATGTTTTCTCATGTAAGGTGGTAAATTGTTGTTGTATTTAAAGCTAGTGGTGTTTCGGCTGACCGCGGCGACGCAGTCAAATCTTAAAAAAAAATACGTGTTGNTTTAGGAGTGTTCCAAAATGCCGCCCCCCAGGTTATTAGTTTTTGTGATTCATCTCGAGTCTTAGTAAGGATCGAAACCTTCACGACAAGGGTTCATACTAACGTATCTGCTGTGTTGCCAACGAAACATTATTAAGGAGGATAAAACCCTACACAGAGTCACGCCCTGGACGCATATTCCCGTTCTCTATGCGAGGTTTCCGGGTGAATACCTTGGCTGTAGCTTCCAAACTAACCATAATTTTTTCTCGGAAATACCCTTATTTTGTTTCCCCGCACAAAGTTACAGAATGATGACCACGAAAACTAACCTACCCTATCCCAAAACCTAACGTAACCTGACCTGGCGGTTCAGGAGTAACGCCACATACTCTTCCAAAAAACGGGAATATCCGCCCTGGACAAATAGGGGGTTTCATAGCGCCACTTTGCTGGGTTGTAACGAGACAGGTCGGGTTCAAGCCCTGGGTCGTCCACGATATTCTTCGGCGGGGTAACTTGGCGATAAAAAATCGTACCTAAATCTTAATAAACAGACCTTACGTGTAAATCCGGCGGGCGGGTCATCTTATATGCATTATACTTTTTTGTGTGTATAATGTATATGCTAAATAGTAGCAATGTTGTGTCTATGTAATGGTGGTAAAGTAGTTGTTGTAATAATGCTAGTGGTGTTTGGGCTAACCAGTATCATTAATTTGGTACTGATACCCTGTTTTGCAAGCCACACTCAAATATATGCTACTGAAACAAACACTTAAACTGCAAAACAGAATAGAATAACATCAATCAATCAATCATTGGGGACATACGCCGGGGGGCGCGCGCCTCCCCCACCCTACGACGCTACTCCCGGAGGTCACCACGCGCGAGCTCCCATGCAGGCTCCCTTCCCATACCAAGAACTCTCGACAGGAAACATCAACTTGCCCCAGCCCAAGCCTCGTGGGCGCCCCTTGGCCTCCTCCACCCCCGCATTGTCTCTTACAGATAGAACCCGATGGGAAGAATCGGTTTCAGGGTAACGTGCCACATCCCATATAGCTGAAGTTGGCGCTGGATGGACTATGCAGGTATAGGCCTCGATTCAGTCTCACGGTGCAATCACTGATTTGACACGTAATTATCCAGCGATACCCCATGATTCTGCGAAGACACTTATACTGGGGCCCCGGATAGTTATGCACTAAAAAACCATGAAATATGCATGCAAATATGCACTAAAAATTGGACAAATATGCACTAAAAAACAGGACAAATATGCATTTAATGCACTAAAAAATGTCACTTATAAACCCAAAGAATGCAGGTTATACGGAAACAAAATAGTTAATAGAAACTAAGGGTAATGTTTATTAAGCAATATACATAATGTATTTAACATATATATGTGAATGCTTAAAAAAATAAATATGAACATGTATTTACATTATAGACTGACATATTTCAGACATTACAGTTTGGGGTTGCATTTGATGATGACATGGTGGCGTAAGTTCTCAAAGTTAAAACTCCGCCCCGTTGTCTGTCAGCATAGTTTTATATTCTGAGAACACCCTTTCTACTTTCACACGAGCCGATTGGTGCATGTTTCATACAAGCATGTTTGACATAGTGCGTGGCTGTACCGTCTCATCAATAATAGCATCACCACACATTATCTGACTGACTTTTTTCAGCTTTTCAAATCCCTTGTTTGGTACAACACGTTGCTCAGTTTACCATAGTAAGCATCAGACTGCAAATTTTTCCCAGTTCATCAAGAACACCATTAACCAACGAAATTGCCGAGGACAACAGTAGTCCCCTTCTTCAAGTCTAGTAATTGTTGATGAGATGCACGCAAAATTGTTGCAATGAAGAGCAAGCTTTCCTTCATTCTTCAGTTTCAAGTAAGATCTTGCTTTCCTGAATGCTCTGAGCCTCCTCAGGCGAATGTCGAAATAACAGCTTCAAGGGACGTCGAAGTTTTTCCCATAGTACGTTGCAGCATCGCCTCACCTCACCCTCACCTCACCTAACCACACCTCACCTCACCTACCTCACCTCCCAGTACCACTTGTGCTCAGATGAATATTTTACCAAAATATGCATTATATGCAGTTATCTAGGAAATATGCACTTATATAGAAATCACGCCAAAATATGCATTTGCATATGAAATATGCAAATGCATAACTATCCGGGCCCTACTTATTACCAAAAGGGATCGATTTGCCGATTCAAGTAGCTATTTAGTGTCCGTGTCTCACAACCATAGAGTAAGACAGGGATCACAAGGATTTTAAGATCCGGATCTTTGTCCTCCTGCACAGGGACGACACTGCCAAATACTCGTGCTGAGCGAGTCCTAAACCGTCGGCTATGCCCAAAGACTACTCTATACTGGACTTGCTACTCATTTTGGGCTATTTCCAGTGGAGGCCAGTTTTGCGATTCCTGCCATTTTCGAACATCACTCCCTTTTCCCTTCGTATGGTTTATCAGTATATATGATATACCGTTATCTTCGTAAATATTTGTTCTATAATATTATCAAATAAAAAACAGTAAAATACACTAAAGAAACGCCATTATGAGAGAGTGAAGAAATATGCATGCATGAAATGTATGCATGGTTCTAATTCATTTATCAGAAAACTAAACATATCAATGGAAAGCTAATAAAAATCCGTTTCTATTGATATGTTTCATCTAAAATGTTTTCTCGCAAAATATTAAATGGCGAAGAGTTTAAGTATATATTGAGGTCATGCATATTTCTTCACTCTCTCATAATGGTATTTCTTTAGTGTATTTTAGCGTTTTTTATTTGATAATATTATGGAACAAACATTTACGTAGATAACGGTATATCATATATACTGATAAACCTTAGTAAGGGAAATAGGGGTGATGCTCTAAAATGGCAGGAATCACAAAACTGGCCTCCACTGATCATGGGCGGGTTGGCGCGGGGCACGAGTAGCAAATCCAGTATAGTGTAGTCTTTGGCTATGCCAATAACATCGATCTGCTTTTAAATGAGAGAGAGAGAGAGAGTGAGAGAGCGAGCGAGAGAGCGAGAGAGAGAGAGAGAGAGAGAGAGAGAGAGAGAGAGAGAGAGAGAGAGAGAGAGAGAGAGAGAGAGAGAGAGAGAGAGAGAGAGAGAGAGAGAGAGAGAGAGAGAGAGAGAGAGAGAAGGAGGAGAGAGAGAGAGAGAGAGAGGAGAGAGAGAGAGAGAGAGAGAGAGAGAGAGAGAGAGAGAGAGAGAGAGAGAGAGAGATTTTTGTTGGAATAATTTCTTACGCCCACAGGCGTCAGGCTGACATATACAAGAAGGACACAATAAATACAAAGAAGCACATGCAAACAGACAGAAACATGGGTTTTCAATGACTCCCGGCGGCGGGGTCATAGCTCACCCAGGCACTTTCACCACGGCGGCGATGATAGGCCGGCATGTCAATCGGTCTCTCCATGGGCAGCCGCACGCCTGGTCTGCGGCCTTCACGCAGCGCCTGCCGCACATATGAGAGGGCTGGCTGGTGCGAAACACGGGAACGAACAGCCACAGTTTCCTGACTGACCAGGATCTCAAATGACACAAGCAGTACGAGTAGGTCTGTCTCCCCGTAAGTATAGAGCCGTCCCTCCATCTGCGTCCCGCTCTCGACCAAAGAGGTAAGCGGCCTGCACTGGGACGCGGCGGCATGGCGGGGGGCCACAGCAGGCTGCAACTCCCCTCCAACGGCCGCCATTTCCAAGGGGGCTGGGACCTGCGTCATCACAGGGGCCTGGGTGTCCACGTCCATATCCCCCACAGGGGACAACAGACGGTTGCGCTGGGGCCTCTTCCTCCTCCTCCTGCGGCGGGGCCGTCGGGTCTCGGCGGCGTCTTTATTCCGTGGAACGGGGGGCTGGGTTGTAGACCGAGGTGGAAGCAGGGGAGCCTCCTTCCACTGCAGCTGGCGAGGAACCGTGGATCCAGGAATCTGCCGGAGCCGGGCAGGGCAGCGACGATTCCAGGCGTAATGCCTGGCACCGCAGTTGGGGCACCGAGCCACGGGCCGCTCACCACCCTCCCGGAGGAGGCGGACGCAGGCCTGTGAAGCGTGCTCCCCACTGCACACACCACACAGCTCTTGCCGCCGCTGACACTGGCGCTGGTAGTGCCCAAACGCCTGGCAACGGTAACAACGGACAGGTTCCTGGATGTACCTGCGCACCGCGAATGTCCCGAAGCAGCCAAGGTCCAAGACGGCGGGGACGTGCCCCTGCAGCGTCAGCTGAACCTGCCGGGTCGGGAGGTGCCGTTTAAGGCCCGCGCTGTACGAGCACCGCACCGCCGACACGACGAGCGGGTGCTCCAATACAGGGTCCAGGGTTGGGGTATCCAACAAGGACACCTCTCCTGCTGGGTTCCCTCCTTGCCAACACGATGCCCCGTGGTTGGCCATCAGCTACTTCCTGGAGGGTGGCGGCGGCGTCCTCAGTCGCCCCCCGGAGAAGAAACTCCCCGGAGGCGGAGACATCCACCTTGAGGGCGAGCCGAAGCTCGGACTCCAACCACCGAACAAGCTGATAGGGGCTGGGAAAGTCGTCATGCCTGACGACCCTCCACACCGGGATTAGTCGCTCTGCAGCCGTGGCACCACTCCGCTGTGAAGAAGGCTTCGTCACCCTGAAGCGCTTCCTCTGGAGGGTGAAGCCGGCGTCGTCAGGTGGGTCCTCGGGGCGCCTCCGTGTAAACGTCATGGTGGGAGGTAACTCAACCACCACGACTAACAACGGAGACAGGAGGGAATGGGGAGGAGGTCCGTTCACGACCGAGGTGCGAGGTGAACTAGGGGAGAGAGAGAGAGAGAGAGAGAGAGAGAGAGAGAGAGAGAGAGAGAGAGAGAGAGAGAGAGAGAGAGAGAGAGAGAGAGAGAGAGTCGGCCGATTCAGTCGACCTGTCGTCTCCGTGAAGTAAGGTTGTGCTTTGGTTTAGCTCTCAGGATTAGAATGGCTACGTCTGTGATGGGGAGTGTTGTGGAGGCGGAGAGTGAAGTGGTGTTGTGTGTTGGTGCTGGGGTTGAGAGTGGTAGTGTGGTAGGAGTGAAGGAGGCTGAGGTTAAGGGAGGTAGAAGGGTCGAGGGAGAGTGTAGTGAAGGGTGTGGTGCGGCGCTTAAGACTATTCTGGAGGCGATCGAAGACCTGAAAAGGAGCTTTGCAAGTGAAGTGAACGAATTGAAAAGCGTTGTGAAGAAGCAGGAAATAGAGATACGTTCTCTTAAGTGTGGAGGTGAAGGTCCAAGTGGAGCGAGTGGAGGGGCACATGCGAGTAATGTGCCTGTAGGGGTACCAGAGCGAGATGTGACTCAAGCGACTATTAAGGTTCCTAGTAAGTCACCAGGGATTGGCGTTTGGAAGGTAGTTGATCATGGGAGCCCGCCCGCGGGAGAAAAAAGGTAAAACAATGACCATCTTTGTGCACGAAACTCATTTCAGGTACTCTTGGGCTGCAAGAGGATGATACGGAGGTTAGGAAGGTAGACGATACATCATTACCCGAAGGTAAAATCTTGGTTGTTGGTGACAGTCAGGTTAGAAATCTTGACAGCAGGTTCTGTGACAGAGAAGGGATGCGCATGAAGTCGGTGAGTTACCCAGGGAAGGGGATAGGTTATGTTAGTGAAAGATAGTTGAGTGCATGGCGGACCAAGGGAAAAAGCCCATCGTCTGCCTGAGCGCTGGGGGAAATGATTTGAGTGTGTAAAAAGTGAGGAATTGCTACGGCGGTTCAAGGAAGCTGTAGGTAAAGTTGGGACAGGGGTGGGTTCCCTGTGGTGTGGGGTGTCCTTCCAAGACGCTTTTTTGGGACGACATGTGGTACTCCAGGGCTATTGCGGTGAATTGCCGGCTGGCATTCATTGCAAAGTAAATGGTTGGGCCTTTGTCGACAGCTGAGACCTCTTTTTCGGGCATAACAACCTCTACCGCAGGGGCGGGGGGCACTTTTCGAGGAAAGGAGTTCAGATCTTGTCTGAATCCCTTGAAAGGGAGGTAGATGCACGCAGGCTTTTTAAGATAGAGAACCGGGGTTTAGACACGGGGGGGGGTAAAGGAAACTTGCGACACTAGGAGGGGTTTCAGAAGGCAGGGAACTAAAGTAATTCGTAAGAAGAGAGAGCGGAGGGGGTTTTTAAAGATAAAGGGAAAATTTACAAAAAAAAGAGGGGTTGCTTGAAGGTTTACTATACAAACTGTAGGAGTATTTAAAAAAAAGATAGATTTCCTGAGAGGAATAAATAGTGTAGAGGATTTTGATATAATAGCATTAAAGAAACATGGTTGGATATGTCAGGAAAGTATTCGATCCGGAAGTCGAGATAGCTGGGTATAAGTTATTTCACAAGGGACAGAGTAGGCAGACGAGGGGGAGGAGTTTTCGCTTTATGCAAGAGATGCATTGCAGTGGGGTTTTTTAACATGTTATAAAAACAGATGACAGCATAGAGTCTATATGGGTAGAGGTTACGGAGGGAACTGAGAAAATGGTTTTGGGTGTAGTGTATAGGCCTCCAAACTTTTGTAAAGAGGATTCAGCTCCTATATGGGAAGAAATAAACAAGGCGTGCAGATATAATCGATTATGCGTGGTGGGAGATTTTAATCTTAGGAATATAGACTGGGGTTTAATCATAGGTGACAGCGATGCAGATGAATTTTTAATATAATCCAGGATAACTTCCTAAATCAGCAATCAAGGAGCCTACTAGAGGAGATAATATTCTAGACTATTGCTGACAAATAGAGACGATTTAGTTACAAATGGGAGTCGGGGGGAATTTTGATAATAGCGACCATTATGAGATCAGATTTAGCTTAAAATGGGAAGTTGGAAAATTAAGTGGCAATAGGGATCGAATACCTAATTTCAGAAAGGCCCCAAATTTTCGGGATTAAGAAGACACCTGGAGGTTATTAATAAGAGGTGTGGGATGGAGGAGCAGAAAGTTTCCCAGGACAGGGCGTTGACAGCTGGAAAGGGCAATTTTGAAGGATTAGGAAGGCACCTGGAGGTAATTGGCGCGGTCAGATATGGGAGTGAGGTCGAGGCTGAGGAGATAATTAGAACGGTTAGACAGGGAAGTAAGGTCAGGGCTGAGGAGGTAATTAGAGAGGTTAGAAGGGGGAAATGTGTCGGAGCCGAGGAGGATTATACCTCATTTGTAAGGAATATAATTGAAAGGACAGAAGAGAATATTCCTTATACGGAAATAAGGTCCAGAAAGAGTGATCCAAAATGGATGACCCCCAAAGTTAAAACACAAAATTGGAGTTTAAAAAAAAACATTTATTTTAAAGGGTTTAAGGCAGGATTGGTAAACAAAGAAAAAGTATAACGTGATGGCGAGGACCGTGAAGAAATTAAATCGAGTTGCTAAGAACAATTATGAGATTAAAGTAGCAGAAAAAGGCGAACAGGGACCAAAAAGGGGTTCTATCAGGTTTATAAAACAAAGACAAAGGGGAATTTGTTGGGCCGTTAAGGTCAGGAAAAGGGTGAGGTCTTAAATTCGGATGAGGATATGTGTAGGAGTCTAAATGATTATTTCTTAAGTGTTTTACGGAGGAGGATACACAGACGATACCTGATAGGAACAGATGTTCAAAGGAAGCGATGAGGAGAAACTCAAAGATATTGTGATAACTAGGGAAAGGTGGAGGAGGGTATAGATAAAGGAAAACATTTAAATCGCCAGGACCAGATAAAGTGTATCCAGGTATTAAAGGAAAGGAGGTCCTTTTTTCTTCCCTCCCATTGCTTGCTCTCTACAGGGGCCTTATCCGCCCATGTAGGAGATGTCTCACATGTTTGGGGAGGATCCACTCATACAGCCTCCCTAAACAGGGCTGAGTCAAAAGCTTTCGTTCATCAACTCCTCTCCTCTGACTGACTGTCTTCAATCTATAAATCACGCCCCCAATGTTGCTTCTCTTGCTCTCCTTCCCGTTATTTTCATGCTCACTGCTCTTCTGAACTTGCTAACTGCATGCTCCCCACTCCCGCGCCTCGCTGCACAAGACTTTCTACTCTTCTCATCCCTATTCTGCCCATTTTCCTAATGCAAGAGTTAATCAGTATCTTTTCTCTTTCATCCCTTTCAATGGTAAACTCTGGAACTCTCTTCCTGTTCTATTTTTTCCCCTTGCCTATGACTTAAATCTTTTTAAAAGAAAGAGTAACAAGACACCTCCCGAACTAAATTGGCCTACCCTCTTTTTTTATTTTATTCTCTTACGGTCTTCTTTATAGGGACTGGCAACTAAGCGTGTTTTGTGTTCCCCATTTTTGTTGTGGCCTTGGCCATTTCCCTTTGTGATGAAAAAAACAAAAAACAAAAAACAAACAAACGTAACTTTAATATTTTCCCAAGTAGGGAATAGCCAAGATGGATTACGCAACAAAAAAAGGTTATCGCCGCTCTTACACGCCTTTGCAGTTAGTTCAGTACCGTACAGAGAAGTAGACTCATGAATTGTGTAAATTGAGTTTGATGTATCAATGCAGTATAATTTAGCATCCATTAAAGCAGTGGAGAGCATAATAGTCTCCTCTCTCCCCTTCTCTCTCCCTCTCTCTCTCTCTTTCTCTCTCTCTCTTCTCTCTCTCTCTCTCTCTCTCTCTCTCTCTCTCTCATAAGAACATAAGAACATAAAAAAATAAGGAAGCTACAAGAGGCCGCGAGGCCTACACGTGGTAGTTCCTGTCACCTAACACTACCTACATCCCCCTTTCATCCCCATCCATGAACCATCCAGCTCCCCTTTAAAGCTCCCTAATGACTCCGCACTAACTACCTGTCTACTGAGACCATTCCACTCATTCACCACCTATTTGTGAACCAGTTTTTCCCCTATTTCCTTTCTAAATCTACGCTTTTCCAGTTTGAATCCGTTACTTCTTGTTCTACCCTGGTTAAAAGCCGTAAGAACTTTTCCTACCTTCCCCTTTTATTAAATCCCTTTTTTCCACTTAAAAACTTCTATCAGATCGCCCCTTACTCGCGTCCCCTCGAGTGAGTGTAATTTTAATAACTTCAATTCCTCTCATAACTAAAGTTACGATCCCTTGTATAAATTTTGGTCATCCTTCTCTGCACTTTTCTAACAACACTATATCCATCCTGTAATATGGAGACCAAAAACTAAAACTGCATAGTCTAGGTGAGGCCTGACTAGAGCCGGGATAAAGCTTTAGAAAAAACTTCCGCACTTCTACTTTTAACACAGAAGGAGGCTCTGATGTCGAAGAACCATCCCAGGGAGGACTATGAAGAACTTCTCCGTCTCTCCTACCTGTTCCTCGGTGGTGAAGGTCCAGCCAAACCATTCCGCCGTCCTGGAGCTCTCATCAAGCCGGTGGATGGCCAAGGCCATCTACTGCCTCAAGCTTCAGATGCTGAAATCCCCGCTGTCGCTGGGGGCTGGTCGAGAGAAGGCCGGAGTGGAACGAGTGGCCCCTTCGTTGCTTGGTGTACTGCAAGCAATGGCATGAGGGACCGATCTCTGTGAAAGCTCCGTGAACGACGTGCTCTTCCTCGAGATCCTCAAGACATACCCTGACCCCCAAAAAGTTGCCCAAGACAGCAGAACAAGCCCTGCAACGCCACCTGTGATACGTTTCCGAGGAAAAAAGCGGGATGGCCTTCTTCGACTCAAGGATTGATGTGGAGGGGAAGAAGCAGATGGTCAAGGGATTGGACAAGCCCGCCTCGAAAAAGGAACTCAAGCGATGGGGAAAAAAAGAGACGATGTCTTCCTCCCTCTCGTCCTTTGTCACTTCGAGGACACGGTCCTTCTTTCAGAAACTCGACGCGGACGAGGGCTTCCTGGCAAAGGGGCCCGGCATTGTGGGAGGAGGACGGGCCGATTCAAGGACGCTCGGAAACGGGCACTTGGCCCCCCGAGTGGTCAACGAGACGCGGAGCGGGGCATCGCCCTAGTCCAGCGCTACCGGGGGTCCACGAAGTCGGCCCGCACAGGAGAAGTATCTCCTCCAGTTAGTCACCACACCATCGGAAACTTGTGGGGCGGAAAAGAAGGGGGACCTTCAAAAGAAGGCTTCTGAATGGAAACAATGAAAACTGTCTGTTTTGGTTTCCTTATAAGTTTCTTTCTAAAAATGTGGGATGTTTTGAATTTTTTTTTGTTTTAAAGGGTTATTAGAAAATTGTTTAGTTTGTCGCGACCCTAAATATTCTCCGAATTTCTTTCTAATTTCACAGGAACTCTTCTTATGCTTGTGTGAACACAAGTAAAACACCAGCAAGTGAAAAAACATGTTTCATTTGTTCCCTCTATGATCTTGGGACCCCCTAATAATAGTTATATATTTTGCATATATATATATATATATATATATATATATATATATATATATATATATATATATATATATATATAGTATATATATATATATATAATATATATATATATAATATATATATATATACAGTGGTACCTTGACTTACGAGTTTAATTCGTTCATTGAACGAGCTGTATCTCAATTTGCTCGTATATCAAATAAATTTTCCCATGAAAGAAATTGAAATACCATTAATCCGTTCCAGCTCCCAAAAAACCACCCCAATTTTTTTACTGTACCTATATGACTGGACTGCACTCGCCCCCCGCCATTTGCATTCGCCAGTGTTTACACTCTGTGTATCAGCTGTTGGAAACAGCTGTGGGTGGAACTGGGTGGAATGGATTAATTTTATATAATGGGACGATTATAATTATGGGTATTGTAACCATTAGTCCAGGCATTTTACGGTCAAGACCTCTCACTAATTGAAACCCGGGAAAGCTTTCAATTGTTTTTAGTCTCGTGAATATGCCCTTTTAAACAACATATCAAAAGGCCTAAGGAAACAATACAAAAATGTGAAAATAGAGAAATGCTTCTTCTGCATTCTAGGAGTTGACGGTACCATCATACTTCGGCTCCTATCTTCTTAAGTTAGTTTCATGTGGTTGAAACATGATTAATTCCAGAGCATAAAAACCTATGCAGAAAAAAGAAAAGAAAAAGAACTGGCTAGTGGAGCCACGCTAGTATAGAGCCGAAGAAATCATCGCCGTAAACACCAACTCAGCCTCACCAAGCCAAGTTAGTTAACAGCACATGCAGTGAAAACAAAGCCGGTTTGTTCAGAACTTCAGTGCATAAAAGCCTTCTACAAAAAAGCTGGACATTCTACAAAAGCAGCCCTGAGGATTTCCATGGGGGCAATGAGATCCTCCCCAGTCATCGCCCTTCACGCGGAGAGCGGCAGCCGCATCCCCCCACTGCAGGTGCACAGGAGAGCGGTCCTGTGCCAACAATACCACCACATCATGACCCTGCCACCAACCCACCCCCTCGCCGCACTCTATGCCACCTCTGGTGTAGACATCAGTCTGGGTTCCTGGAGCACGTCAGCCTCTAATAATCCGTGCACTGTGGCCCACTCTGTGCTAACATAGTGCCTATAGCGCCCTTAGTCAGTGGTGATCCAGGATCGATGGAGTCTCTGAGTTTATTGAGGGGTGTGATGGTTGGTCTCGCCCGTGTGGCGAGCAGGATTTTTTTATAGTGACGCCTGTGATTAGAGGTCATGCCGCCCCCTGTGTCCTCCGATGCCTCGCGATCGAAGGTAAGTTGATGGACAGGGCATGTGGGGGTTCTTAGGCCCCCTCGACGGTGCGAAAGGTTTTGGGTTTCTTCGGGATCGAACTCGGGTCACCCAGAAAGCAGTCGGAGACGCTTAACCACTCCGTTTACCACCTCCCCGGTGCCCTGCATATCCCTGACCTTCCTCCCAAACACTCAGCTGGCATCATGGCAGCAACACTCTTCAGAGAACTGGACCGTCCCTCTACCACCCCTCACCTCAAGGGCTACACTGACGGCTCCCACTCCCCCCACCCTCCTTTACTGGCGCTGCCATCTACGATCCCCGCTCTAACCTCTGTAAGACATGGAGACTGACGTCCTGACGGCGGAGCTTTTCGCCATCCGCCAGGCCCTGGCTTACCTCAACACCACCTACACCTGTAACAGGGCTGTGATCTAAACGGACTCTCTCTCCTCCCTCCATCTCCTCCTCTCCCGTCGCCCGGCATCCTCCACTGTCCTCGCACACACCTTTCAACGGCTACTCCTCTACCTCACATCAGTGGGCTGGGAGATTGCCTTGCAGTGGGTGCCTTCCCACTGCAACATCCGGGGCAACGAGGTTGCTGATGCTGCCGCCAAGATGGCCCTCTCCGAGGCAAACATCACCCCCCTCCCGCTGCCGCTCTCCACCGCCAAGCGTCTAATCTCCAGAAAATCCCGCTCCGCCTGGGATAGGTCGCTCGGCGACGCCCTCCGTGCCACCTCCATGGGTCAATACCGCTTAGGCCCGTACCGAGAGTCATGACGGTAGAGCGACGAACGACGAACGGCAGACCTTCGCTTACCATATAAGGGTTTGTTTTGGGAAGGGAAAAGCAGCGAGGAAGGTTGGCGGTCAAGGTTGAAGACATGGATACACCGTTGTCTTCGCTCAACCTTCGATGAATTTTTATTACATTCCTAATCTAGAGGAATTAAGAGATATGTTAACAATATTCTTTCCAGTATGTATTTAAGTATAAGTATAAAATTATTAGGTATTACATATGCGGCAATAAATGATTTTAGTGACAATAATGCAGGAGGTTCAGGATAGCGGGAAAGGGTATTGCTTGAGCCGCCGCCATCATAAGGTTCGCTGCCAGGGAAACCCCCCAGCACGTTTCTCTTACCGCACATGTTGACATGAGCGGTAAAAGAAACTTACGTATACACGCCTCTACTGTTAATTAACTTCATTAAATATTTCATTTCACCCAAATTCATAGCCGATCGTAACATTTCTGTTGATGTTTTTGATGAATATAAGGGCAAATTCGCATTATAGACTATTTATAGTCGTACTCTGGCAACGCAGTTGAAGCAACACTGTTGCCAATACACCGCCGCGTGAGACCTCAACCCTCCCTGCCTTTCTGTCCACTCTCGGTAACAATTTGAAGGTTCTGCGCTCGTCGGTACCCCGCCGTTCGTCGCTCTACGCCTTGACTCTCGGACGGGCTGAAGCCCCGTTCCCACCTCCCGCTTTTACGGCCCCCGTACAACAACAAGACGTTTACAATGACTCCACAATTCCCCCCNAGTTCACGGGAAAATTTCCGGTTGAAGCGCCTCGAATAGTCGCACCCGTGTGTGTGTGTCACCAATGCGCGTAGCCTATTCAATTGTTTTGCCAATATTTTCACCAAGTGCAGACAATAAAATGATAAACTACATTTTTTATTAAGAACTGTTTCAGTGTGTTGTATTGAAGGGTAATTCTGATATGTCCCAAAGAAGTACAGAAATTTACGGTAAATGATAGATCATTCAGCCTCACGAGCAGAGGATGTGACAGCCTGAGAGACAGGCTTGAGCGTGAGCTTATTAGAAAACTCCCCATTTGAAGGTTCTGCTGCCGCTCGTCGGTACCTCGCCGTTCGTCGCTCTACCGCCTTGACTCTCGGTACGGGCCTTAAGCCCGGTTCCCACCATCCCGCTTGTACGGCCGCCGTACAACAACAAAGACGTCACAATGACGTCACAACAAGTCTACCGCACCGCCGTACCGCTGTACGGCCGCCGTACAGCGGTACGGCGGTGCGGTAGACTTTGTTGTGACGTCATTGTGACGTCTTTGTTGTTGTATGGCGGCCGTACAAGCGGGAAGGTGGGAACCGGGCTTTAGACTCTTCCCCGCACCCATGGATAAGACAAACGTCCTGCGTCTTGGACGTCGCCCTCACCTGCCTGAGGATCGGTCACACAACACTCACGACACACCTGCACCGCCTGCAGCGCACGCCCGACCCGCACTGCCCCTGCTGCAGGAACGTCCCGGAGTCCATTGAGCACTTCCTGCTGCAGTGTCCTCGCTTGCACTCCCACCGACAACTTCTACGTGGTCACCTCATCGCCCTGAACGTCACCACCTTTGACCTGACCACCCTGCTCGCCGCCGTCATCCGCCTCACCTGTGCCTTCCTGAGGAAGACTAATCAACTCTCGAGACTGTGATTACTTCACGGCTGTACACCAGGGCGAATATCGTCCACTTTGACATCTTTGCCCTTCAACAACTACAACAAAGAACAAAAAGTCATCATACTAAGGTAAGGGTCTTATTTACAGTTAGAATCATGTTAATCAAACTTATAAATTCATAACTTTGTTGCAGGGGACTAACATAAGGTTTACTAAAGACCAGATATATATTTTGAGGGGAGTCACGAGTGATGGTTGGAAGAAGTTGTACCCTAGCCAAATAAATGTTGCCTTCATGTTATAAGTATTAACAACTAACAGTGGGATTGCTAATCAGAACGCTACATGAATTATGGTATTTAGGCTATGTGAAGCAGAGAGGACAGGGAGGTTAGAGGTTTGTTTGATTAACCCTATCCTTCTGGAAAGTGATATTTACTGTGTATTTTTGTATCCTCATATAATTATTCTTGATGATGTGAGACACATGCCTCATCGCAACACAGTTGGGATGAGGCATGTCAATTTCACATCATCAAGAATAATTCCCAAACTAGTAAAACATTGTCAGCACTGGTGCCAGTGTCTCGAGGGGCTGAGTATGATGCACCAAGCGGCAGTACATTCACGAAAATATTATTTTATTATATTAGCAGTTTGGAATTATAGTAACACCGATTTATGCACAGTTTTATATTATTTTTGTTTGTTTAGAGCAGGAATTCCCAAACATTTTCCAGTGCGACCCCATCTGGCGTTGTTGCCTATCCAGTGCGACCCCAAGTCATTTAGGAGTTAAGGTGAACAATATATATATATATATATATATATAATTTTTATATATATATATATATATATATATATATATAGTGAGGAAGAATAAATAGTGACGTTTTTATACGTATGTATTTCAGTCAATACAAATACGGATATATATTACACAACAAAAGCTAAAAGTAAACACTGTCAAAAACAATTTTACAACCATCTTGTTTACTATGTGACATGTTTATAAGCATCATTTACTTTCTATGCCTGGGGCTACATTCAGAGAGGCTAACTTCCGGTCTTTACGACCTAGCGACTTCCAACAGCTGTTTTGGGCAACTTTTGGCATTCTGCGGGCAGATTGATGACGTACTTAAAGACGTTGGCTGTCAAAAGCAGGCAACTGCCTAAGGGGTGGCGTAGAGCACGCAATATACATAAAAATACTCATAAATTGAGTATATATGATGTTTTCTGACTCAAGAACTGAACAGGGCAAGTATTGTCACGGTCGGTGACACAAGGTCGCCACCCCAGGCCATGCCCCAGGGACACGTGGGTGTAATTAAGTTAATTCAGGATATTTAAAACAAGATCAACATATGAAATCCTTATATAATTAACACGCTTAACTCCAATTCCTTGGTATATATTTTATATATATAATATATATATTGGTACAACAACAGAAAAACACTTGAATGCACGGTCACAGAAGACTCGCAGGTAAGATACCACGCGCAACGCTGCCCAAATCTCACTCACTCCCACTTTCCGTCTCTCTCTAACCTCCGGCCTCCACACACAAAAACACCTTAAGAGCACTTCTAACTGAGTCTCTATACATAACATACAACCTTAGAGTGCTTCTACTGAGGCCTCATCACAAAACCAGAGAGCTTCTACTGAGCCTCTATACACAACACAACGCTTCAACTGAACGTTATCCTCCCAATCACAAAAGAGCGCTTCTACTGAGCCTCATCACCTACTTCCCTCCTACTCTCACTTTCCGTAAATACAGCCTACCCGACATCGGTGAACTAATAATGATGAAAACACTTTACAAGATACTCACAATACCCTGGTATCAAGGGGGAAGGAGGACTCACACAGCCTCCCACGTGGTGTGCCCACGCCGTCTCTGCGGCTCCTCACACAACATTATACTAGTGAAATGATTGGAGTGGGGTCGAGGCAAGGGTCACGACCTGTTTTATATGGGTGACCTATCTGGCGGCGGGTGGCAACCCTCTCGTTACCCATACTTCCTCCAAAGGGGGCGGGACTACACTCTGCCCCGGCCATCTTGACCATCACAACACATACGCGGGAAATATGAATTTTTCGTCACAGTATACAAATGAAATTAGGCCATATTACAATGCCATCCGCTCGTGATGAGTTTGTTATGGGGTGATGGGCCGAGTGGCGAACGGCGGCATCTCACCATGACTCACCACACCATACACCACCACACACAGCTCCGCGACACAGACAAGGTACATAATTATATTCCTTCTCCTTCCTTTTCCTTTCTCCTTCTCCTTCTCCTCCTAGCCTTTTCTTATAGCAGTAGGTGGTGGTTGTAGTGGTGGCAGCGGTGATGGTAGTGGTGGTGGCAGCAGTAATAAAATATAAGCCGTGTAACACACATTTCAGCAAGTGTTATTGGAGTGGTCTTCGTACTAAGACGATGCTTGGACGACAAAAACACGGCTTATATTTTATTGCTGCTCTGCTACTGCTACAAAAATGCTGCCGCTGCTATAAGAAAAGGTTAGGAGGAGGAAGGGGAGGAGAAGCTAGGGTGGAGGAGGGAGGGGAAGAAGGGTGGAGCATTTTGGTGTGGATGATGAGTTTGTTTATAAACACAGCTGAGAGCATGGAAGCCTTGTGATTGGCTGAAACTTTTTGAGAAATACTATGTGATTCGCTGGCGAGGCTGTGACGTGATTGTACTCGCTCAGCCAATCAGCTATCGAAGCCCCTAGTGACACCGTAGCGCCACTGCCATATCTCGTACCAGAATCCCCGCGACTTCCGGGTTGTACAAATAGAGGAAGTTAGTTAAGCTAAACACCGTGCCCTTTAACTCTCTCTGAATGTCTGCCCTGGTACATCATCATTACTACATCAGCAACATAACAATTTCCTAAGCTACAGTGTTGACATCTTAAGGATGTTTAAGCATGTATGCATCATCTTATAATTAATGTTCTCTACAAGGTACATAAGTCATAGTTCATGTGTGACTGTGTGCATTATCTTTTAATACATTTTATATTAACTGGAGGTGTCATTATTTTATGAATTTTGATAAAACAACGTATATCATATCAATCAGTAATCGATTGCAATTCTATCATATTACTATATCTGAAATGCCATAACAGTGACATATTCCATAATGATCGACTGCGTACATTATGATTTTGATTAATGTTCTATACCTGGGGGTGTATGTGCTTGAGGAACACAGCAGGCAATTGTCTAAATTGATGTTTGAAATACGGTGACGGTAGGTAATCATTTTTTACAAATACCATTGTTGAGAAAGCTGCTTCACAGATATAAGTGGCTCCAAATTGTACCAGAACGTTGATAGTTTTATTTTTAACGGCTGAATGTGTCGCTGACAAAGCAATCCAAAACTTTGCTATATCATTATAGATGTCGAAATTTACTCTTGACTCATTGTCAGCCTGTAATTCTCCCATTTCTAGTGCATAAAAGCCACACTGATTTGCATCTGTCCTGAACGGAAAATTTAAAAAAATCAAAAGACTCCGTAAGCAAATCAGGGGAAATTTTTCATGGAAAATTTGCTGCCAGTTTCTGCATATATTCCAGTAAATCCTGTTTTTCTTCAGTGATGTCCAGGTTTTCATTAAAAACCAAATCCATTGTAGCAGTAAATTCCAAGTAGTGAGGGAAAAGACTGAAACTTTGAGCTTCAGCTTGTTCTCTAAATATCCCGCAGCTTACTAACAAAGCCTTTATAGAAGACTGGAGATCAAACACCCATTCCTTTAAAACCCTTGCAAACCTTGCGACCCCATCGACCCCCCTGGCTTTCCCCACCACCCCTTGTGATTATCCTTGCGACCCATTTGGGGTCTTTAAACCCCGGGTTTGGGAACCACTGCTTAAAAAGATTGGTGATAAATTTTCTAGGGATTTTCCTTGGATGGCTAGCAATTTTTCCACAGATTGCAAGACTTTCCCTTTACTTTTTCAAGTCGTATCCACAACTATGAGGTTAGGTTAGCAACTTGTAGGGGGTTATAATAAGGCTAGGTTATTACTTTTAGGGAGTTATAGTGAGGTTAGGTTAGTTACTTTTAAGGGGGTTTAGTGAGGTTAGGTTAGTTTTTCTTTTAGGGAGTTATGTGAGGTTAGGTTAGTTACTTTTAAGGGGTTTTTAGTGAGGTTAGGTTTGTTACTTTTAAAGGGGTTATAGTGAGGTTAGGTTAGTTTACTTTTAAGGGTTATGTAAGGTTAGGTTAGTTTACTTTTAGGGGTTATAGTGAGGTTAGGTTAGTTACTGTTAAGGGTTATAGTGAGGTTAGTTAGTTACTTCTAAAGCGTTATAGTGAGGTTAGGTTATTTACTTTTTAAGGGTTATAGTGAGGTTGGTTATTTACTTTTCTTTTAAGGGGTTATAGTGAGGTTAGGTTAGTAATAGTGCCGGGGTTATAGTGAGGTTAGGTTTGCAAACCCCTTTGGGGGTCCATGGGGGGTGCAGCCCCCTTTTGGCTAGGAAGGTTGGTTTTTCTTTGACTTCCTATGTACTACCCAGCAAGTTTGGTGTGGGGAAAATTGGGTTTTTTTAGTAGGGAAGGCAGACACCACTCATTTATTGCTCTCCCAAAATTTTCCAATCTAACATTCAATTAAGAAAAATCCTAACAAAGGATATCTAGGGAATATCTAATTTAGGGAATTTCCCTAATTTTTGCATATGTGTTTGATGATTTTTTTTGGAATAAAANCTTGAGGGCTAGAAATTTTTTCCACGATTGCAAGATTTTCCTTTTTACTTTCTCAAGTCGTTCACAACTATGAGTTGGGTTTGCAACTTGTAGGGGGTTTAAAAAAGGGCTAGGGTTTATTTTATTTTGGGAGTTAAGTGGGGTTGTTAGTTACTTTGGGGTTATGTGAGGTTAGGTTAGTTACTTTTAAGGGTTTTTTTTTAGTTTTTAAGGGTTATGTTTTTTGGTTAGTTACTTTAAAAGGGGTTATAGTAGGTTAGGTTAGTTACTTTTAAGGGGGTTATTTTAGGTTAGGTTATTTTACTTTTAAAGGGGTTATAGTGGGGTTGGGTTTAGTTACTTCTAACGTTTTAGGTTGGTTATTTATTTTTTGGGGGGTTATAGTGAGGTTGTTATTTATTTTTTTTAAGGGGGTTTTATATGGGTTAGGTTAGTAATATTCCGGGGTTTATGAGGTTGGGTTACAACCCTTAGGGGTCCATGGGGGGTGCACCCCCCTCGGGCTGGGAAAAGGTTATTTTTTTTCTTTGACTTCCTAGTACTACCAGCAAGTTTGGTGTGGAAATTGGGTTTTTAGTAGGGAAGGCAGCCCCCACTCTTTTATTCTCCCCCAAAAAATTGTCCAAATCTATACTATATCATTAAGGAAAATTCCCTAACAATGGATTCTGGGGAAATTTAATTTAGGGATTTTCCCTAGTTTTTTTGCATATAGTGACTTTGATGATTTTTTTTTGGAGCCAAAAATCAGTGATATTTGCTTCCCCCACCAAAAACCCGTTTCCCCCTTTCCCCAGGCTTGTTGGCTATAGGGGAAAAAGAAAAAGATGGGGTAAGGACTTCTTCAAAATTACCTCAAACCACCCCCCACCCCACCCACCCCCGCAAAGGAAGGCAAATTTTGTCGGTTCCCGGTTGGGAGGTTGGGTTTTAAGATGGGGGGGGGCCGAGGGGGGCAACCCCCCTAGTTTTTGGTTAATTCCGGGGGGGGTCGGACCCCGCTAAGAGGTTAGGTTAAAAATTTTTTGGTTAGGAAAATTTTCTCCTGGTTCAAAGGGAAAGTCCCCCCAATCTGGGGAATTTTTGGTTCCTCTTTTTGGGTTCTACATCTCCAAAAAAAACGTGTTTCCTATGCATTTTTGTTTCCCCACCCAAAAACCCCGCATTCCCACAGGTTCCCGCTAGTTCCCCCCCCCCCCCGCTACCAAACCCCCCCCCCCCCGCTAACCCAAACCAAACCCCCCCCCCCGCTAGACCGCTAACCAAACCCCCCCCCCGCTAGCCACTAACCAAACCCCACCCCCCCTAAACCATAACCAAACCCACCCCCCCTAGACACTAACCTAACCTCCCCTGCTAGACCACTAACCTGCCTATCCCCCCCCCCCCCTAGACCACAAACCTAACTTAACCCCCGCAACCACTAACCTAGCCACCCCGCTAGACCACTAACCAACCTACCCCCGAGACCACAAACCCCAAACCCCCCCCCCCCCCCCCGCTAAAACCACTAGCCTAACCAAACCCCCCGCTAACCACTAACAAAACCCCCCCCCGCTAGACCAAACCAAACTTAACCCCCCTAGCCCTTTAACCTACCCCCCCCCCCTAGACCCCAACCAACCCCCCTAGACCACTAACCTAACCCCCCCCCCCTAAAACCACAAACCAAACTCCTCACCCCCCCCCCTGACCCTAACCTAACCCCCCCCCCCGCTAGACCACTAACCAACCCCCCCCCCCCCTAAACCCTAACCTAACCCCCCTACCCCACTAACCAAACCCCCCCCCCGCTAAAACCACTAACCAAATCCCCCCCCCGCTAGCCCACTAACCTTTAACCCCCCCCCGCTAGCCATAACCTAACCCCCCCCCCCCCCGCAGACCACTAACCTACCCCCCCCCCCCCCCCCCCCCCTAGACCACTAACCTAACCCCCCCCCAAAACCCAACCCCCCGCTAAACCACTAACCACCCCCCCCCCCCCGGCTAACCACTAACCAAACCTAACCCCCAACCACTAACCTAATTCCCCGCTAAACCACTACCAAACCCCCCCCCCCCCCCCCTAACCTACCTAACCTAATCCCCGCTAGACCACTAACCCAAATTCCCCCGCAACCACAAACCTACCCCCCCCCCCCCCTAGACCCTAACCTAACCCCCCCCCGCTAGACCACTAACCTAACCCCCCCCCCCCCGCTAGACCACTACCTACCCCCCCCCCCCCCCCCCCCCGCTAAAACCCAAACCAAACCTAACCCCCCCTGCCACTAACCTAATTCCCCGCAAACCACTAACCTAGCCCCCCCCCCCCCCCTAAACCACTAACCAACCCAAACCCCCTAAACCACAAACCTAATCCCCCCCCGCTAACCTCTAACCTAACCTAACCAACCCCCCCCTAGACCACAACCTAACCCCCCCCGCTAAACCCTAACCTCCCCCCCCCCCCCCCGCTAAAAACCCCCCTAACCCCTAACTTTAACCCCCCTAAACCCTAACCTAACCCCCCCCGCTAGACCCTAACCTAACTAAACCTTTCCCCCCCCTAGACCACAAACCCCCCTTAAACCTAACCTCCCCCTAACCACTAACCTAACCCCCCCGCTAACCCCCCCAAACCTAACCTCCCCTAACCATTTTAAACCTAACCCTCCCCCGCTAGACCTCTAACCTAACCTAACCCTCCCCCTAGCCCCCACAAACCAACCTAACCCCCCCCCGCTAGACCCTAACCAAACCCAACCCCCCCCCGTAGACCCCACTAACCAAACCCTAACCCCCCGGCTAACCACTAACCAAACCTAACCCTCCCCCGCTAACCACAACCAACCTCACCACTAGACCCAAACCCAAACCCCCCCCCCCCCCACAATCACAAACCTAACCTAGACGTTAACAACCTGACCTAACCTGCTTGTTTAATCCTTGAATGCAGAAACGGGGAAAAAGTGGAAAAATTTATATATTGGGTGTTTAAATAACAAATCAAGGACTAGCTCCTCAAAATGGGAACACTCGCTGACGGCGGTGAAATAACTAAGTCTATTTTTTTTATTATGGTCAAAATGCATAAGGAAGCCACGCCCCCTGCCTCCCCTTCTTTCTACGGGGCCTGATTGGTGCATTCCTCGTTCTCACCCAATCACATACTTCACTACTTACACGGGGTGACCCGGACAAACAATCTTCACTACAAGGGATTTTTGATTTGTCACCCTCTTATGAAATTGCTTGGGGCTAGTGGTCACGCCGCGTTTGTAGTGAAATATTGTATTGGTAGTGATGTACGAGGATGCACCAATCACTGCCCCGTAGAATAAAGGGGGGCAGGGGGCTGGCTTCCTTACTGATTTTGACCCTAATAAAAAAAATAGACTAAGGGTCCCCCCTAAAGCTGTTCGCATAAAAAATTTTTTCCCTTTTAAAAAAGAACGACCTAAAATATAAAATGTAATATATATACAGTTGCTGGATATCAGTGCGCGCCTCCGAAAAGGGGGAAAGTTTCACGATGATGCCCTGTTTTTTAACAAAAAAATGTAGATATCAACCTTACAATAGTATTAGTTTTTGTTGCGTACCCTTTCCCTTAGACCCTTTGAAGGCCAGTGGGACACTGTCAGCAAGATTTTGAAAGGGAAACCCGGGTTCAATTTTTCCCAAAATTTCGGGCTCCATTTCAAAAATTGGGGGGGTGTAAGGGGTCAGTGAGCGGAGTTTGCCCCTTTTAATGATGGCCCAAAGATTTTCTATGGGTGATATATCGGGAGAATTACCTGGCCAGTCATCTATTCTCCCAATCTTGCAGTCATCAAGCCACTGTATCACATCTCGAGCTGTGTGGCAGGATGCTCCACCCTGTTGGAAAATCTGTGCTTGTGTCTTTTCAAAGCAGGCCTCCAGGTGGTCATTTAAAAGATCAAAATACACCACTTTGTTAACAATTGTGTTCTTTGGGAAAATAACTAAGTTCCCAATACCATGAAAAGTAAAGCAACCCCACACCATTAAACTGGGAGGGTGTTTTGTGGTCTTTCGTGTGTAGCGAGGCTCGGTGGGGTCTGAGCCGGGGCGACGGTACACTTTTGCTGGTCCTCCTCCACTCACACAAAATGTGCTTTCGTCACTCCACAGCACAGCCTGCCACTTGTCGAGAGGCCAATCTCTGTATTTCTTTGCAAAGTGAAGCCTTTTCTTCCTTTGGCGGTCATTTATCAGTGGCTTATTCCGCGCCCGGTAACACCTGTAGCCAAGGTCACGTTTCAAAGTTTCCCGTACAGTACGAAGCGACACATTACTAAGAAGAGTATGATTTTCCTCCTTCAGTTCTCTGGCTGCAAGGCTAGGATTGGCATCAAGCTGTCGCCTTAACACGCTCCTGGTTCTGTTACACGTTTTTTTTGTTTCCCAGGTTGTTTTTTTGGGAGCGGGAGATTCACCTCTCTGCCAGCCTTAAATCGGCGGATCAAATTTTGCACTGTTCTAAGCTTTAGTCCCTTAAGCTTGCAAATTTCCTTATTATTGATCCCAGCCTTGTAAAGATCAATGATTGCTTGACTCGTTGTGCCATCCGTATGTTTTCCACCCATTATGTAATCCAGCAAAAACAGGCAAAAACACGGGATGTAGGTGAACGCTGGAGGCTATAGGTTCAAAATCATGCAAACTGTCAACCACCTATGGAGGGAGGAGAGGGAGGGAAACCCTCCCTCCCACACACCGGTGAGTGTGCAAGATGATGTACGTCGCTGTCAGACATACGATTCATGCCTTCTGCATTTTTTTATAGCTTGGGAAGCAACTTTAAATCTGCGCGGTAAATCTCGATGAATGGATTCTGGCGCAAAGACCATCCGTGCAAGCCTGTATATACTACATGGAGGTCCCGTTATACGAGCATTCAGTATACGAGAATCCGATGATACGAGATGTGTAAATTAGGGTCTATTTTCAATATACGAGATCGAAAATCCAATGCTACGACATTCAAACTGGGGTGAGTAAAATTATCAAGTTCAAAATGCTCGCCCTACCACTCCTGGGCTGGACAAATTTGGTTGACCCCAGTGAGGTCACCCCTAGCAAGCCGTGACCTGAAGGGTAATTAAGCATATGGCGCGGCCTGACCTTTAGGGGTAATTAGCAGGTGTGCGGCCCCAACCTTGGGACTGCAGTCAGGTCACCCCTAGCAAGGCTTGACCTGCAGGGTAATTAAGCATATGGCGCGGCCTGACCTTTAGGGGTAATTAGCAGGTGTGCGGCCCCAACCTTGGGACCGCTACACTACCTTCTCTTGTATTTCGCGGCGTCCCCTACATTACAACGTCTTTTTTGCTTGTTATGCATGTTTTATGTTTAATTAATGTGCAGTTATGTTATTTTGTGTGCTATTTTCTCTTTCAGAATGCTTTTTCTACAGAATAGGTAGTACAGTGTGGGTAATATAGACGCTGTGTGTTTGTTGTGTTTGCTATAGTTTACTTTAGCTTGAAAAACATGTCTTTTTTTTTTNACTACTACTACTACTATCTATCTACTACATACTACTACTACTACTAACTACTACTACTACTACTACTACTACTACTACTACTACTACTATACTACTACTATCTATCTATCTATCTATCTATCTTACTACAACTACTACAACTACTACTACTACTACTACTACTACTACCACCACACAATTCCTTTCATCCTCCTCTTCAAAACGAGACCCAACACGACACACATCCCACCACCACTACTACCACCACTATAACTACCACTACTATCCCACCACCACCACTACTACCATGGGCTCTGTACTATCCTCCTTCTTCCAGTCCGGCAGCGCACTATTACACTCACATAGTCAACGCTCGGTATCGGATAGTACCAAGAAGACTATACATGTACTATTTGATTACTTGCAAGCTAACCCTAAAGTCACTATACAGCGCTTGGAAGGTCTGTTAACCACTATCCCACGGGTGAGTAGCAGTGGTAGTAGTAGTTGTTGTAGTAGTTGTAGTAGTAGTAGTTATTGGATATATACCGTGTTTGGTCTCGTTTTGAAGAGGAGGAAGAAAGGAATTGTTTGGTAGTAGTAGTAGTTGTTGTAGTTGTAGTAGTTGTTGTAGTAGTAGTTGTTGTAGTAGTAGTAGTAGTAGTTATTGGATATATGTCGTGTTTGGTCTCGTTTTGAAGAGGAGGAAGAAAGGAATTGTTTGGTAGAAGTAGTAGTTGTTGTAGTTGTAGTAGTAGTAGTAGCAGTAGTAGTAGTAGTAGTTATTGGATATATACCGTGTTTGGTCTCGTTTTGAAGAGGAGGAAGAAAGGAATTGTTTGGTAGTAGTAGTAGTTGTAGTAGTTGTTGTAGTAGTAGTAGTAGTTATTGGAAATATGTCGTGTTGGGTCTCGTTTTGAAGAGGAGGAAGAAAGGAATTGTTTGTTAGTATAAATAGTAGTAGTAGTTGAATATATAACTAGGAAATATCGCCCCTTAAAAAAAAAAAAAAAAAAAAAAAATATCTAGGTGTATAATTTAGCTAAGAAATGTTTACCCCCCCCCCCCCAAAAAAAAAAAAAAAAAAAATCTAGGTGTATATATTAGCTAAGAAATGTTTACCCCCCCCCCCCCCAAAAAAAAAAAAAAAAATCTAGGTGTATAGCTAAGAAATTTTGACCCCTAAAAAAAAAAAAAAAAAAAAAAAAAATCCAGGTGTATATATTAGCTAAGCAATTTTGACCCCTAAAAAAAAAAAAAAAAAAAAAAAAAAAAAAAAAAAAAAAAGCAAGCCGAGGGGTCCGAATAATGTCAAAGTCCGAATACTGAGTGTCCGAATACGCGAGGCTTGACTGTGCTTCATGATATCACACCACACTGTATGGACTCCAGTAAATATAAAATCTATTTCCTGATTGTTGTGATGGGTTCCCTAGCATAGCCCAGAGATGATGTTATTTATTTAGTTAACGCTAATTTATGCATGGTTCTAATTTATTTATCAGATAACGAAATATAGCAATGGAAAGCTAATAAAATTCCGCTTCTATTGATATGTTTCATGTCAAATGTTTTCACGCAAAATATTAAATGGCGAAGAGTTGAAGTGAATATTAAGTTCATGGATATTTCTTCAGAGTCTCATAATGGCATTTCTTTAGTGTATTTTACAGTTTTTTATTTAGTAATATTATAGAACAAACATTGACGAAGATAACAGTGTATTTAAATTATATAGCTAGGAAATTTCGACCCCTAAAAAAAAAAAAAAAAAAAAAAAAAAATTCTAGGTGTCTATAAATTATATAGCTAGGAAGTTTCGACCCCTAAAAAAAAAAAAAAAAAAAAAAATTCTAGGTGTCTATAAATTATATATATAGCTAGGAAATTTCGACCCCTAAAAAAAAAAAAAAAAAAAAAAAATTCTAGGTGTCTATAAATTATATATATAGCTAGGAAATTTCGAGCCCTAAAAAAAAAAAAAAAAAAAAAAAAAAAAAAATTCTAGGTGTCTATAAATTATATAGCTAGGAAATTTCGACCCCTAAAAAAAAAAAAAAAAAAAAAAAAAAAATTTCATTTATACTGATAAACCCTAGGAAGGGAGATGGGAGTGATGTTTTAAAATGTCAAGAATCACGGCCCTGGCCTCCCCTGGTCCTGGGGGGGTGGCGCGGGGCAGGAGTGGCAAGTCCAGTATAGAGTAGTCTTTGCCTATATCTAACCTAACCTAACCTAACCTAACCTATACCTAACCTATGTTTCATCATGACCATACCAACTCTACTGTGTTTCATCTTGAGAAGCTGAAGGACTTGACATGTGCTCATGAGTATGCGGTGGCAGTCTCAAATCGGTTTGATGTGCTCGGTGCTCTCGGGGATCCTGTAGAACTGTGGGATACCTTCAAACGTGAAACTCTACAGGCTGCCAAGGAGTGTATTGGGGAGCGCCCGAGGTCAAGGCGTGGTTTTGTCTCGACGGAGACGCTGGGAAATATTGATGAGAGTCGCGCTGCCAGGCTGGCTGGGAACCGGGACCAGCACAGGGCTCTGTCACGCCGGACTAGAACCCTCCTGGGGAGAGACAAGGAGAGGTATGTCGGGAGTCTCGCCGAGGATGTCGAGGGTCATCTGAACGCCAATGACCTCCGACCCGCCTACCGAGCCCTGAAGAAGCTCCGTTCCGAGTCTCCATCTCGGGCGAGTGCTATTCGAACAGCAGATGGGCGCCTCGTGTCAGACATGGATGGGCAGATGGCTCGTTGGGCTGAGTACTTTGGGCAGTTGTTCACGGTGGACCCTCCAACTGAGCAGCTTCACACCACTGGGTTACAGGCAGTGGATGCCGATCCTCCCATTGACGAAACCGCACCCTCTCTTGACGAAGTCAGAGAGGCTGTAGCAAAGTTGAGGGGTGGAAAGGCAGCTGGTGTTTGTAATATCAGTGCGGAGCTCCTCAAAGCTGAGGGTGAGGCCATGATCCGCGGGTTGCATGCTGTCCTGACTGCCGTGTGGCAATCAGGTACCATTCCTCCTGACTGGGGGGCGCCCACAAGGCTCCTGGCTGGGGCAAGTTGATGTTTCTTGTCGAGAGCTGCTTGGTATGGGAAGGCAGCCTGCATGGGAACTCGCGCGTGGTGACCCCCGGGAGTGGCGTCGTAGGGTGGGCGAGGCGACGCGCCCCCCGGCGTATGCCCCCAAGGATGGATATAATATTACAGTAAAATCTCTCGTATTCGGACACTCATTATTCGGACTTTGACATTATTCGGACCTCCTCTGTTTTTTTTTTTTTTTTTTTTTTTTTTTTTTTTTTTTTTTTTTTTTTTTTTTTTATAGGGGTCGAAATTTCCTAGCTATATAATTTAGACACCTAGAAATTTTTTTTTTTTTTTTTTTTAGGGCTCGAAATTTCCTAGCTATATAATTTATAGACACCTAGAATTTTTTTTTTTTTTATATATATATAACCTATCCCCCCCCCCCCTATATAATCCCCCCCTTATTCGGATCCTTGCATTACTCGGACCACTCCTTGGCCCAAGTAGTCCCCATAGGAGAGCCTTTACTGTACTCATATTTTTACTACTACTACTACTACTAATAATAATAATAATACTACTACTAATACTAATAATAATAATAATAATAATAATAATAATAATAATAATAATAATAATAAATTTTTTCTCTCTCTCTCTCTCAGAACGAAAGTATTCTCCACGTCACAAATACAGAAGGCTTCAATCTCCTACAAAAAGCTGTAGGCCTAAATCACATAGGCCTAACTCGGTGGTGTCTGGCCTCGCGATCATTAGATGTGAACCGCGGCCT
>JACEEZ010016606.1:52500-60000 GCA_016584305.1 Chionoecetes opilio
CCCCTTAATAGGAATTGACGCTGGCGATCTCCCTCCCCGTGCGTGCAGTGAGCATGTCCCTAGACTGACCCAGGTGGAAGACGACCTGCGAAACATCGTCGGCATTGACTCCCGCCATGGAGCCAGGGCGGGGATATATATACTCCCCGGTATAGACGGAGTTCAGCGTAGGAGAGAGCACACTCCCCTGAGGGACCCCGGTGTCTAATGGAAATGCGGGGCCAGTGTAGCGGGCCACTTTTATCCTGGCGGTCCTATCCTCCAGGAAGTCGCAAAGTAAGCGCTGGACATGATGGCCTAGGTGAAGTAACGTGTACATCTTGACGTCATCTGTAACGTCCAGACCTTGTCAAACGCCTTGCTAACATCCCGGAGGACTAGATGACACAGACTCCCGGAGGACTAGATGACACAGACTCCCGGAGGACAAGATGACACAGACTCCCGGAGGACTAGATGACACAGACTCCCGGAGGACTAGATGACACAGACTCCCGGAGGACAAGATGACACAGACTCCCGGAGGACTAGATGACACAGACTCCCGGAGGACAAGATGACACAGACTCCCGGAGGACTAGATGACACAGACTCCCGGAGGACAAGATGACACAGACTCCCGGAGGACTAGATGACACAGACTCCCGGAGGACAAGATGACACAGACTCCCGGAGGACTAGATGACACAGACTCCCGGAGGACAAGATGACACAGACTCCGGAGGACTAGATGACACAGACTCCCGGAGGACAAGATGACACAGACTCCCGGAGGACTAGATGACACAGACTCCCGGAGGACTAGATGACACAGACTCCCGGAGGACAAGATGACACAGACTCCCGGAGGACTAGATGACACAGGACTCCGGAGGACTAGATGACACAGACTCCCGGAGGACAAGATGACACAGACTCCCGGAGGACTAGATGACACAGACTCCCGGAGGACTAGATGACACAGACTCCCGGAGGACAAGATGACACAGACTCCCGGAGGACAAGATGACACAGACTCCCGGAGGACTAGATGACACAGACTCCCGGAGGACAAGATGACACAGACTCCCGGAGGACTAGATGACACAGACTCCCGGAGGACAAGATGACACAGACTCCCGGAGGACAAGATGACACAGACTCCCGGAGGACAGATGACACAGACTCCCGGAGGACAAGATGACACAGACTCCCGGAGGACAAGATGACACAGACTCCCGAAGGACAAGATGACACAGACTCCCGGAGGACAAGATGACACAGACTCCCGGAGGACAAGATGACACAGACTCCCGGAGGACAAGATGACACAGACTCCCGGAGGACTAGATGACACAGACTCCCGGAGGACAAGATGACACAGACTCCCGGAGGACAAGATGACACAGACTCCCGGAGGACAAGATGACACAGACTCCCGGAGGACAAGATGACACAGACTCCCGGAGGACTAGATGACACAGACTCCCGGAGGACAAGATGACACAGACTCCCGGAGGACAAGATGACACAGACTCCCGGAGGCCTCGTGGTTAGCCAGGGTCTCCATGGCCATGGCAATCGCGTGGGGTGCCAACTTCCAGGTGATCACGCAAGCGCCTGATGAGGACCCTCTCGAAGACCTTCCCTGGCACCTCCACAAGGGAGATGGGACGGTAGCTGTCAGGTCGGGTAGTGACCTTCCCCGGCTTGACAACCATCCACATCTCTGCCTCCTTGACACGTTGAGGGACTCCCAGGGCATGGGGGGTGTTCTCCATGGCCCGGAAGGTGGTCTCAGGCACCGAGTCAAGGGCGCAAGACACGTTGAGGGACTCCCAGGGCATGGGGGGGTGTTCTCCATGGCCCGGAAGGTGGTCTCAGGCACCGAGTCAAGGGCGCAAGACACGTTGAGGGACTCCCAGGGCATGGGGGGGTGTTCTCCATGGCCCGGAAGGTGGTCTCAGGCACCGAGTCAAGGGCGCAAGACACGTTGAGTGACTCCCAGGGCATGGGGGGTGTTCTCCATGGCCCGGAAGGTGGTCTCAGGCACCGAGTCAAGGGCGCAAGACACGTTGAGCGACTCCCAGCGCGTGATGCTCTCATTTAGTAGAGCAGGGACCCTCCATTGCCCCACAAGTCACGGCCGTTCGTCACGCCCACACCCACGATCTTTGGTCTGTTGCCCCTTGTAGGTCCGAGTTCTGCTTGTAGATAGCGTACGTCATGCTTGGAGAGCGTGCGGTGGTGGCAGTGGAAGGGCCCGTAGGAGAGTCGGGTGTCGAGGCCATCTCTAGGTCGTCAACACCCGTAGCACCCTCAGCGCTTAATCCAGCAGCGGGGGACCATAACGGGACCAGGCGGAGGGAGACCCACCAGGCACACCCGTTACTAGAGCACCGATATTAGCTGGTGAAGGTGCGTGGGGGGGGGGGGGGGGGCAGCTTTATGTCCGAGAGGCCATTTAAAGCAAGGCCGTTGGACAGAATCTCCTGGAACGATCCCGGCACACTTCACCGTTGCATCGCACTGAGAGAACGTGTGATCGGGCGAGTCTTGAATTCAGGTGGCTCACGGCACTCCTTGGTGGTGTGACATTCCACCAGAGAGTGTGTTTTTAGGAGCCTATGAAAAAAATATAAACTGCTTGATGGGAAGAGGAGGAGGAAGAGGAGGAGTGTGTTTTTAGGAGCCTTAGAGAACTAGAGAGCCTTTAGAGCCTTAGGTTTTGAGGAAGGGTTGTATAGGAGGCTTGGAAGGGGAAGAAGAGGAGGTTTTTAGGAGACTTTGAGGAAAAAACAAACTGTCTGAAGGGGAGAGGAGGAAGAGGAGTATGTTTTTAGGAGCCTTAGAAAAAGCAGTCACACGTCTGCAGCGGGGCATAAGTCTCCTCGCGGATCTGAGACGGGGGATCAACATGGCGAACAGACCGCAGACCGCTCATGCAGACCTTACGGGCCATGTCATTGGTGGAAAACTCGATTTTAAGCGTATTCCAGGCGGGGAACTTCAATACGTCCGTCACCTTGGCCCAGTCGTGCCTCGTTGATCTCTGCAGGCGAGGGATCACAGACAATTTCGTCACGGCGGAAACAGATCACTGAGCGTAAGGTGCGTAACTCAGGGGTACGACCAGCGTCTCCTCCGTGAATAGGGCATCAGAATCGCCGTCCGAGGAAGGGATCACTCATAATCACCGTATCGTGTCGGGAGGAATCTGGTGACCTTCACTTTTGGTGCGTGGATGGCCAGAAGGGACCGCCGGCCATCGAGGGTGTTTGACTCTTACAAGGCCCATTTTTCACACACCACTGTATACGCCGGGGCAACACTGACAGGACACAAACAAATTGCACTGGGGTAAACACAGGCAGATTGGGTAGTTAGGGCGAACTAGGGGAAAAACTATCCCAATCACAAGCACACTGGGGCTACCTGGAGGCCCTAGGGAACACCACACAGCACCACAGCAGGAGATATGCACAGCAGGAAGGGCTGGGTAGGGCCACCTTCCTCCACTAAACATCCCCGAGCGGCTGGCCATGGGAAGTGGCCTGCCTCTCGTACGGCCACGACACACAATTGATAAGCTATGAACACGCAGGCATGCACGAACAATAGACCCAGGGAACATCGCAGGGCCATCGCAGGGCCATCGGGAACCCTGTAGATCCAGGGCCACGGATTAACCCAGGGGAGGGGGGGGAGGCACTGGGGGGGGGGGGGGCACCACACACGCTGGGGCTGGAGAGATGAATCCAAAGGAGGTGACGGCTCTAGTTAATCCACGGGGGGGGGGGGGGGCTGCTAACATGGTGATGACAGCTGTAGTAATCCACGGGGGGGGGGGGGGGGCTGCTAACATGGTGATGACAGCTGTAGTTAATCCACGGGGGGGGGGGGGGGGCTGCTAACATGGTGATGACAGCTGTAGTTAATCCACGGGGGGGGGGGGGGGCTGCTAACATGGTGATGACAGCTGTAGTTAATCCACGGGGGGGGGGGGCTGCTAACATGGTGATGACAGCTGTAGTTAATCCACGGGGGGGGGGGGGGGGGGGGGTGGTGAACTGGTGATGACAGCTGTAGTTAATCCACGGGGGGGGGGGGGGGGGGGCTGCTAACATGGTGATGACAGCTGTAGTTAATCCACGGGGGGGGGGGGCTGCTAACATGGTGATGACAGCTGTAGTTAATCCACGGGGGGGGGGGGGGGGCTGCTAACATGGTGATGACAGCTGTAGTTAATCCACGGGGGGGGGGGGGGGGGGGCTGCTAACATGGTGATGACAGCTGTAGTTAATCCACGGGGGGGGGGGGGGAGGCTGCTAACATGGTGATGACAGCTGTAGTTAATCCACGGGGGGGGGGGGGGGGGGGGCTGCTAACATGGTGATGACAGCTGTAGTTAATCCACGGGGGGGGGGGGGGGGCTGCTAACATGGTGATGACAGCTGTAGTTAATCCACGGGGGGGGGGGGGGGGGCTGCTAACATGGTGATGACAGCGTAGTTAATCCACGGGGGGGGGGGGGCTGCTAACATGGTGATGACAGCTGTAGTTAATCCACGGGGGGGGGGGGGGGGTCTGCTAACATGGTGATGACAGCTGTAGTTAATCCACGGGGGGGGGGGGGGCATGCTAACATGGTGATGACA
Source organism: Chionoecetes opilio (assembly GCA_016584305.1). Taxonomy (NCBI): domain Eukaryota; kingdom Metazoa; phylum Arthropoda; class Malacostraca; order Decapoda; family Majidae; genus Chionoecetes; species Chionoecetes opilio. The sequence goes on from JACEEZ010016606.1 coordinate 57,138, forward strand.
GCTGTAGTTAATCCACGGGGGGGGGGGGGGCTGCTAACATGGTGATGACAGCTGTAGTTAATCCACGGGGGGGGGGGGGGGGGGCTGCTAACATGGTGATGACAGCTGTAGTTAATCCACGGGGGGGGGGTCTGCTAGCATGGTGATGACAGCTGTAGTTAATCCACGGGGGGGGGGGGGGGGGGGGGGCTGCTAACATGGGGATGACAGCTGTAGTTAATCCACGGGGGGGGGGGGGGGGGCTGCTAACATGGTGATGACTGCTCTAGTAATCACGGGGGGGGGGGGGGGCTGCTAACATGGTAATGACAGCTGTAGTTAATCCACGGGGGGGGGGGGGCTGTAACATGGTGATGACAGCTGTAGTTAATCCACGGGGGGGGGGGGCTGCTAACATGGTGATGACAGCTGTAGTTAATCCACGGGGGGGGGGGGGGCTGCTAACATGGTGATGACAGCTGTAGTTAATCCACGGGGGGGGGGGGGGGGGCTGCTAACATGGTGATGACAGCTGTAGTTTAAACCACGGGGGGGGGGGGCTGCTAACATGGTGATGACAGCTGTAGTTAATCCACGTGGGGGGGGGGGGGGGCTGCTAACATGGGGATGACAGCTGTAGTTAATCCCCGGGGGGGGGGGGGGCTGCTAACATGGTGATGACAGCTGTAGTTAATCCCCGGGGGGGGGGGGGGCTGCTAACATGGTGATGACAGCTGTAGTTAATCCCCGGGGGGGGGGGGGGCTGCTAACATGGTGATGACAGCTGTAGTTAATCCACGGGGGGGGGGGGGGGGGGGCTGCTAACATGGTGATGACAGCTGTAGTTAATCACGGGGGGGGGGGGGGCTGCTAACATGGTGATGACAGCTGTAGTTAATCCACGGGGGGGGGGGCTGCTAACATGGTGATGACAGCTGTAGTTAATCCACGGGGGGGGGGGGCTGCTAACATGGTGATGACAGCTGTAGTTAATCCCCGGGGGGGGGGCTGCTAACATGGTGATGACAGCTGTAGTTAATCCACGGGGGGGGGGGGGCTGCTAACATGGTGATGACAGCTGTAGTAATCACGGGGGGGGGGGGGGGGCTGCTAACATGGTGATGACAGCTGTAGTAATCACGGGCAGGGGGGGGGTGCTAACATGGTGACAGCTGTAGTTAATCCACGGGGGGGGGGGCTGCTAACTGGTGATGACAAGCTGTAGTTAATCCACGGGGGGGGGGGCCGCTAACATGGTGATGACAGCTGTAGTTAATCCACGGGGGGGGGGGGGGGGTCTGCTAACATGGTGATGACAGCTGTAGTTTAAACCACGGGGGGGGGGGGGCTGCTAACATGGTGATGGACAGCTGTAGTTAATCCACGGGGGGGGGGGGGGCTGCTAACATGGTGATGGGCAGCTGTAGTTAATCCACGGGGGGGGGGGGGCTGCTAACATGGTGATGACAGCTGTAGTTAATCCACGGGGGGGGGGGGGGGGGGCTGCTAACATGGTGATGACAGCTTTTAGTTAATCCAACGGGGGGGGGGGGGCTGCTAACATGGTGATGACAGCTGTAGTTAATCACGGGGGGGGGGGGGGGCTGCTAACATGGTGATGACAGCTGTAGTTAATCCACGGGGGGGGGGGCTGCTAACATGGTGATGACAGCTGTAGTTAATCACGGGGGGGGGGGGGGGCTGCTAACATGGTGATGACAGCTGTAGTTAATCCACGGGGGGGGGGGCTGCTAACATGGTGATGACAGCTGTAGTTAATCACGGGGGGGGGGGGGGGGTCTGCTAACATGGTGATGACAGCTGTATTAATCCACGGGGGGGGGGGGGGGTCTGAACATGGTGATGACAGCTGTAGTTAATCCACGGGGGGGGGGGGGGGGCTGCTAACATGGTGATGACAGCTGTAGTTAATCCACGGGGGGGGGGGGGGCTGCTAACATGGTGATGTCAGCTGTAGTTAATCCACGGGGGGGGGGGGGCTGCTAACATGGTGATGACAGCTGTAGTTAATCCACGGGGGGGGGGGGGGGGCTGCTAACATGGTGATGACAGCTGTAGTTAATCCACGGGGGGGGGGGGGGGGGGGGGCTGCTAACATGGTGCGATTTGATGATTGATACATTTANTTAACCGTCCGATGGGGAAAATATAGCGCAGTAAAAAAGGCGAAATACCTATACTCACTTCTGTAGTAGAGGAGACATTGATAAACTAATATGAGCGAGTAACAACAATACCGCACGTTTTCGTAGTGGAGCCATGGCTATAACGTAAATATATAGCGAATTAACGAAGAAATACACTAAACCGCACTTCGTTATAGAGGCATGGCTATAACGTAAATATATAACGAGGTCACGGAGAGATACACTATACTTTACACTATACGCTATACTTCTTCGTAATAGAGGCTTGAATATAACGTAATCAAATAACGAAATACACTATACCGCACTTCTTCGTTATACAGGCATGACTATAACGTAAATATATAACGAAGTAACGGAGAAATTCACTATACCTCACTTCTTTGTAGTAAAGGAGGCATTGATATAAAGTAAATATAGAGCGAAGTAACACACTATACCGCACTTCTTCGTTATAGAGGCATGGCTATAACGTAAATATATAACGAGGTAACGGAGAGATACACTATACCTAACACTATACGCTATACTTCTTCGTAATTGAGGCTTGCATATAACGTAATCAAATAACGAAATACACTATACCGCACTTCTTCGTTATAGAGGCATGAATATAACGTAAATATATAACGAAGTAACGGAGAAATTCACTATACCGCACTTTTTCGTAATAGTGGCATAAGTAGTAGAGATTATAACGTAATCAAATAGCGAAA
>JACEEZ010016606.1:70000-97500 GCA_016584305.1 Chionoecetes opilio
AATAATAGTAATAATAATAATAATAATAATAAAAACAATAATAATAACAATAATATTAATAAAATAATAATAATATTTAATAATAATAATAATAATGATAATAATAATAATAATAATAAAATAATAATGATGATGATGATGAAAGAGATGATAATATGAAGAATTGAACTCATGTCATTTTTTTCGCTTCTAATCTCTCTCTCTCTTCTCCCCTCTTCTCCTCTCTCTCTCTCTCTCTCTTCTCTCTCTCTCTCTCTCTCTCTCTCTCTCTCTCTCCTCCCCTCTCCTCCTCTCCTCTCTCCCCTCTCTCTCCCCTCTCTCTCTCTCTTAGGTGTAGTGTTACATTACATCTCTCTTGCAGGGGGAAATTGCATATGGAAGAGAAAGGGGGAGGGGAGGGGGGAGGGGAGGAAAGGGGGAGGGGAAAAAAAGGGGGAGGGGGGAGGGGGAGGAAGGGGGGGGAGGAGGAGGAGGAGGAAGGGGGGGAGGGGAAAAGGAGGAGGAGGGAGGAGAGGAGGGGGAAAGGGGGAGGGGAGGAGGGGGGAGGAAAGGAGGAGGGTGTAAAGGAGGAAGAAAAAACATTAGTTTATGACCAGAGAGAGAGAAAGAAAAAGAGGGGGGAGGGAGGGGGAGGGGAGAAGAGAGAGAGGAAAAAAGGGGGAAAAGGGGGGAATTAAAAAAAAAGGGAAAAGGAAAAAGATAATAACCATAAATTTTAAAAAGGGAATTTACTACTAACTACCCCACCCCACTATTACTACCCTACTACTACTACTTTCTAACAAATACCCTACTACTACTACTTACTAAATACTTTATTACTACAAAATACTACTACTACACCCACTACTAATATACTATACCACTCCACTACTACTATTAAATACTAAATACTCTACTCTACTAGATGCACCCGCCCGGCGATTTTAAAAGTGGGGGTGTTTTGTGTGTGCCCTGGGGTGTGTGTGTATGTGGTATGTGCGTGGTGTGTATGGGTGGGGTGTGTCGTGCGTGGTGTGTGTGGTGTGTGCGGCCATTTTTGTGTGTGTGTGTGTGTTGGGGGTGGTTTTTGCGGGGCTGTTGTTGGTGTGGGTGTGTTGTGTGGTGTGTTTTGTGTGTTGTGTGTGTGTGGTGGTGTGGTGTGTTTTTGTGTTGGGGTGTGTGTTTGTGTGTTTTTGGTTGTGTGTGTTTTGTGTGGTTTGTGTTTCCCCTCTAAACCCAAAAAACAACCCTGGGGAAACTTTGTAAACCATTGAAACCCAAACAAAAGACAGGCAGGTGCTAACACTTCTCTTCTCCTCCCTCTCTTCCTCTCCCCCTTTTCCTCCCTCTCTCTCCCCCTCATCTTCTCTCTCTCTCTATCTCTCTCTCTCTCTTTCTTTTCCCCTCTTCTCTCTTTTCCCCTGTTTTTAATGCCCAGTGTTCCTATGGGGGGGGGGGGCCCCGGGGGGGAAAAGGGGGAGAGAGAAAAAAAAGGGGGGAGAAGAGGAAGGAGAGAAGGGGGGGGAGAGAGGGGAGAGAGAGAGAATGTCACTTTTTCACCCAAAAACCCTCCCTTTAAAATTTTTCCGTACTGCTACTACTACCCCAAATACTACTACTCCAACTACTACTACAACTAATTTCTACTCCAAATACTATACTCCAAAATACTACTACACACCAAAATACTACTCCTACCCCAAATACCACCCACCCACTAATACTACTTCCACTTCTACTTAAATTACTAATACTACTAGTACTACTCTATGCTACTACTAATCCCAAAATACTTTTATCCAAAACTACTACAAACTACTACTACTTTAACCCATACTACAACTACAAATATACCACAAAATACCACTACTACATACTAATAATACTTTACTTCTTTTCCTTTTACTACTTAATACTTTCTAATTAAACCCACTACTACTGCTACTACTACTACTACTACCACCACTACTACTACATAAAATACTATACTACATTCTACTACCACCAAAACTACTACCACCACCACTACTACTACTACTACTATTTACTACTACTACTACACTCACTACTACTACCACTACTACTACTACTACTACCACCAACACTACTACACTACTACTACTCCCCCTACTACACAACACTACTACCACCACACTACACTACTACTACTACTACTACACTACTACTATACCTACTACTCACTTGCTACTACTACTACTACCACCACTACTACTACCACTACTACTACTACCACCAACACTACTACCACCAACACTACTACCACCAACACTACTACTACTACTACTACTACTACTACTACTACTAGTACTACTACTACTGCTGCTACTACTACTACTACCACCACTACTACTACTACTACTACTACCACCAACACTACAACTACTACTACTACTACTACTACCACCAACACTACTACTACTATCACTACTACTACTACTACTACTACTACCACCACCAACACTACTACTACTACTACTACTACTACTACTACTACTACTACTACTACTACTACTACTACCACCAACACTACTACTACTACTACTACTACTACTACCACCACCAACACTATTACTACTACCACTACTACTACTACCACCAACACTACTACTACTACCACTACTACTACTACTACTACCACTACTACTACTACTACCACTACTACTACTACCACCAACACTACTACTACTACCACTACTACTACTACTACCACTACTACTACTACTACCACCAATACTACTACTACTATCACTACTACCACCAACACTACTACTACCACTACTACTACTACCACCAATACTACTACTACTACCACCAACACTACTACTACTACAACAACAACAGCCCTTTAAATTTGAGCAGATGTACAATTGGTTCACACACAGATGTTGAGAGAGAGAGAGAGAGAGAGAGAGAGAGAGATAGAGAGAGAGAGAGAGGAGAGAGAGAGAGAGAGAGAGCTGGGTATTTAAATCTCACTTGTTACTTGCTGTTTAGGAAGGGGAGAGAGAGAGAGAGAGAGAGAGAGAGAGAGAGAGAGAGAGAGAGAGAGAGAGAGAGAGAGAGAGGACAGATGGAGCAACATGTGGTTAGAGATAAGAGAGGGAGGGAGGGAGGAAATTAGAGAGAGAGAGAGAGAATATGAATATATAGGTTCTCCTTTCTCTCTCTCTCTCTCTCTCTCTCTCTCTCTCTCTCTCTCTCTCTCTCTCTCTCTCTCTTCTCTCTCTCTTTTATGAGGGAGACAGGTGTGTTTAGAAGAGTGAGGTGCGTTGAGGATGCGTTGGAGAGCTCGGGCAGATGAGAAGAGAGAGAGAGAGAGAGAGAGAGAAGAGAAGAAGAGAGAGAGAGAGAGAGAGAGAGAGAGAGTCTAGGAAAATTTAATCTCAATCTAATTTTGTTATCTAGCATTTTTTTTTTTTTTTTTTTATATCATTTTTATTATTACTACGTGATATTTTTTCCTTAATTGTTGATTTTCTCCTCTCTCTCTCTCTCTCTCTCTCTCTCTCTCTCTCTCTCTCTCTCTTCCTCTCTCTCTCTCTCTCTCTCTCTCTCTCTCTTCTCTCTCTCTCTCTCTCAATGATATAACAATGATAGATAAACTTCCACACAGTGACTTCCACAAAAAGAAAACTCGACATTGAAAAAATATATGCTTTCAAAGATGACAGCAAAATTTAACTGGAATAAACTAGAAAAGCTATATGCAAAATGGCCTTTAACATATCAAAATACTTTTAAATCTTTTAGAAATAAATTGACGGCAACAATAAGAACAGCATAAGAAAATTATTATAAAACTAGATTTACAGATCATGCTGGGAATCCTAAAAAAATATGTGCCATAATCAACAACCTACTGGGTAACAATAAAACTAGGATATCACCTTTTCTTGTCCATGGCGATACAATCACTGATAATCAAAATGTGGCTAGGTCATTTAATCATCATTTCAGCAGTATAGGTAGCACACTTGCTAATAACATTCAAGATACATAACAGCCATTTAACATATATCTTCCAGAAGCACTCCCTTTTTCTTTGTGTTTAAGACCTACAACACCAGCTGAAATCAAATCAGTAATTGCAAATATGAAAGTGACATCTCCTGGCCATGATGAAATAAATATGAAAATAATAAAAGAATGCTCTGATATAATTTCACCATTTCTAGTATTCTTTATAAATAAATCATTTCAAGAGGGTACCTTTCCAGATCGAATGAAAATTGCTCGAATTGTCCCTTTTTTCAAGAAAGGTGACAATTCTTTAATGCAAAATTATAGACCCATTTCAATATTGCCAAGTTTTAGTAAAGTTTGTGAAAAAGTAATGGTAATGAGATTAAAGGGTTACCTCTCAGAACACTCAATTTTAACTCCAACTCAACATGGCTTCCGTCCCCAGTTTTGCACTGAATTAGCAGTCTACCATATCTGTCACAACATTGACAATGCACTGGGCAATAAAATGCTACAAATAACAGTTTTTTGTGACCTCACAAAAGCATTTGACACAATTTCTCACACAATCTTATGACACAAATTATCTATCTATGGAATACGTGGTAATGCTCACAACTGGTTCAAAAGTTATTTAAGTCATAGAAAGCAATATACATCCTATAATAATACATCATCTCCTTATAATGACATCACATGTGGAGTACCCCAGGGTTCAATTCTTGGTCCTGTACTTTTCTTAATATACATAAATGACATCATTCGTAGCAGTAATAAACTTAAATTCATACTTGTCGCTGATGATACCACAATCTTCATTCAAGGCCACAATCTTGAAAATATTACAATTACATTGAATGAAGAATTAAATAAAGTTTCAAATTGGATTAAGAGCAACAAATTAACTTTAAATATTAGTAAAACTTGCTTTATGGTTTCCAGTCCCCTTATGACTCAGACAGTACACACACATTCCCCTTATGACTCAGCCAGTACCCACACATTCCCCTTATGACTCAGACAGTACCCACACAGTCCCCTTATGACTCAGACAGTACACACACATTCCCCTTATGACTCAGCCAGTACCCACACATTCCCCTTATGACTCAGACAGTACCCACACAGTCCCCTTATGACTCAGACAGTACCCACACAGTCCCCTTATGACTCAGACAGTACACACACAGTCCCCTTATGACTCAGCCAGTACCCACACAGTCCCCTTATGACTCAGCCAGTACACACACAGTCCCCTTATGACTCAGCCAGTACACACACAGTCCCCTTATGACTCAGACAGTACACACAGTCCCCTTATGACTCAGACAGTACACACACAGTCCCCTTATGACTCAGCCAGTACCCACACATTCCCCTTATGACTCAGACGTACCCACACAGTCCCCTTATGACTCAGACAGTACACACACAGTCCCCTTATGACTCAGACAGTAACACACACAGTCCCCTATTATGACTCAGACAGTACACACACAGTCCCCTTATGACTCAGACAGTACACACACAGTCCCCTTATGACTCAGCCAGTACACACACAGTCCCCTTATGACTCAGACAGTACACACACAGTCCCCTTATGACTCAGACGTCACCCCACATTCCCCTTATGACTCAGCCAGTACCCACACATTCCCCTTATGACTCAGACAGTACCCACACAGTCCCCTTATGACTCAGACAGTACCCACACAGTCCCCTTATGACTCAGACAGTAACACACACAGTCCCCTTATGACTCAGACAGTACACACACAGTCCCCTTATGACTCAGACAGTACACACACAGTCCCCCTTATGACTCAGCCAGTACACACACAGTCCCCTTATGACTCAGACAGTACCCACACAGTCCCCTTATGACTCAGACAGTACACACACAGTCCCTTATGACTCAGACAGTACACACACAGTCCCTTATGACTCAGCCAGTACACACACAGTCCCCTTATGACTCAGACAGTACCCACACAGTCCCCTTATGACTCAGACAGTACACCACACAGTCCCCTTATGACTCAGCCAGTACACACACAGTCCCCTTATGACTCAGCCAGTACACACACAGTCCCCTTATCACTCAGCCAGTACACACACAGTCCCCTTATGACTCAGACAGTACACACACAGTCCCTTATGACTCAGACAGTACACACACAGTCCCCTTATGACTCAGACAGTACACACACAGTCCCCTTATGACTCAGCCAGTACACACACAGTCCACTTATGACTCAGACAGTACACACACAGTCCCCTTATGACTCAGACAGTACACACACAGTCCCCTTATGACTCAGACAGTACACACACAGTCCCCTTATGACTCAGACAGTACACACACAGTCCCCTTATGACTCAGACAGTACACACACAGTCCCCTTATGACTCAGACAGTACACACACAGTCCCCCTTATGACTCAGCCAGTACACACACAGTCCCCTTATGACTCAGACAGTACACACACAGTCCCCTTATGACTCAGACAGTACACACACAGTCCCCTTATGACTCAGACAGTACACACACAGTCCCCTTATGACTCAGCCAGTACACACACAGTCCCCTTATGACTCAGCCAGTACACACACAGTCCCCTTATGACTCAGACAGTACACACACAGTCTCCTTATGACTCAGACAGTACACACACAGTCCCCTTATGACTCAGCCGTACACACACAGTCCCCTTATGACTCAGACAGTACAACACACAGACCCCTTATGACTCAGACAGTACCCACACAGTCCCCTTATAACTCAGACAGTACACACACAGTCCCCTTATGACTCGACAGTACACACACAGTCCCCTTATGACTCAGACAGTACACACACAGTCCCCTTATGACTCAGCCAGTACCCACACAAACCCCTTATGACTCAGCCAGTACACACACAGTCCCCTTATGACTCAGCCAGTACCCACACAGTCCTCTTATGACTCAGACAGTACCCACACAGTCCCCTTATGACTCAGACAGTACACACACAGTCCCCTTATGACTCAGCCAGTACACACACAGTCCCCTTATGACTCAGACAGTACACACACAGTCTCCTTATGACTCAGACAGTACACACACAGTCCCCTTATGACTCAGCCAGTACACACACAGTCCCCTTATGACTCAGACAGTACACACACAGACCCCTTATGACTCAGACAGTACCCACACAGTCCCCTTATAACTCAGACAGTACACACACAGTCCCCTTATGACTCAGACAGTACACACACAGTCCCCTTATGACTCAGACAGTACACACACAGTCCCCTTATGACTCAGCCAGTACCCACACAAACCCCTTATGACTCAGCCAGTACACACACAGTCCCCTATGACTCAGCCAGTACCCACACAGTCCTCTTATGACTCAGACGTACACACACAGTCCCCTTATGACTCAGCCAGTACACACAACAAGTCCCCTTATGACTCAGCCAGTGCACACACAGTCCCCTTTGACTCAGCCAGTACACACCAGTCCCCTTATGACTCAGACAGTACACACACCAGTCCCCTTATGACTCGAGACAGTACACACCACAGTCCCCTTATGACTCAGACAGTACACACACAGTCCCCTTATGACTCAGACAGTACACACACAAGTCCCCTTATGACTCAGCCAGTACACACACGTCCCCTTATGACTCAGCCAGTACACACACAGTCCCCTTATGACTCAGCCAGTACACACACAGTCCCTTATGACTCAGCCAGTACACACACAGTCCCCTTATGACTCAGCCAGTACACACACAGTCCCCTTATGACTCAGCCAGTACACACAGTCCCCCTTATGACTCAGCCAGTACACACACAGTCCCCTTATGACTCAGCCAGTACACACACAGTCCCCTTATGACTCAGCCAGTACACACACAGTCCCCTTATGACTCAGACAGTACACACACAGTCCCCTTATGACTCAGACAGTACACACACAGTCCCCTTATGACTCAGACAGTACACACACAGTCCCCTTATGACTCAGCCAGTACACACACAGTCCCCTTATGACTCAGCCAGTACACACACAGTCCCCTTATGACTCAGACAGTACACACACAGTCCCCTTATGACTCAGCCAGTACACACACAGTCCCCTTATGACTCAGACAGTACACACACAGTCCCCTTATGACTCAGACAGTACACACACAGTCCCCTTATGACTCAGACAGTACACACACAGTCCCCTTATGACTCAGACAGTACCCACACAGTCCCCTTATGACTCAGACAGTACACACACAGTCCCCTTATGACTCGCCAGTACACACACACAGTCCCCTTATGACTCAGCCAGTACACACACAGTCCCCTTATGACTCAGACAGTACACACACAGTCCCCTATGACTCAGACAGTACACACACAGTCCCCTTATGACTCAGCCAGTACACACAGTCCCCTTATGACTCAGACAGTACCCACACAGTCCCCTTATGACTCAGCCAGTACACACAAGTCCCCTTATGACTCAACAGTACACACACAGTCCCCTTATGACTCAGACAGTACCCACACAGTCCCCTTATGACTCAGACAGTACCCACACAGTCCCCTTATGACTCAGACAGTACCCACACAGTCCCCTTATGACTCAGACAGTACCCACACAGTCCCCTTATGACTCAGACAGTACCACAACAGTCCCCTTATGACTCAGACAGTACACACACAGTCCCCTTATGACTCAGCCAGTACACACACAGTCCCCTTAATGACTCAGCCAGTACCCACAACAGTCCCCTTATGACTCAGACAGTACCCACACAGTCCCCTTATGACTCAGACAGTACCCACACAGTCCCCTTATGACTCAGACAGTACCCACACAGTCCCCTTATGACTCAGACAGTACCCACACAGTCCCCTTATGACTCAGACAGTACACACACAGTCCCCTTATGACTCAGACAGTACACACACAGTCCCCTTATGACTCAGCCAGTACACACACAGTCCCCTTATGACTCAGCCAGTACACACACAGTCCCCTTATGACTCAGCCAGTACACACACAGTCCCCTTATGACTCAGACAGTACCCACACAGTCCCCTTATGACTCAGCCAGTACACACACAGTCCCCTTATGACTCAGCCAGTACCCACACAGTCCCCTTATGACTCAGCCAGTACCCCACAGTCCCTTATGACTCAGACAGTACCCACACACGTCCCCTTATGACGTCAGTCCGTACACACACAGTCCCCTTATGACTCAGCCAGTACCCACACAGTCCCCTTATGACTCAGCCAGTACCCACACAGTCCCCTTATGACTCAGACAGTACCCACACAGTCCCCTTATGACTCAGACAGTACCCACACAGTACCCTTATGACTCAGACAGTACCCACACAGTCCCCTTATGACTCAGACAGTACCCACACAGTCCCCTTATGACTCAGACAGTACACACACAGTCCCCTTATGACTCAGCAGTACCCACACAGTCCCCTTATGACTCAGACAGTACCCACACAGTCCCCTTATGACTCAGACAGGTACCCACACAGTCCCCTTATGACTCAGGCAGTACACACACAGTCCCCTTATGACTCAGACAGTACCCACACAGTCCCCTTATGACTCAGACAGTACACACACAGTCCCCTTATGACTCAGACAGTACAACACACAGTCCCCTTATGACTCAGACAGTACCCACACAGTCCCCTTATGACTCAGACAGTACACACACAGTCCCCTTATGACTCGGACAGTACCCACACAGTCCCCTTATGACTCAGACAGTACACACACAGTCCCCTTTATGACTCAGCCAGTACCCAACACAGTCCCCTTATGACTCGGACAGTACACACACAGTCCCCTTATGACTCAGACAGTTAACCCACACACAGTCCCCTTATGACTCAGACAGTACCCACACAGTCCCCCTTATGACTCAGACAGTACCCACACAGTCCCCTTATGACTCAGACAGTACCCACACAGTCCCCTTATGACTCATCCAGTACACACACAGTCCCCTTATGACTCAGACAGTACACACACAGTCCCTTATGACTCATCCAGTACCCACACAGTCCCCTTATGACTCAGCCAGTACCCACACAGTCCCTTATGACTCAGACAGTACCCACACAGTCCCCTTATGACTCAGACAGTACCCACACAGTGTACCCTTATGACTCAGACAGTACCCACACAGTCCCCTTATGACTCAGACAGTACCCACACAGTCCCCTTATGACTCATACAGTACACTACACAGTCCCTTATGACTCAGCCAGTACCCACACAGTCCCCTTATGACTCAGACAGTACCCACACAGTCCCCTTATGACTCAGACAGTACCCACACAGTCCCCTTATGACTCAGGCAGTACACACACAGTCCCCCTTATGACTCAGACAGTACCCACAACAGTCCCCTTATGACTCAGACAGTACACACAGCAGTCCCCTTATGACTCAGACAGTACACACACAGTCCCCTTATGACTCAGAACAGTACCCACACAGTCCCCTTATGACTCAGACAGTACACACACAGTCCCCTTATGACTCGGACAGTACCCACACAGTCCCCTTATGACTCAGACAGTACACACACAGTCCCCTTATGACTCAGCCAGTACCCACACAGTCCCCTTATGACTCGGACAGTACACACACAGTCCCCTTATGACTCAGACAGTACCCACACAGTCCCCTTATGACTCAGACAGTACCCACACAGTCCCCTTATGACTCAGACAGTACCCACACAGTCCCCTTATGACTCAGACAGTACCCACACAGTCCCCTTATGACTCAGCCAGTACACACACGTCCCTTATGACTCAGACAGTACACACACAGTCCCCTTATGACTCGGACAGTACCCACACAGTCCCCTTATGACTCAGACAGTACACACACAGTCCCCTTATGACCCTCTAGGCCAGTACCCACACAGTCCCCTTATGACTCAGACAGTACCCACACAGTCCCCTTATGACTCAGACAGTACACACACAGTCCCCTTATGACTCGGACAGTACCCACACAGTCCCCTTATGACTCAGACAGTACCCACACAGTCCCCTTATGACTCAGACAGTACCCACACAGTCCCCTTATGACTCAGACAGTACACACACAGTCCCCTTATGACTCAGACAGTACACACACAGTCCCCTTATGACTCAGACAGTACCCACACAGTCCCCTTATGACTCAGACAGTACCCACACAGTCCCCTTATGACTCAGACAGTACACACACAGTCCCCTTATGACTCAGACAGTACACACACAGTCCCCTTATGACTCAGACAGTACACACACAGTCCCCTTATGACTCAGACAGTACCCACACAGTCCCCTTATGACTCAGACAGTACACACACAAATAAAGATAAATAATCTATCATTACATGAGGTTTTCGAATTTAAATTTCTAGGGATATATATAGATAGTAAGTTGAAATGGAAAGAACATATTGATAGGGTGAAATCTAGGCTATCGTTATACACAGGCATACTTTACAGACTAAGGCACTATTTGAATGTAAAATGTTTACTACAAGTTTATTTTACCCTAATATATCCACATCTTTTATATTGTTCATCTTTATGGGGAGGTGCCTATAAAACCTTCATTGACAGCCTCTTTATTAGTCAGAAAAAGTTGTTACGTGTTATGTTCTTTAAAAATCGTTATGACCATACCATCAGTATTTTCCGAGACTTCAAGTTATTAAAGCTTCCAGATATCATACTCCTTCAAACCAATCTTTTTGTACATAAATCCATACACTCTTTACCTGGCTTTAGAGCAATACCCTACAATGTAACCCGAAGACCACATGATTGACGTGTACCATTGTGCAGGACGTCACATGCACAACAGAGTATCTTGTCAAGAGGAACTAAAAGCTGGAACAACTTACCAGAACATTTTATTACTGATGAAAACTTAAAATCTTTCAAACGTAACTTGATAAAAAGCATGCTTGAGAAATATAATGAAAATTTATAAACTCTTTACAACCATAAATGTCATATTGTGTTTTTTTTTTTTTATGGTTATTAAGATTTTTTTTTTTTATGCATTTAAAATTATTGGTTTACTTCCATATTATCATCCATAAAATGTTATATTTTCAAAATGGCCTGACCAGTCCCTTGCTATGTTATTATGTATTATAGCTTTCAGGTCCTATAAAAGCTTCGGCTTATTGGACCTGGCTTTATCACTATAGGTAATATGTTCATATCTACAAAACTACATGGCCAGATAAATATATCAATATCAATATCTTATCTATCTATCTATCTATCTATCTGTCTGTCTGTCTGTCTGTCTGTCTGTCTGTCTGTCTGTCTGTCTGTCTGTCTGTCTGTCTGTCTGTCTGTCTGTCTATCTATCTATCTATCTATCTATCTATCTATCTATCTATCTGTCTGTCTGTCTGTCTGTTCTATCTATCTNGGAAACTTTTTTTGGATATATTTGGAAACTTTAAGTATATTTTTTGCCAGATATGTACATTAGGTTCTAATAAAGCCGCAGGCACCACCAGAATTTAATTACGAGTAATATATATTAACGTAGGGGGATTGTTTCGATTAATTATATAATTATATATACGTATATAATTATAATAGCTATCTATCATTACATGAGGTTTTCGAATTTAAATTTCTAGGGATATATATAGATAGTAAGTTGAAATGGAAAGAACATATTGATATGGTGAAATCTAGGATATCGTTATACACAGGCATACTTTACAGACTAAGGCACTATTTGAATGTAAAATGTTTACTACAAGTTTATTTTACCCTAATATATCCACATCTTTTATATTGTTCATCTTTATGGGGAGGTGCCTATAAAACCTTCATTGACAGCCTCTTTATTAGTCAAAAGAAGTTGTTACGTGTTATGTTCTTTAAAAATCGTTATGACCATACCATCAGTATTTTCCGAGACTTCAAGTTATTAAAGCTTCCAGATTTACTCCTTCAAACCAATCTTTTTGTACATAAATCCATACACTCTTTACCTTTAGACCTTAGCTTTAGAGCAATACCCTACAATGTGACCCGAAGACCATATAATTTACGTATACCATTATGCAGGACATCACATGCACAACAGAGTATCTTGTCAAGAGGAACTAATAGCTGGAACAACTTACCAGAAAATGTTATTACTGATGAAAAATCAAAATCTTTCAAACGTAAATTGATAAAAAAAACATGCTTGATAAATACAATGAAAATTTATAAACTATTTACAACCATAAATGTCATATTGTGTATTTTGAAATTTCACTTATGGTTTTTTTTACATTATTGGCCATTGCACATTATTCCAAATGATAGGATTGTTTTTCTTTTCTTTTTTTCCTCCCTTTTTTTCTTTGCGTATGTTTTTTTTATGGTTATAAAGAATGGGTTTTTTTTTTTATGCATTGAGAATGATTACTTTACTATTTGTTAACTTCCATATTATCATCTATAAAATGTTATATTTTCAAAATGGCCTGACCAGTCCCTTGCTGTGTATATATTTATCAAGTATAGACGTCCAGCCTCTGGTCCCTTTGCTTTTGGCTCAGTTCTTGCGGCTGGAACGTGACAGAGAGCCACGTTCCAGCCAATTAACTCATTACGTGAATTACTCATTAAGGGCTTGTTCTATGCAAAAAGTTTGTTCTACAGACCCCCGTAGATTTTGACAGCACTACTTGCATGTCAAATTTCAGCTCAATCCGATAATATTTAGAAGTAGTTATACACTTTTTGGCGGAAACTTGGTTCCACGGGTCTTATGGTAAGCTATGCCAATTATAGCTTTCAGGTCCTATAAAAGCTTCGGCTTATTGGACCTGGCTTTATCACTATATGTAATATGTTCATATGTACAAAACTACATGGCCAAATAAATATATCAATATCAATGTCAATATCAGCTCCTGGCTGATTTGATTTAATCTAGGTGAGATATAAGTGGCAACAATAAGGCCTCGGTTTTTGTTGCTTTGGCCTTGACACGCGCTCTTTTGTCAGTCGATTGTGCATGCATCTGCCTGCTGCTATTGCCCAATCGAACACTGGCCTATCTTGATCGATGGAACAAGTTACCAGCAAATGTTGTCGAAGATGTCTACATTTCACAATAACTACATTTAAAAACAGACTTGATACGCACTGTAAAGTAAATGGGTATTGATAGTGCCCTGCGAATTCATATTATAGTCCCCCGGATCGATTAGTGGTAGTGGTAGTTGTAGTTAGTATATTTCATATCCTATCATTCTTCACTACGAAACTTCCATGTTCCTATCTTCTTTAGGGACATGGTATCATTTTCCAACAGTTTTCTTACATGTAGTTGATAGTTAGTAGTATGTAGTTCAGCAGATACCCTCGTTATGGACCAATAGGTCTCCTGGTGTCTGTTATTCCTATTTATTCCTCTTACCGGACGTCCTGGAGCTGTGTGGGAGGAGAAGAGGAGAAAAAAAGAAGAGGGAATGTAAGGGGAGAAGCATCAGTGGGGCTTGGAGCAGGAGCAGGAGCAGGAGCAGGAGCAGGAGCAGGAGCAGGAGCAGGAGCAGGAGGAGGAGGAGGAGGAGGAGGCATATAGGTGTATCGTGAAATCAGAGGACGTTCCATTGAGTTCGCCTCCCTCACTCACCTTTGTTATATTCTCGTCCTTCATGGCAGTCATCCTGTATCGTCCTCGTCCCCTGAGCCTAAGAGTTATAGTTGTCATAGGTTTTGGACACTTCTGCTGGAAACAAAAAGGTATGTAATTATATATGCGATGTTGTGTTAGTTTTCGTCAGGTCATCCTCTACTCATAGTGCATCTTCTTGAGCACACATCATCGACACAAGTAATTCATTTTTTGTTCTTCTCTTTTCTGTACAAAATTATGATATATGTTTTTTTTTCTATATTATTTTTTGTGTAGCCTACGTGCGTTGCGTTGCCTTTGAGTAGCTACATACTTTTTTTTCTATATTTTTGAGGATTAAGATTTTTTTTCTCCAATTAATTAAGATACAGGTATATCCTTCCTCTTATTTTGTCTGAAACCTTAATTCTTGATCTATTATTTTTTATCTTCTTCCTATTTTTCGTCCTTCCTTGTTTTCTCCCTCTTTTTCATACCAATGACCTAGTTTTTTATCCCTATTTGCCATCACTTCCTTTCTCACTCATATCCATTCTTCAGTCCTCCATTCATTCCAATCATCCTTCTTTCTTCACTCAAATCCATTTGTCTTCATCCCAACCTTCCCTTTCTCTCCTCGTCTCCTCACCCCCTTCATCTACCATAAAAAATAGAAAAAAAAAAAAAAGCAATAATAAGACGAACCAACACACTCTGGGAGGCTGGACACATGGAGCAACACATAAGGCGTAAGGCACATACGGCGTAGAGGACACTAAGGCGTGAGGACACATAAGGCCGGGGAGGGACCCATAGGGGAGAGGCCCACATAGGCGGAGAGACACATAAGATAGGCGTAGAGGACACATAGGTGGAGAGGAAACATAAGGGCGTAGGTCACATAAGGTGGAGAGGACACAATATGGCGTAGAGGACACCTAATTGCGGATAGAGGACACATAAGGCGTAGGGATCACATAAGGCGAGAGGACACATAAGGCTTAGAGGACACATAAGGTAGGGAGAGGACACATAAGGCGGAGAGGACCACATAAGGAGAGAGGACCACATAAGGCGTAGAGACACATAAGGCGGAGAGGACACATAAGGCTGATGAGGACACTAAGGCGGAGAGGACACCTAGTCGTAGAGGACAAATAAGGCGGAGATGACACATAAGTCGTAGAGGCACACATAAGGCGTAAAGGACAATAAGGCGTAGAGGACGGACATAAGGTGGAGAGGACACATAAGGCGAATGGACACATAAGGCGTAGAGGACACAGAAGTGCGTAGAGGACACATAAGCGTAAGAGGACAATAAGAGGCGGAGAGGAAACACCTAAGGCGGAGAGGACACATAAGGCCGTATACGAACACCAGGCGTAGAGGACACTAAGGCGTAGAGTACACTATTAAGGCGTAGAGGACACATAAGGCGTAGAACACATAGGCGTGAGGACACATAAGGCGAAGGACACTAAGGCGAGAGGACACATAAGGCGTAGAGCGAGTGATCAGCATAACGGCGGAGAGTACACATAAGGCCGTATAGGACACATAAGGCGTAGAGGACACATATAGGGTGGAGAGGACACATAGTCGTAGAGGAAAACATAAGGCGTAGAGGACCCATAAGGCGTAGAGGACACATAAGGCGTAGATAGGACACATAATGGGAGAGGACACAGTGAAGGCGGAGAGGACACATAAG
Source organism: Chionoecetes opilio (assembly GCA_016584305.1). Lineage (NCBI taxonomy): Eukaryota > Metazoa > Arthropoda > Malacostraca > Decapoda > Majidae > Chionoecetes > Chionoecetes opilio. The sequence goes on from JACEEZ010016606.1 coordinate 86,363, forward strand.
GCTAGAGGACCATAAGGCGTAGATGACACTACGGCGTAGAGTAGTACACTAAGGCGGAGAGGACACAAGGCGTAGAGGACACATACGGCGTAGAGGACACATAAGGCGGATAGACCATAAGGTGGAGAGACACAAAGGCGGAGAGTACACATAAGCGTAGAGGACACATAAGGCGTGAGGACATCATAAGCTAAGAGGCCCACAAAGCGGAGAGTACACATAAGGCGGAGAGTACCCAGTTAGGCGTGGACGAGGACACAAGGCGTAGAGGACACATAAGCGGCGTAGAAGGACACATAAGGCGTAGAGGACACATAGGCTTAGAGTGACAACATAAGGCGTAGAGGACAACAATAATAGGCCGTAGAGGACACATGGCATAGAGGACACATAAAGGCGTAGAGTACACATAAGGCTTAGAGACACATAAGGCGTAGAGGACACATAAGGCGGAGAGGAGCACAAAAAAAATCGGCGTAGGGACACATAAGGCGGAGAGGACACATAAGGCGTAGATGACCTAATGCGTAGGGACCACATAAGGTCGTAAGCGGCAAACATAAGCGGAGAGGACACTCTAAGGCGTAGAGGACACATAATGGCGTAAGACCCAAAGGCGGAGGAGGCACACATACGGTCGAATGAAGGACACATAGCGGAGAGGACACATAAGGCGAGAGGACACATAAGGCGGAGAGGACGCAAAGGCTTACGAGGACACATAGAGCGTAGAGGACAACATACAGTGGAGATGACAACATAGGCGTAGAGGAACAAACATAAGGCGTAGAGGATCACATTAGGCGGACGCGGACACATATTCGTAGAGGACACATAAGTCGGAGAGGACCCATAGGCGTATGGAACACATAAGGCGTAGAGGACACATAAGGCGATATGAGGACACAATAAGGCGGATAGGACACATAAGGCGGAGAGTAGGTGTGCCCATATCATAGAGTGAAAAAATGAACATGTTTTTTTTCACTTTCCGCTTGTTTTACTTCTGTGTTCACTACATGCATAAGGCGCTATTACACGGGCCCTTTTCTGCTCAGAGCCAGCTGCTCACTGAGCAATTTCACTGAGCTGCTCACGAAAGGACTATATCACATCGGTGGATCTAGTGTTTTTTGATGAGCAAGAATGGCAATTACAGACCTAGTGCGTTATTGGTATAGCTAAATGTACTCATAGTGAGAGCGCTTCCATAAATAAGGGATGTTTGTTGTACTGGAGCTAGCTTTATTTGCGAGAAGAAAAAAAAAAAAAAAAAGAAGTATACCTATGTTGTTAAGTTAAGTTAGGTTTTCACTTACAACCTATAAGGTTAGTTAGGTTTCATTATAGCCTTTAGGTTAGGTTAGGTTTTTCTTAAACCTTTAAGGTTAGTTATAGTTTCATTAAACCTATACGTGTTAGGTTAAGGTTTCTTATTCTTAAAAAAAAAAAATTGGGGGGGGGGAGGTTGCGCAAATAACACTCTCCATTAGACACCGCACCTTATTGTAGCCAAGAAAAATAGTTGGTGTCTCTGAAAACGACCGCGAAACTCTCGTCCATTATTACGCCGAACAAGTGTTTCGTAGTCTATTGGAACCCATAGTCGGTTTCGTACACTCGCGTAGAGTTTGAACTTTGCCTACTAGAGTTACTAAATGACACCAGGTATGGTACGAAAATTACTCAATCAGTGTTACGAAAACTAACTACTTTTCAATTCAGTAATACCTAATTAAGAAAGGTTTTTTTGATTAGCCAAAGGTTTTTTGTTTCATTTTAAACTTCCTGTTAATTCCCAGAGTGACTTCTATGGACCACTGTGGCCCCGCGCCGTACCCGTGGCGCAGAGTTAGCGGGGCTGACGCCGTTATAGTTGACGATGAACTACGCGTTCGCTCTTTAGGTCAGACACCACAAGTCGGGGCTAACACTGCACCTCTTAGCCTCTCTCCTTTACCATATACATCTCACACCTTTCACTACACCCCGGTACGTTGCCTCAGCAATACAAACACCTGTCGCTGTGTATCCCGTAATAAATGACTTGGAAGGTGCAGGCTTCTAGGTATTGAGGGTGTATGTTTTCTTTATTAATGTTTTTTTTTTTTAACAATAAAGGGGCTATATATGTTCCATAGTAGGATGGTGCCCTGAAACTATAAGTCATCAGTAAAGCTTTCCATCTCGTCTGTCTAGCTCAGCAGACATGTTTGATGGTCTTCTTGAGGAGTTTCCGAAAGAAAATGATCTTGCAATAAAATAATATAGTCCATCCACTTAATTTCGGTCCTTTATACAGAAACTTTTTTGCTCACTGAAATGAAGAGCAAAAATAGCTTCGCAAGGTTAGTTTCCTGTTTTAGCTCAACCAACAGGCTTTCACATTGAGCAAAAATCCTCAAACTGGCTCACTGAAGCAGAAGAAGTGCCGTGTAATTGCCGCTTAAGAGTAGTTTCCTGTGAAATCTAGATGAAATTCTGAGAATATATAGAAGGTCGCGACAAACTGAAACAATTTTCTAATACCTTCAATAAACAAAGAAAGAAACTCAAAACATCCCATCAAATTTTTAGAAAGACCTTATAAAGGTAAAACCAATAACAAAGAGTTTTCCATTGTTTCCATTCAGAAAGCCTTCTTTTGAAGGTCCCTCCTTCTTTTCCCGCGCCACAAGTTTCTGATGTTTGGTGGACTAACTGTAGGAGATACTTACTCCTGTGCGGAGCTGACTGTCATGGACCCCAGGTAGCGCTGACTAGGGGGCGATGCCCCCGCTCCGCGCATCGTTTGCCACAGCGGAGGCCAAGTGCCCGTTTCCGAGCGTCCTTGAATCGGTCGTCCTCCTCCCACAATGCCGGGTTTTTTTTGCCAGGAAGCCTCGTCCGCGTCGATTTTTCTAGAAGAAGGACGTGTCTTCGTAAGTGACTAAGGACGAGAGGGAGGAGCCATCGTCATTTTTTTCCCTCCAAATCGGCTTTGAGTTCCTTCTTCGAGGCGGGCTTGTCCAATGCCTTGACCATCTGCTCTTCTCCTCCACATCAATCCTTGAGTCGAAGAAGGCCAGTCCCGCGTTTTTCCTCGGAACGTACTCACAGGTGGCGTCGCAGGGCTTGTTCGGCTGCCTTGGCATACGTTTTGTCAGGTATGTACTTGAAGATCTCGAGGAAGAGCAACGTCGTTCAACTGAGCTTTCACAGAGCATCGGTGCCTCTGCCATGCTTGCAGTAACCAGAGCAACGAAGATGGGCCACTCGTTGATCCACTTCCTAGGCCTTCTCTCGACCAGTCAGCGACATCAGGGATTTCAGCATCTGGAAGCTTTAGTGCAGTAGATGGCCTTGGCATCCACCGGGCTTGTGAGAGCATCCAGGACGCAGAAATTGTTTGGCTGGACTTCACCACCGCGAGCACAGTCGGGAGAGACGAAAGTTCTTCATAGTGCCTCCCTTGGGATGGTCTTCGACATCATGATAGCACTCCTCAGGAAGGCCAATGCGTCGTCCTTCAGCTTGCTGGCAGTGTCATAATGGCGAAGAAACTCTACGAGGTCCTCCGATGTTTTCCATACCCGTCTCTCTCTTCTGTGAATCCACGAAGGACATCGTCACGGAGCTTTTGGAAGATCCCAATGTCCATGACCAGAGGAAGAGCCGAGGCTGGCTTCGAAAGAAACAATCATTCTTTTCTGAGGATCACCTCAGTGGACCTGATGGCGGCAGGCCAACACCAAATCGCTTCGTCCGAGTTCTTGATCAATCCGAATGCAAGCACCTTGCCCCATGCCAGTTTTCTGAAAGCCGTGGTGATCCGAAAATCAGACGGCGATGATCTTGTCCCTGACCCGCCCACTTCGTCCACCTCCTTCAAGAACCACTGCAGCACGTTTTCTGCCAGTCGAATCCGAGCTTCCGGGACCCCAAGAGGACGAGCGGCGTCATCTTCTCCCTGTGAGGAGGACGGCGATGCGGTCCTCTGTATCGCCAGAGAGCGACGGGAGGAGTTATCCGTCCCAATGCAGACCACCCTCTCAGGTAATCTCTGGTTCCGCGTTCCCCCATCTTCTCGGGCTTGCCTCTCCTCCCGCAATTCGTGCTCGAATAGGACCCGTGCTCGTTCGAGAACCGCCATACTTCCATGTCCCCATTGTCCAGAACTTGAGCGGTAGCTGCGAACGTTGACGTTGCTTGCCGCACCGACAACTCCTCTCGATCCAATGAATGAGAGTTAAGATCCTTCACGGAGATCGATGGCGACTGTTTTTTGAGTTTTTTTTCCTCTGGCTTTCGGATCCACGAGCCGGCGATGGACGTCGTCGACACAGGACTGCTTGCTGCTGTGCCTATGCTTGGCTTGGGTATTTCCGGGGACCTTTCAGTCAGCCTGGCAATGTCGCTGTCTTCACGTCCCGGAGCCCGCTTGAGTCGAGATCCGCGCTCGATCTGCTTCTCTCCCCTCTTCGCTGTCACGAGGTCAATTCCAGCCATGGATGAGCCCCTCTTCTTCTCTCTGACTCGTAGGAAACTCTTGTCCTCGTCCTTCAACGTCCTGCCCTTTGGAGAGGGAGGAGTGTGGCGAGTCGAAGATTTCTTGGAGGTCCTCCTTTGAATCTCCTCATCCATCTCATGTTTCGGCCTGTCTTTGTTCTTGTTCTTCTTGAGGTCCATTGTACCCCTTTACCAGCTTTGACAGCTTCGTGCCGGCGATGTAATTACTGTATTTGTCGGGAATCCGGCGCGCGGGGACCAGAAGGGAGACCTCCTCCACCACCCGCCTTCCTGCTCCCGCTCGCCGTCTCCCCATCTCCCGTGGTGGTGGTATTAGCGGAGGAGGACCTGCTCCTTCGATGTTGAGCCGGGGCTCCGTTGATTCATCGATTGGATCCTTGTCGATCAGCCAAAAAGCTTACTAGCGGCTCTTTGTTGCCATGTTGATAACCTGAGGAAGAAAAAGTGAAATTTAGAAAAATCCAGAAATTCGAGTCACGTCACCTAATGTTCACTTTTTCGGGACCCTTAATATTACCCAATCTCCCAATTTCAACACAATACTGTTTTTTACTATGAGAGAACCGAAATAAATACACGAGCGTGCAACATTTCAAAACTTTTGCATTTTGGGGCACCTAAGCGTAGCGGACACATAAGCGGAGAGGGACACATAAGGCTTGTAGAGGACACATAGGCGGAGAGGACACATAGGCGGAGAGGGACACATAAGGCGTAGAGGACACATAAGGCGTAGAGGACCACCTAAGGCGTAGAGGACCCATAGGCCGTGAGGACACATAAGGCGTATGAGGACACATAAGGCCGGAGAGGACACATAAGGCGGAGAGGACCACTAGGCGGAGAGGACACATAAGTCGTAGAGTACACAAAGGCGGAGAGGACACATAAGGCGGAAGGACACATAAGGAGGAGATGGACACCATAGGCGGAGAGTACACATAAGGCGTAGAGGACACATAAGGCGTAGAGGAACACATAATGCGTAGAGACACTAAGGCGGAGAGGACACATAAGGCGGAGGGACACATAAGGCGGAGAGGAACATAAGGCTAGAGGACACATAAGGCGGAGAGGACACATAAGGCGTAGATGCCCACATAAGCGTAGAGGACACATAATGCGGAGAGGACACATAAGGCGTAGAGGACCATAACGGCGGAGATGACCCATAAGGCCGTAGAGGACCCATAAGGCGTAGATACACATAAAGGCGGAGGAGACACATAGCGTAGATGACACATAAGCGGTGAGGACACATACGGCGTAGAGTACACATAAGGCGTATAGACACATAAGGCGTAGAGGACACATAAGGCGGAGAGGCACATAAGGCGGTTAGAGGACACATAGGCGTAGAGGACACATAAGGCGTATAGGACACATAGGCGTAGAGACCACATAGGCGGAGAGGACACATAAGCGTAAATTACACATAAGTGCCGGATAGACACATATGGCGTCAGAGGACACATAAGGCGGAGAGGACACATAAGGCGTAAGAGGACACAGGACGAGAGGACCACATAGCGTAGAGGAGACACATAAGCGGAGAGGAACACATAAGGCGTAGAGGACACAAGGCGAGAGGACACAATAAGGCGTAGAGGACACATAAGGCGTAGAGGACACATAAGGCGGAGAGAGAGCGTTAGAGTATTTTACAGGGCCTGAGGTAAGAAATGTATGTCGTATGGTCCCGTCTCCATATCTACATCTTATTTTGCTTCCTTAACAACGTGGCAAGGTTTGCAAGTCTTCAAGTTTATGAGAAAGAGTGGGGGGATTACAAGAATGGGGGGGGGGCAAGTATACAAAAGATACAGAAATACAGAGCTGTGTGTGTCACGTGTGGTGTAAAATACTATAAGAAACATACTGTATTCTTACTTCATACCATTTACATGTTGTTTTTTATTCTGCTTCTCAATGACTCAACGGCCTACGCATCCTCCTCTCTCCTCCTCCTCCTCCTCCTCCTCCTCCTCCTCCTCCTCCTCCTTCCTCCTCCACAACCATGGGCCGTGATCTGGCCTGCGTCGACTTCCAGGATGCCTCAGTTTGCTTCATTCTTCATTTAGTCATATTTTATTTATTTTTTGCCTTCTCTTCATCTCTATTCTAATTTCCATGGGGTTTTTCCTTCTTATTCGTTGCCTATTTTTTTTTTAATATGAATTTTCCGGTGGTTTGTGTTTTGTTTTGTGTAATAAATTCCGTCGTTCAAGCTTGTGGACATGCATGGTTTTGATTCTCTCTCTCATCTCTCTCTGGTCTCCTTTCTCTCTCTCTCTCTCTTCCTCATCTCCCTCTCTCTCATCTCTCTCTGTTCTCTCTCTCCGGGTCCTCTCTCTCTCGTCTCCTCTTCTCTTCTCCTCTCTCTCTCTCTCTCCTCGTCTCTCTCTCCTCCCTCTCTCTCTCTCTCTCTCTCTCTCTCTCTCTCACCACACACCACACCACACACACACCAAACACATCCACATACCACACACATACATCCGGTAGCAGGTGCTAAGCCTCTACAAAATATATATTATTCCACTTATACGTAATTTTTGTCTCTTCTCCAGAAGTGTTGAGGCGGATGAAGAAAGGAACTAAGAAGCGGCATTCCCGCATTTCTGTTCACATGTAATTATTGGCTCTCCTTATTCTTCTGCTTATTTTTTGCTGTGCTCTGTCTGTCTGTCTTCTTGTCTTGTCTGTCTGTCTGTCTGTCTTTCTGTCTGTCGTCTGTCTGTCTGTCTGCTGTGTGTGTGTCTGTCTGTCTGTCTGTCTGTCTGTCTGTCTGTCTGTCCTGTCTTGTCTGTCTGTACTGTCTGTCTGTCCTGTCTGTCTGTGTCTGTCCTGTCTGTCTGTCTGTCCTGTCTGTCTGTCTGTCTGTCTGTCTGTCTGTCTGTGTCTGTCTGGTCTGTCCTGTCTGTCCTGTCTGTTCTGTCCCTGTCTGTCCCTGTCTGTTCTGTCCGGTTTTTTTTTCCCCCCCCCCCCCCCCCCCCCCCCCTGTCTGTATGTGTGTGTTGTGTGTCTGTCCTGTTCCTTCTGTCTGTCTGTGTGTCTGTGTGTCTGTGTGTCTGTCTGTCTGTCTGTCTGTCCCTGTCTGTCTGTCCTGTGTGTGTCTGTCTGTCTGTCTGTCTGTCTGTCTGTCTGGTCTGTCTTTCTGTCTGTCTGTCTGGTCTTCTGTCTGTCGTCTGTCTGTCGTCTGTCTGTCCTGTGTGGTCCTGTATGTCTGTCCTGTCTTTCTGTTGTCTTGTCTGTCCTGTCTGTCTGTCTGTCCTGTCTGTCTGGTGTTCTGTCTGTCCCTGTCTTGTCTGTCTGTCTGTCTGTCTGGTGTGTGTGTGTGGTGTGTGTTGTGTGTTGTGTGTGTGTGTGTGTGTGTAGTGGTGTGTTTGTGGTCCAACTGCGCCATGATATAACCTTTTATCTTCACCTTTTACACTCGTATATTCCGTCTCTCTCTCTCCTCTCTCTCTCTCTCTCTCGTCTCTCTCTCAGTCTCTTTATTCGTCTCTCCTCCTCTCTCTCTCTCTCGTCTCTCTCCTCTTCCTCATCTCCTCTCTCTCTCTACTCTCTCTCTCTCTCTCTCTCTCTCTCTCTCTCTCTCTCTCTCGTCTCTCTCTCTCTCTTCCCTCCCCCCCTTCGTTCTCTCTCTCTCTCTCCCTCTCTCGTCTCTCGCATCTCTCTCTCCTCTCTCTCTCTCTCTCTCATCTCTCTCCTCTCTCTCTCTCTCTCTCGGTTGTCGTCTCACTCTCTTCTCAGCCTCTCTCTCTCTCTCTTCTCTCTCTATCTTCTCGTCTCCATCTCTCTCTCTCTCCTCTCATCATCTCTCTCTCTTCGGTCTCTCTTCTCTCTCTCCTCTCTCTCCACACAGTCTTTCAGCTCTGTTCCCAAGGACAGATAACAGGTGAGGCCAATACCCTACTTTTTGTCACATTCCACCTTTGTCTTGCTGCTAAATTTCTCCTTCGTGAATATGTTTGAAATAGAAAGTCCAAAGAAATGTTTTAACTTTAGCGTGGAAACAAGCGAGATTTCCCCTGGAATATTTTTTGTTCTTCGTTTTTCCCCCCACAATGATAGGCGGAGAAGAGTAAGGGGTGGAAAGGAAGAGGAGGAGGGTGATCAGAGGGAGAGGAGGAAGTGGTGGAAGAGGGAGAGGAGGAAGGGTGGAAGAGGGAGAGTAACATGGAGGTTGGTTTAGGGCAGTAGGAAAAACCTAGGAAACCCGCCTTGCAATGACCCCTGAGTCGCCTGGGTCCATTTGTTTTCATATATTTCTTAAAATCTGCAGCGTTTTCTCTGCACATACCAGGGGCGGTGGTGGGGCGGGCTGGGTTAGGTGCGGGTCAGGGTATACTTAAGTTGCGTCTCCAGTGTCGCCGCCCATGCTCAGTCTGAGGCGTCAGTCGAACAAGAAGCAGCCACCTGAGGGTTACTACACATTGCGTGTCGTTCCTCGCTTCGAATAATTAGCTAACACATACGATAAAGGTGAGTGAAGTCATTGAATTATTAGCAGTGGCGCTTTCCTGGTGTGATGATCGTACGGTTTGATAGGAACGATAGGAACTCGCGGCCCCTCATGTGGAATCCGGGTGACAAGCCATTCCCGCGTCTGTTGCTCATCCTCTGCTGCGGGCTGTCCGTTATTGGGTCGACCTGGGAAGGTTAACGGGCGGCCCGACCCGGATGTGACATTGGGTCTGGCTGGTAGGGTGAACGTCCCCATCTTGGCTTCTTACGTAGAGGTTCATGATTTACAGTGTGTTATGGGTCATGTAAAGTTTGTTGTATTTAACCCCTTGATGCCCCAGAACAAAATTTCCATTGTAATTTGGGTGCCATTAAACAATTTTTAGCTGACAAAGGAATATTTTATAGATATGACCTGTTTAGTACATCCTTGTCGACTAACTAATTTTGTATAGTAAGTGACTTCTTCATTTTATGGCTCGATAACATACAATTTCTATTAGCAAAGGACAGATTTGGGCGTGAAGGGGTTAATGATCTAATAAGTAATGATCACTAAAAATGTGAAGTGAAATTCGGGTGTTTGTGGTGTTTGAGACTGGCTTATTACATCGCTGGAATCTTATCACCTTTCATTATGCCCACCTTATCTGGTCTATCACAGCTCACCATAATCAGCTATCTTATCAAGAGAGCATTAATTAACAGTCCTAAAAGGAAAATGTAGTAGCCTTCTTCTAAATAGTCCTTGAGCCAACGCATATTTGAAGTGAATGCTCCGGCGGGGGATAATTCTCATTATGATTTTCCATTATGGGGCACTATCTCAGGTATCAGAAAATGCTGAATGACTCTGAGAACGGTAGCTTAGTGCCGGATGGACGCCATCCTTTGACACCACCCCATCGCGAAATGCCCATTTGTGTGGGTACATTGTTGCACGTGTAAATATGGACTTCTATACTAGCTATCGATGTGCGGTTGACGACTAAATATACGTCCCAATGTGTCCGTCTAAATAAAAGAAATAATAGGAAGCATTTTGTTATAGAGTATTATTATAAAAATCAATTATCGAAAAAAAAAATCATATATTTATTCAATATTTTATTATATACTTGTACTTTTTTTAGTGAAACAACACTGGTATGAGTTTTCCAAATATGCATTTTGCTACAACCGTTTTTATCTATCTATAAAAAATACGCAACAGTACAACAGATCATCCACCACGAGTTTACCAACAAATATATGTTAAAGAGGCATAAAATGACTTAGGCCGCCGCTGGCATTATCTATTCTGACATAACGCAAGTTAGGAATGTCGTCGGAGAGGATTTTAACACCATAGCGAATCTAATAAGCAGCGGTGGGGAAATTGTTACATAGGAAATCGCACTTTGGTGGCCATCTTGGATTTCAAAATGGCCGCCAATTAGATTACTTATTCATTACTAAGTTGGAAAGACGTATGAGCTGATTTTAAAACACCATATACGATGTATATTCCTAATAAGCAACGGAGGTATCATTGAAACATGTCATGTTGTTTTAGTCAAATAACACCGGTAATGATTCTTCCAAATTATACATTTTGCTAACCGTTTATCTGTCTATAAAGATTTTCATGCAATTTGGGCCTGCATTATAATAGAGAGCAACATATGGCGATCATATACAGTGCCACAAAGTAGTCATCAGAGCTCGCGCATCCAAGAGTCATTGGCATCCTGACCACGATAGCAATCATCCTGCACCATGTTGAGCTCATGCAGCTTACACACAACAGTGCACTTCAACCCATTCAGTATGCAGGAGCAATCTGACGGTCGACAACGTCCTTCTGCATGTGCATGGATGATATTCAAGACGACACTGGCTGGTAGACCCGCCCATCCATCGGATTTTGAGGCGAAACCGCCATCATCGATTTCCCAGCCCATGTCCTGCTGATGGTGCTGGGACGTCTGAGGTTTTCAAGGCTGCTTCGCCAGATAGCCGCCTGAATAGTTGGCCCTAATCGTATCTGCAGCAAGGAGTCTTCACGGCGGGGCAATTGTCCAGATTTCGATCTGGCCCTTCTTTGCAACAGAACATGTGATACACGGAGTGAATTAGCACGCGACGATCTCGTGTTCCTGGCGTACAGCTGACACGTG
>JACEEZ010016606.1:102500-127333 GCA_016584305.1 Chionoecetes opilio
TGCGTCTCCCAGTGTCGCCGCCCAGTGCTCGGCGAGGCGTCAGTCGAAACAAGAAGCAGCCACCTGGGGGTTTTACTACACATTGCTGTCGGTTCCTCGCTTCGAATAATTAGCTAAACACACGATAAAGGTGAGTTGAAGTCATGAAGTATTAGCAGTGGCGCCTTTTGGTGTGTTTGATCGGTACGGTTTGATAGGAACGATAGGAACTCGGGGCCCTCAGTGTGAATCAGGGTGACAAGCCATGCCCGCGTCTGTTGCTATCCTCTGCTGCGGGCTGATCCTTATATGGGTGACCTGGGAAGGGTAACGGCGGCGCCCCGGGAAATGTGACATTGGGTCTGGGCGTGGTAGTGTGAACGCCCCCCATTTGGCTTCTTACGTAGAGTTCATGATTTACAGGTGTTATGGGTCAATGTAATTTTTGGGATTTAACCCCTTGAGGCCCAGAACAAAATTTCATTGTATTTGGTGCCATTTAAACAATTTTTAGTGACCATAAGGAAAATTTTATAGAATGACGTTTAGTATCCTTTTGTCGACTACTAATTTGGTATATTAAGTGACTTCTTAATTTTTATGGCTCGAAACATACAATTCATATAGCAAAGGACAGATTTGGGCGTGAAGGGGTTTAATGAGCTAATAAGTAATGAATCACTAAAAAGGGTGAAAGTAAAATTTCGGGGTGTTGTGTTGTTGAGACGGGCTTGATTACATCGCTGAATCTTATCACCTTATCTTTATAACACCTTTATCTGGTGTATCACAGTCACCATAATCAGTTTATCTTATCAAGAGGCATTAGTAACAGTCCTAAAAGCAAAAATTGTGCCTTCTTCTAATAGTCCTTTTGAGCCCACCCGGCCTATTTTGAATGAATGCTCCGGCGTGGGGAGTAATTTCATTATGATTTTCCATAGGCAAATCTCAGGTATCAGAAAATGCATGATGGGACATTGAGAACGGTAGCTTATTTGCCCGGAGGGAAAACGCCATTTTGAAAACCCAGCGCAAAAAATTTCCCCTTTTGGTGGGGTACATTGTTGCACGTGTATCTGGACTTCTATACTAGCTACGATTGCGGTTGACGATTTAAATATACGTCCATTGTACCGTCTAAATAAAAAATAATATGGAAGCATTTTGTTATAGTTTAATTTTATAAAAATCAATTTATCGAAAAAAAAATTTCATATATTTTCAATATTTTATTATTTGACTTTTACATCATTGTAATTGAGAATTGTAGGGATCCTGAGCTTACACACAACATGCACTTCAACCATTCAGTATGCAGGAGCAACTGACGGTCACACGTCCTTTTGCATGTGCATGATGAGATTCAAGACGCCCTCGGAGCTGAGACCCGCCATCCACGGATTTTGAGGGAACCGCCATCATCGAGTCCCAGGGCCCTTCCTGTGATGGTGCTGGACGGGCTGCAGGTTTTCAAGGCTGCTCGCCAGATAGCCCCTGATAGTTGGCCCTAAGGCGTATGCTGCATCAAGAGTCTTCCCCAAGGGGCAAATTTTCCAGATCGATCTGGCCCTTCTTTGCACAGAAACATGTGAAACGGGGTGAATTAAGCACCGACGACTTCGTGTTCCTGGCGTACAGCTGACACGTTTAAGGCCTGAAGCTTTTTGAGACGTCTGTGGTACATCAGAAGACCCAGATGAATGCTGAAGATACAGATCGTTCGCTTTCACAACTTCAAAGCTTTATCTTTCCTTGGCTAAGCAGAGCACTAACAGTGTCACCCGCTCATGCATGAAGCCTGGAATGCACTGCAAAATCCAGACCCCAATAACGCAGCAACTTTCCAACGTCAATCATTTTTGACTCGGGCCTTTGTTCCTGTCTGATGAAGAGCGGGCTATCGATTGGTTCTGCTGAGTTGAACAAAGTTGGCTGCGGTATTGGCTCTTTGGGGTTTGCAGGCATTGCCAGGGCTTCATGCATGGAGCGGGTTGGACCCCTGTTAGTGTCTGGGCTAGCCCAAAGGGAAAGATAAAAGGGTTGAAGCTTGTGCAAGCGAATGTCCTGTATCTTTTAAGCATTCACAGATCGGGATCTTGTGGAATGTACCAAGACGTTTCAATAGCATCAGCCTTCACGTGTCAGCTGTAACCAGGAACACGAAGATCGTGGTGCTAATTCACTCCGTTTTCACATGTTTTGCAAAGAAGGCCAGATCGATTGGACAAAATTGCCCGCCTGTGAAGACTCCTTGATGCAGCATACGTTAGGGCCCAAATATCAGGCGGCTATCTGGCGACGAGCCTTGAAAACCCGCCAGACGTCCACAACCATCAGCAAAGGGCATGGCTGGGAACTCGTGATGGCGGTTCGCTCAAAAAACCGTGGTGGCGGGTCTACCAGCTCCAATGTCGTCTTGAATCTCATTATTTCACATGCAGAAGGACGTTTTTTTGACCGTCAGATTGCTCCTGCATACCCCGAATGGGTTGAAGGTGCATTGTTGGGGTTAAGCTGCAGGGAAAGCTCCAACATGGTGCAGGATGATGCTTTTCGGGCTCAAAGGGGCAAGACTCTGATGGCGACTCTGATGATTACTTTGTGTGCACTGTAATGTATAGCATATGTTGCCATTATAATGCAGGCCAAATTCCTGAAAATCTTATAGACAGATAAACGGTTAGCAAAAGTATAATTGGAAGGGTCATACGGTTTTATTGACTAAAACATGGACAGTTCAATGATACCTCGCTTGCTTATTAGGAAATACTCGATGGTGTTTAAAATCAGCTCCATACGGTTCCCTTTCAAACTTAGTAATGAAATTTAAAATAATTGGCGCCATTTTGAAATCCAAGATGGCCACCAAAGTGCAGATATCCTATGTAACATTTCCCTGCTTATTAGATAAACGTGGGGTTAAAATCCTCTCCGTACGACATTCCTAACTTGCGTTTTCGTCAGAATAATTTAAAGCCCCGCGGCGGCCCAAGCATTTATGCCTCTTTACAATATTTGTTGTAAACTCGTGTGAGATTGTTGTACTTGTTGAGTTATTTTTAGACAATAAAAAGTGTGTAGCAAATGCATAATTTGGAAAATCTACCAGTGTTGTTTCACTAAAAAAAGTACAAGTCTAATAAAAAAATATTTTTTAAAAAAAAAATATGATTTTTTTTTATAATTTATTTTTAAAAATTAAACTAAACAAAATGCTTTTTATTATTTTTTTTTTTAGACGGTACACATTGGACGTATTTTTTGTCGTCAACCGCACACGATAGCTATATAGAAACCGAACACGTGCAACAAGTACCCCCCAAAGGGCATTTTCGCGCGGTGGTTTCAAAGATGGCGTCCATCCAGCACTAAGCTACCGTTCTCAATGTCCATCACACCTTTCTGAACTTGAGACATGGTTAAAGGAAAAACATAATGAGAATTACTCCCCCGCCGGAGCATTGGGTTTTTGGGGGTTTTGGTCTGGGTGGCTTTTATTGGATTGGGGGGAGGAAAAACATAAAAGAATAAATCTTTAAAATTAATATCATTTTAAGAAGGGGGGAGGGGGGGAGTTTTTTTCTTTTTGGGGGGCTGGGGGCACCGGGTTTAAGACCCAAAAATTGACCCTTGCTCCCCTTAAACTGAGGGGGTTTTAAATCCCAGGGGGAATAATCACCCCAAATTTAAACTAAAAAGACAGTTCCCCCTTTTTTTTATAAAGATTTTAAACTCAAAAAAAGAAATAGGTTTTTAAGAAGTTTTTTTTTTGAAAATTTTGGTCGTAAAAAAAAAACGACCCCTGGGAAGGCAAAAAAAAAAAAAAACAACAAGGGCACCTAGTGAAAATTTATAAAAAACCAGTTTAAAAAATTTAGAAAAGGGGGTTTTTTTTTTTTATTCCTTGGGGTTACTCTTTTTTTTAAAAGAAAAAATTGCCCCGTGAAATGACATTTTTACCGGGAAAAAGGTATAGTTTTTAACAGTGAACAAAGAAAAGGAAATATGGATTTTTTAAGAAAATAAAAAAGGAATTTTTCCCCAAAAAATTTTACCCAAGGGGAAAAAAGGCCCCCACTTTTCCAAGTCCCTTAAAAAAGGGAAGTGGAAATAAAAAAGGGGGTGGGCCAATTTGTCCGGTTTTTTCATCCCTCAAAAAAAATTTACGTGGGGGAAAAATTTTTAAAAACCCCAAAATTTTAGATTTGCTTCATCCAAAAAAAGGGTAAATTTTTAAAAGTCTATAAATTATTCCCATTTTTAAGTTTTTCATCCCCCCATTTCTCGTATCCATTTAAAAAATTTTTCCCTGTTTTAAAATTTGCCCCCAATTTGGGTTCCTTTCACCCATACCCTCTTTCATTAGCTCCCGTCCCTCCATTTACCCCCCCCCCATTTTAGACGTGGCCCCCCTCCAAGCTCCCGTCCTCATTTTTTTGTACCATTTACCCCCCGTAAACATTAGTTCCCCCCCCAAAAGCCCCGCCCCATTTTTTATTATTTTGACTGCCCCAATTTCCCCCGCCCCCCCATTGGATATTTTTTTCCCCCCCCCCAAATTTACTCCCGTCCCATAAATTTTACTTCCCGCCCCATCCAGACTGTTTTTCCGGCCAATTTTAAAAAACCCTGTGGGCTCCTGAATCTTTTCCAAAAATTTATCTTTTAAAACTTAAAAAAAACCTCCAAAAACCCATAAAATATTAATGTCCGGGGCCTTTTTTTTCTTATTTTTTTTTTTTTTTCCTTCAAAATTTAACAGCCCCCACCTTTTTTTCCCAAATTTTGGAAACCCGGGGCCCTCAAGGGCCCGCCTCACGTACCCCCCCCCGACCCTCACTACCCCGCCCTTTTTCTTCTTCTTCTTCCCCTCCCCACCTTTCCCCCCTTCCCCTCGCCCCCCCTCCCTCCCCTCCCCCCCCTCCCTCCCCCCCTCCTTCTCTCTCTCTCTCCTCTCTCCTCTCTCTCTCTCTCTCTTTTCCTTCTTTTCCTCTCTCTCTCTCCTCTCTTCTCCCTCCTCTTCTCCCTCTCTCTTTCCTCTCTTCTCTCTCTCTCCTCGTCCCGCTCTCGCTCCCCGCTCTCCTCTCGGTGAAAATTTTTTTGGTCGTACATTATGAAATTTCCCTTTTTTACGTAACGTACCCCATTCGGCCGCTGCCCCGACGACTTTTCCCATAAACAGGCTTTTAAGATTATAAAATCAAACAAGAAAATGCAAAAAACGATAGTTTGCAAGGGGTAGATTTAAGGACCTCTAAGTCAATTTAGGGGGGCAAACCACCCCCCAAAAAGTTGCACCGTAAAAATATCAAAGACAAAATCGGCGTATGTGTTTAAAAAAGACCCCTAAATTTGTAAGGTTTGGGAAAGGTTTTTGTTTTTAACCAAAAAAACACGCTGACTCCAAAGTCACCCCTGTTTCTAGAAAAAGGCATGAGGAAGGGTTTAGATGAAGAGTTTTTGATAAGATTTTATCCTACCCAGACACTTTGCAAGTACCAACTCAGGAGGTCCCGTTTACGAGCATTCGGATACGGGGAATCCGAGGGAAAACGAGAGTGAAATTGGGGTCTGTTTTCAATATACGAGATCGAAAATCCAATGATACGACATTAAAACGGGTGAGAAATTTACAAGTTCAAAATGTGCGCCCTACCCCCCCTGGATGGAAAAAGGGGGGATTTGGTTTGACCCCCAGTGAGGCACCCCTAGCAGGCCGTGACCTGAAGGGAATTAAGCAATGGCGGGGCCCTGACTTTTAGGGGAAAAGCAGGTGTGGGGCCCCCAACCTTGGGACCGCAGTCAGGTCACCCCTAGCAAGGGTGCCCTGAAGGGTAATTAGTATATGGCGCGGCCGACCTTTAGGAGAATTAGCGGGGTGTGCGGCCCCAACCTTGGGCCACACCCCCTCCTTGACACGCGGCCCCGTCCCCTACATTAAATGTTTTTTTGTTTGTTGAGTTTTAGTTAATTAAGTGCAGCTATGTTTTTGTGTGCTTTTCTTTTTCAGAATGCTTTTTTACAGAATAGGTATTTACAGTGTGGGTAATATAGACGGGGGTTTTTGTTGTGTTGCAGAGTTTATTTTAGTTAAAAAAACACGTCTTTTTTTTTTCTTTTTTTTTTCGTTTTGGGGGGGGTCCGGAACCAAACCCTATATTTTAACCAGTTAGGTTTTTCGTTATACGAGATTCGTTTTACGGTATCCAGGGGAAACCCAATCTCGTATTTTCGGGACCTCCCTGTAAAGGTTATTAACTTACAAAGCGCCGCACGTCAGCACGAATAGGGGACTCAAAACCGCTGACCGAATGCACGGGGAGCTGCACTTTTGCAGCTCACGTCTTCCAACCCTTTGCCCCCCGAGGGCAAATAGATGAAGAAGAGAGAGAGAGAGAGAGAGAGGGAGAGAGGAGAGAGGAGAAGAGAGAGGAAAAAGAGAGGAGAGAGGGGGGCCCTCCTTACCCCCGGGTTTTGCATATTTTAGGAAGTCAACAGTTTACCGCGGCGTAGTTATGAGTAAACTGTTTTTTTTGTTATTTTTTTACTTAAAACGTTTATTAGTGTTCTCTTCTTTTATTTTGTATGTCTTTTAGTGTTGTTTTCTGACCTCAGACGAGATTATTTAATTTTTTATGTTGATAGTCAGATAAATTTTCATTTCTTTATTTCTTTTGAAAATGTAATTCGTATTTTTTACTTATTTATAAAGGATATTTTTGTATTACGTTTTTATTTTGTAAGACCGCCTATGTGTGTGGTGTGTGTGTGTGTTGGGGTTGTTGTGTGTGTGGTGTGTGGTGTGGTGGTGTGGTGTGTAGTGGTGGTTTGTTGTGTGTGTGTGTGTGTGTGTGTGTGGGTTGTGGATGTGCGCGGGGTGTTGTGTTTTGTGTGTGTGTTGTGGGGTGGTGTGTGGTGGTGTGTGGGGTGTGCGTGCGCGTGTGAGGTTTTTTCAAGTTAAACATTTTTCCATAACAACAATTTTCAAAAAATAAATATCCACGTTAACATTCAGGGAAAGGCTGCTGAGAAAAAAATTGTGTGTGTGTGTGTATGGTGTGTGTGTATGGTGCATTGAAATATAAGTGTCATATGTCCCCGGTGGAAAATTGAAGAAGCCCCCTTGGCGTGTCCGTGTCGGTCTGTTGGTTGCACCTCCGGGGCCGCCAGCTGTGGGCCCTGACCCCCCCACCAGGGGCCCGATAGCACCTGAAACACGTGCCTCCAAGCACATGTCAACTAGTTCCTCGGAAGTATAGTATTTCCGAAAATCTTCGTCCGGGTTTGTTATTTTAGGGTTCTGTTTTTCATGTGTCGATTGCAGGCACTTTTTTCCGAAAAACAAGATTTTTGAAGTAAAGGTTGCTTGGGTTTGCCCACACGTCTGGCAGGGTGGGGCTCGTGAGGCGGTCAGGGGGATTTCCTCCGGCCAGTGTGCAGTGTTAGGGCAAAGGGGCTCGCCCCCTTGATTAAAAGTTTCCATGAGGGTGGTCCTCCTCCCCCCCCCCCCTCCCCCCCCTCTCCCTCCCCCCCTCCTCCGTTTTCTTAGTTGTGATTTATAAGGGAAGGGGTTTTCATTTTAAAGTATGTTTCATGTAGGGGTAAGCCATATCCCGATTTCCTGCAGTGCCTTATTAAGAGGGGGGAGAAAGGCTCTTTTTCCCCATTCTGCCCATAAGACAAAAAATTGTACCAAAAATTTGTTAGCTTAATTTTTCTTTTATGACAGTACCTTTAAGATTTTTTTTTAGGATCTAGTGTACTATTTTACTTTACTCTTAATATTACTGTGTAAATTTCACATTGGCACCCTAAGGAACAAACAACGTGGCTAGAGCCCCCCGCTTCTCTTTCGGTGGCAGGCCCCCACCATAGAAGAATGGAGGTCCCCAGCGAGGAATTCCTGCAGGATACAAAAAAGTAGGGGTACGTAAAGGCCAAATTGTCTCAATTCGGTGTGATAGGGGGGGTTTCGGGGATACTGCATATATAGTTAATAATGTACAAGTTTAGATTTTTTCGGTAACATTTTTTTTTATGTCAAACATAACCTATGAAGTTATAAGGGGCTTCGTGATATTTTTTACGTTTAAAAAAAAATGTTACCGTATTGATGTTAAAAAAAAATAAATAAAAAGGTTTAAAGAAAATATACAGACACATTTTTCTAGAATTAGATAGACGAAGTAGTCACAAAAAACAGTTTTCTACATTTGATCAACAAGGTTGCTTGTAACTAAGTATAAGAATGATAGTTAATGGGGTATTATCAGCTGTAATGATGACGAAAGGATAAGCAATTTAAAAAAGCAGTATAAGAAAGTCTGCGAAAAAAAATCTTAGCTCTCTAATAAGTGGTCCCCCGGGGATGGGCAAAGTCCCTTTTCTTAGTTTTTCCCCATTATTGTTTTCCTTGCCCAGTGATCTATCTGCCGCATTTTTTAAGTTTTACGAAGGGGAATTTTATTATCTTTGTTTTGCGTTGTTGTTTTTTTTGTTATGGTTGGGGCAGCTCGGAGGGAGTGGAAGGGGTAATGCTTTTTGAGGTACCCACGCCCGTTCCTTTTTCCGTAGGGACAATCACCCCTATTTTTGGCCCCTCTAAGCCCAAGCAGAAGCACGTTTTTGGTGATGGCCCCCGTAGCAGACAGTTTGGGGGAGTCATAACAGTCATATCAGTAATTTCACCTCAGTCTCACGATGGGAACGCGGGGGGGAGGAGGGGGTCGTCGAGATTTCGGCCTTTTCAACTGTAATCACTACTATTTTACAGATAAACCATTGTTAGAGATAATGTTTGGGAAGTTAGTTTTGAAAACCCTTTTCGTTACGTGGAAAGAAGTACGTTATGATTGGTTTTGTACGTGTAGGTTTCTGGCTCCCGGAAACCGCCCAAACAGTTAGCAGACTTGCACGCCCCCGAGATGATGCACGTGTTAGCACGACTTGCACGGCACCCGAGACGATGCAGGTAGTTTGCACAAATTGCACGCCCAGGGATGAGCACGGTAGTTAGCACAAGCACGCCCCAGAGAGATGCACGATAGTTTGCACACTTGCACGGCCCCACCTTAGAGATGTGACGGTAGTTGCCCACTTCACGCCCTACTTTTGAGACTGATGCACGGTAGTTAGCACGATTGCCGCCCTTTTGGATGATGCAGGTAGTTAGCCGACTTGCAGCCCCAAGAGAGATGCACGGTAGTTAGCCCCATTGCACGCCACTTTTGAGACTGATGCAGGTGTTAGCACGACTTGCCGGCCTAGAGATGATGCACGGTAGTTTGCACACTGACGACCTAGAGACTGATGCACGGTAGTTAGCACGACTTGCACGGCCTAGAGACTGATGCACGGTATTTTAGCACGACTTGCACGGCCTAAGACTGATGCACGGTAGTTAGCACACTTGCACCCCTCCTAGATAACAGTCAAGTCGCCACGCAGTCATGTCGCCAGGCGCCATATATTACGAATTATAGCATTACTACTGATTTTTATGTGCCCTGAAGATGATACACAGTGTTTATATCATGACTGTATAATCTACTCTGTTTCAGCATTGATTTATGCTTTGTATCTGCGAGTATAGACTGTTTCAAATTTCACTACGCGGTTTTTTTTTTCGGGCGACGACGACAGCGGTACGACACTCAGTAAATAAACACTAGATGGCGACTTGACTGTTGGTAGCCACTTTGGGTAGATATTTTTGTAATTTTTTCATTATAGCCCTAATATGACACAGATGGCAAAAGACACAGACTCTCCAGATAGCCCCTTCTAACTTTCCTGAAATCATGGATGTACAAATGTAAGTATTAATGCCACCACACGTCTGTAAATACCAAAGAAACGTTGAACTGGCGACTTCACTGTTATCTACGGTAGGGGCCTAGAGACTGATTATAGAATCGCCCTACCGTAGATAACAGTGTAGTCGCCAGTTCTACGTTTCTTTGTTATTTACAGACGTGTGGTGGCGTTAATACTTACATTTGTACATCCATGAATTCAGGAAAGTTAGAAGGGTCTATCTGGAAAGTCTGTGTCATTTTGTGTCTTCATCTGTGTCATATTAGGGCTATAAATGAACAAATTACAAAAATAAAACCGAGTGGCGACCTCACTATACCTACTACAGTAAAGTCGCCAGCTAGTATTTTAACCCAACAGGTGAGTCGCCACTCTGGGGAATTCAGGGAAAAATTTGAGGTAAAGTAAAACAGTCTTTATATATATTAGCTGCGGAAGATGCTTGGATATATAAAAATTCCTCTGCCAACGTGAAAATAAATTATATTCAAGTTTGAAAGATCTGGCAAGTCTTGTGTCCTGTCGCCCGAAAAGCTACTGTTTACTGTCTGTCATCGCGCGAAGAAAAACTTGAGAAGCAAAATGTGCAATAGTTATACTTGCAGATACAAAGCATAAAACAACGCTGAAAAGAGGTATTATACAGCCTATATAAACTACTGTGTAACATTTTAAGGGGACATAAAAATCAGTAGTGTTTAATTTTGTAATATTTGGGCCGGCGACTTCATGTAGGTGGCGACTTCACTTTTATTACGGTAGTGACTGATTATAGAAACCCCAACACGGTAGTTGTACGAATTATAGGGGCCAAGGAATATGCCGGAGTTAGTACTATAGAAGTATAGAAACCCCTGGCCTATGAAGAAAAGGCCACCTGAAATCAAGATCGATCATGCTGGCCAGGGGTTTGAATAAAAAAAAGCTTGCTAAATTTATAATGATTGGATTTAAAAAACAAATGAGACTGTGGCAGGGGTTTCCCGGTGACGTGGAATGAAAGGAACCAAGAGTCTGAAATTTGATTGTGTTGGTGAAGGCAAAATGCGAGTTTTCTCAAAATGTGGATAGATGAAGGGGAAAAATTTGTATTGTTCTGTCAAAATACTTGTAGTGGACGTTAATGTGGAGTACAAGTGAGAAAAAGAAAGGAGGGTGAAAAACAAATGGGGGTTGAGAGAAAAAAAGGGGAAGTTTTTAAAGGTGTCTGAGTGAGTGGGGGGACAGAGAAAGAGACAGGAGGTGAAGGCTAAGAGAGACAAGAAAAAGTGAGGAGCGCCATTTAAAAAAAAAATGGGTTTTATTAAACAAAGGGAAGAAAGGAGTGAAAAAAACCAGGGGTGGAATGGGGAAATTTTAGAGGGGCAAGGAAGGAACGAAAAAGGTTTAAACAGGGAAAATTAGAGAGTTAAAAAAAAGGAGGCAAGAAAGTGAAGAAGCGGGGGATGAATACCAGAAGCGGGGACAAAATATGTGAAACAGCAGCGACAAAAAAAAACGAAAGTAAGAGATGCGAAAGTTATGTGTGACAGGAGTAAGACCCGTCCCTGAAAGAGAAAGGTTTTGCAGGTGGGCGTGAGTGGTACAGATTCATGCGAGGGGAAAAGATGGTGGGAATAAAGAGTGAAACCCTTGAAATAAATGCAAACGTTAACAGAGAGACAAAAATCAAGGGGTTTATAAAAAATTTTTGGGAAGACATAGGAGGGGGGGGTGAATCTTGGTAAGACCGAATTATAACTTTTGGAAAAGAAAAATGCGGAAGAGTTGAATGAATGGATTAGCAGGGATGAAGTAGAGAAGTGTTAAGGGAGGCAAAAGAATAAAAAAAAGCAGCAGGCCCGGATGAAATATATATGAGATGTACAAGAAGGGGGGGGAGGGTGATTGACAAAAACTGCCTTTTTAAAACCGTGTTGGGAAGAAAAAAGGGTCCCTAGAAAATGGAATGAATGTAATGACCCTATTGCTAAAGGAGGATACAAAGAAAGAGTGAATTGAAAAAATATAGACCAATCGCCCTAATGAATACAGTAGGTAAATTTTTTTAGGCAGTGTTAAAGGAAAGGTTGTGAAAAAGGGTTTGGAGAGGCTATGGGGGGTTTAGGTGAGGAGCAAAATGGTTTTCGATGGTAGGAGGGCAGAGGACAACAGTTTGTGGTGAGAAAAAAATTAAAAAGAAGGAAAGGGAGGGAAAGACACTGCCCGGGTTCCAAAACATTGAGAAAGCCTAGATAGAGTAACAGAGAAATTTTATGCAATTTTTTGGAAAAGGGTTTTGGGTTGAGCCAAAAGTAGTGAACATAGTGAGAAGCATGTATGAAGACACAGAGCAAAATATAGGCGGTAGTATAGAAACAAAATGGGGAGGAGTGAGAGAGGGTTAGGAAAAGGATGCACCTTGTCCCCAACCTTTTTTAGTCGTATACGAGGGAAATGGCAGTAAGGATGAGAAAAATGGAGCAGGAGTGAGAGTAGGGAAATGACAAAAATCTTGTTAAAGTATGAGTGTATGGGGAGATTAGTGAGGGCGGCCCCCAGGAACCCGAGCATGTTAGATGGGTGAATGGTAGGGGAAAAACTTTGGGGTAAAATTTTAACCCTGAGAAAAATAAGGGGGATGTAAAATTAAAAGAGGATGCAGAAAACGCTAATGGAACTGGGAAAAAAGAATTAAACAAAAATATGAAAACAAATACCTAGGGATGTGCATGAGCCCAAGGGTGGGACAAGCAAAAGGGTGAAAAGATCAGCCGGCCATCGTGGTTTTGGGCGACTTTGGGGGTGTGGCAAGGATGAGGCAGGGAAGTTATGTGGTTTAGGGAAGTGTGGAAAAAATTGTGGCGGGCCAAGCTTTGTATGTAGGGGGGTATTGCTGGAATGAGAGTGAAATAGAGATATTGGAAGTGGGGCAAAAAAAGTAGCAAAAATGGCACTGAATGCCCCAGGGATGAGCGACTGAAGGGTTTTTGAGGTGACAGGGGGGAGTACATTTTGGGGAGGGGCCTTCGAAAACAACACTCAGGGATAGATCAGACTGGAAAAATGGGGAACAAGTTGGCACGAAAATTTTATTTTTGGGGTGAAATTAGTAGTAAATGGGGGGAAGCGATGCCAAAAAAAAGGTAGAAAAAAGTGGATTGCGATTTTGGTGGATGTTTAATGATAGATGGAAAACCCAAAGTAATTTAAGGAAAATGTGAAAGGTGAGAAAAGGCCTTGAGTGGGGGTGTGAGAAATGGAAAATGAGATCGATAGAGTGTGAAGTAGTGGGGGTGGTAAGTGGAAAAAAGAGATGGAGCAAAAGAAAACACTAGAATGGTAAAGGAGAAAGAGGCACCAGCGTATAAAATGGTATGATGGAACCCGGGGGGCGACCTTTTCTTCCAAGCCAGAACACATGCTTAGATGTCAATGCAAGGAACTACAGAGGTCCGATCAGGCAGCAAAGTGTGCCAATGTTGACATGGGGAGGGGAAACAGTGGAACAGTGATACTAGAATGTGAAAGAGTATAGCGGGGGGAGAATGGAAATGATGCGTTGGTTTTGACTGAAAGGGGGGGGGGGGGCATGAAAGAGGGGTTGAAAGGGCAGGAAGAGAATGGATGTTATTTTCTGTGGGGGCTGTGTGGGAGGCGATGGACGGATGATTAGACGTGAAAAAGTTTTTTGGAAAGAATGTGGTAATGAGAAAAGACAATAGACTCTAAGCCCAAAAAAAGAACAAGAAAAAAGACACAGGAAGCCGTTTAAAGGGCCGGGCAGAATCTCGAAAAAGTTACGGGGCCCCTAAATAGGGTGGGGGGTGGGGGGACACCGTACTTTATGGAAAAAATATTATAAAAAAAAACCCTTTTTTTTTTTAGAGAGTGCACCTGTCCAAAACAAAAATTTACAATATGGCCCCCCCTTTGGGACCCTCATGAAACTTTAAATCAGATAATAAAGGGTATTTTAAATTTTGTAAAATTTTTGGGGATCGCCGGGGTCCCCCCCCCGAGGGGGGGGAACCCGGGTCGGTTGGGGGGGGACCGTATGATATTTTTAAAAAATATTTTCATCAAAAAATTATTGTGTTTTTTTTTTCCTGAAATCAACAATATGCTAAGCCAGACACCCACCCAAATTTTTAGGTTGAAATGAAAGATAAGTCATATAAAATGCATTTTTTAAAAAAATAGGTTTAGGGTTTTTTTTGCTCCTATTCAGAAGTGCATCATGAAGGCATGCAGCGGGGGAAAAACCTTTACCCGGTCAGCCTGCCTCTTGGTGATCCCCTTTGGGGGTCCCAGGACCCCTTGACTGTTCGGATAACAGAAGTTCATCTAGAGGGGGAAAGGGATAACTGCCGGGGTTTTTAGCGGACTTCATCGGGGGAAAGAAAGGTTTTTAATTTTTCCATCCTCCATGATGGCCAACACCTGAGAAAATAGCACACTAATGTGCCCACACCCCTCCCTCCTCCAGCTTCAGCTGAAAACCAGAACAAAGTCCCCCAACTTTGTGATGTTTTCGCAGCAATAAGGGTATGATGCTGAAGTCCCGGATGCCATCGTCGTCCACCTCTCCGGTTAGTACTTCGGAGGAGTCGTCCAGCTGAAAGTCGGGACATCATCAACATCCTCCTCGTCAGTTGTGTCTCCTCACGGGACAGGCACAGGACTTCTCCGCTGTGGACCCGTCTCTTCCCACAATGTTTTCTTTCAGCCGCTGCTTCTTTTTGTCTTCCAGCTTCTGGCCTCTTCCCTCTTTGCCTTCAACCTTCAGGTCAGATATATTGCCTCCTCATTCTGGTTAAATGCAGGCCCGCACCCTCTTCCGTCCTTTCCATAAGGACGAGGATTAGCATAGGGAACGGCCTGACACACTCTGGGGTTAAGTATGTCTGTGCGAAAGGGTTGTCCTGGGGTTGGCAGGGGGTGCGTCGTGCTCGGGCCCGGGGTGGCAGGGTGCACGTGCTGGGGCCGGTGGGGTGGCAGGCTCTGTCGTGCGGGGGCTCGGGTGGTGCAGGCTTTGTCGTGCTGGGGCCCGGGGTGTGGCAGGGGGGCGTCGTATGCGGGGGCCCGGGGTGGCAGGCTCTGTCGGTGTGGGCCCGGGGTGGCAGGCTCTGTCGTGCTGGTGCTCGGGGTGGGCCAGGCTCTGTCGTGATGGGGCCGGGGGTGGCAGGCACATCATCTAGGCCTGGGAGACCACAGCGGGAAGGGGTATAGCTTCTGAGTATGGCATTCAGCCAGTCGCTCCTCTCCATCTGAACTTCCTCATCAGAAGGAAGTTGGAGTAACTTCCACTACAAATTCTGGTTGGTGCGGTCGCTCGGTTACATGCGCTCCTACAAACACATCATCGGGAAAGATGGTGCGAATTGAGTGGCCATTCTACCAGTCGCCCGGAAACCACTGAGAATGTTTGAGGGGTAGTGGCTTTGGCCATGCCTCAGAAGCAACTCTGGCAACTTGTGGACGTTATGTGCTCGGCAGGTGCCATGAGCGCGTGGTCGTTCAGTAGGGCAGCAGGATGTCTAAAGGGACCAAAGACACTCACATCAAATGGGCTGAGTGTGTTTTTGTATGCGGAGGCAAGGTAAAACATCACGATACCATGCATTATCGCAAAACTCAACAGGCTGAAGTTCATGTGGACATCAGCATTGTCCATGATCAGAAAGAATCTTGTTCTCGACAGAAGACAAGGACTTCTTCATGGAAGATGCTGAAGTCGTTGCACGAAGCATCACCATTCATCCAGCCACTAGGATGCAATTATCCCTGGAAACCAAAGATCGTGTTCCTCATGAAAGCGGGATTCCATCGCATCTGGGAATTATAAACACTGGAGGGGATGGACTGCCCCACAAGCATTTATTAATGCCCACAAACGTCATGCTGTTCACCGCGTCACGAGTGACCTGCGGGCTACTGGCTGGCCTCTCGCACACACAACCTTGACGGCTTCATACAGTCGACAATGAACTCTCATCCAAAATTGTATTATCGGTCCGGCCGGAAATGTGTACTTCTCCAAAGCTAATTGTAAGCCTTAAAGAAGGGTTTCCACAATTGACTTTGTTGAAGGCAACAATCCTGGCAATGGACATGCCTCGGGGAGCTTCAATACAAGTTTGGATGACGGTTCATGAAGGCATTAGTACCAGTCCCTTGTCGCCAATTTCTCTTTCTCCAAGGCAGGCAGGGATGCTCTTGCTCCCATAAGCTGTGGCACATACTGGTACACCATCTACGCACATCGTTCATGGGCAGGCCGGTTAGAACATCTTGGCTGCGTGGATGGTAAATCAGCAATGTATATGTCTTGTTGAGGGCTGAAACCCTAGTGCTACGGAAGCAACAGCCATATAGGTAACTCCAATCCGACAGCTTCTTCGATAGATAGGAAGGCGTTCCGTAACAACAAGAAAGAAATTAGGACTTAAAGGCCTTGCTGGCAAAAAAGTTACAAAAAAATTAATAAAATAGAGCGCGTGAAGGCATCCTTAACAAAATAATAAGTAGGACTTAGAAGGCCCTTGCTGGCAATAAAATCTAACAAAAAAATGAATAAATTTTAAAATCTATAAATCTAGAGACCATTAAGCTATCCCTGGAGGTCTTTTTGCATGACCTCATCCCAGGAGAGACAAAGAAGACGTGGGATGAGGTCATACAAAAAGGACCTTGGGGATATTGGAACTAAATAGAGCAACTTACAGGCAGAGTTGTTTTTTGATGTTGAATCTGTCAGCGGCTTCTTCAGATGCAAGGTAGTGGCCATGCGTTGCTTAAAGGCAGCCTAAGGTCAGTGCGGTCCATCTGCTTGTCGCTCTTCCTGACATATTGCGATGGCATGATGATGGCGGTAGTTTAGGTTTAGATTGAAAAAGAGTAATGACATAGAAATCATGCATAGTTAGGTTAGGTTATTTAGGGTTAGCTTAAGCTTAGTATTTTTACAGTGTAGAGGCGATGCTGCATGGCCACCCATATTAGTTTTGGGACTATGAGTTGGCAATATATGTGGGGATCACCGAACGTCATGCCCCAAAATATGCCAGGTTAATGTTTTTTTAACCATAAAAAATAATTCTAGAATCATTCTAATAAATTAAATCACGTATATAATAGTTAGTTCATGTGCTTATCGCATAATAAACATTGCATATAGCATCATAATTTAATACCACTCCACCTTCAAACTTTACACCAACAAAAAACACTGTTCCATTTAATTTAACATCACTAGTCACCACCACCATTTAATATTCATGCTAATATGCATAGTCCAGTCACTTTTCTTTATGTTTTTCTAAGTATTAAAAAATATAAGATTTTCAAAAATCGTAGGATGCGGGCGGATCACCGGAACGTCATGCCCGAAAAATACGCAGCTGTTAAATGGTTTTTTTAAACCATAAAAAAATAATTCTAGAATCATTCTAAATAACAGAAATCACTTATATAATTAGTATTCATGTGCTCTATAGCATAATAACACTGATATAGCAATCATATTTAATACCAATCACCTCAACTTTATTGCCAAAAAAAAACACTGTTCCATTTATTTAAAGACTAGTTCACCACCACCATTAATATCATGCGAATATACATAGTAATCACTGTTTGTTATGTTGTGTAGGTAATTTCAAAAGATATATTAGCTTTTCAAAAATTTCCACTGTACGTTGATCCCCCGCAACTCACCACGTGATCCCCCGCGCCACCAATTTTTTGTAAATAAATTGCCACGCGGCCTGTTCGAAAGCATGCACTACTTTTTCACTCAATAACATGTTAATACGGTTTATTTATACCTCGTATTGCAACTTACCTCAAAAGAATCACGCCCCAGCACAGCCGACATGAGACACTATATAAGAACGCGAAAAGTAACAAGAAATACGAAAAATAAAATTTCTTACCTGGTAAACCACGGAGGTTGACGCTGACGCTACCCTGTTGCTCGCATGTAGTTCATGAGGGTGGCGCTGCAATCGTCGGTGGCATGGTGGCGCGAAAATTTGAATAATTTTCGCGTGTAGCCTAGTTACGGTGATCCCACCCGTTCGGTTCGGTGTGACCCCACCCCAACCTACTCCCCTAAGGGAACTTTTACCTCGTTAGCGCCTCTAAGGGAGATGCTCAAAACCATTTTTCACTTGCTAACGGGACCGCGAGGCTAAAGGCGCTTATTACACGGGCACTTTTCTGACTCAATGAGCAGCTGTCACTGAGCAGATTTCACTGGGCTGCTCAACGAAACTATTACCCCACTCCCCCCCCCCCCCGGTGATCTGTGTTTTGATGAGCAAAAATGCATACAGCCCTGAGTGCGGTAATGATTACAAATGATCATAGCGCTTCTAATAAAGCGGTGCTTGTGTAATGGAGATGCGTTATTTGCGAAAAAAAAAAAAAAAAAAAAAAAAAAAAGTATACTTGTGGTTAAAGTTAGGTTAGGTTCATTACAACTAAAGGTTAGGTTAGGGTTTCATTCAAACCTTTAAGGTTTATAGGTTAGGTTTAATTAAAACCTTTAAAGGTAGGTTAAGTTTCATTAAAACCTATAAGGTTAGGTTATGTTTCATTAGTACATTTGGGGGGGGGGGGTTGCGCAAAATAAAACTCTCCATTAGAACAAGCCACCTATTGTAGGCCAAGACAAAATAGGAAATACTTTGGAACTATCCTTCCGGCTTTGACTGAAATGAACTACCGCACTGTATTGTATGCTTATTGTACTTCAATCTGTAAAGGTTCCAGCATGCGCTCCAGCTTGGTTAACCCACACGCAGCTATGAAAATGAGTGCCTCCAAAAAAAAATTCTAGTCCAGTTAGGTTAGTTAGGTTAGGTTAGTTGTATACTTTGTGGTAAGGTTAGTTAGTTTAGGTTAGGTATACTTTGTGGTTACGGCTAGGTATACTTTGTGTTAAGGTTAGGTTTAGGTAGGATACTTTGTGGTTAAGGTTAGGTTAGGTTAGGTATACTTTGTGGTTAAGGGTAGGTTAGGTTAGGTTACTTTGTGGTTAGGTTAGTTAGGTTAGGATACTTTGTGGTTAAGGTTAGGTTAGGTTAGGTATACCTTGTGGTAAGGTTAGGTAACGTGTGTTAAGGTTAAAAGGGTTTTTTTAAGGGGGTTATACTTGTGGTTAAGGTTAGGTTAGGTATACTTTGTGGTTAAGGTTTTAGGTTAGGATACTTTGTGGTTAAGGTTAGGTAGGTTAGTATACTTTGTGGTTAGGTTAGGTTAGGTTTAGGTATTACTTTGTGGTTAAGGTTAGGTTAGGTTAGGTCTACTTTGTGGTTAAGGTTAGGTTAGGTAAGATACGTTGGGGTTAATGTTAGGTAGGTTAGGGTAGGTTAGTTAGGTATACTTGTGTTAAGGTTAGGTTAGATTAGATTTTTACTTATAGTGACTTTGATGATTTTTGGGGAGCCATAAATCACTTTATATTTGCTTCCCTCACCCAAAAACCCCGTATCCCGCCAGTTATCCAGGCCTGTTGGCTATAGGGGGAAGACAAAAAGATAGGGGTGAAGGATTCTTCCAAAGTTTTACCAAAAATAGTGGTGTCTGAAACGACCGCGAAAAAACTCTCGTCCATTATTACCAAAAGTTGTTTCGTAGTCTATAGGAAAACATAGCGTTCGTACACGCAGCGCCGGTTGAAACTTGACTACAGAGTTACGAAATGAACACCAGGATGTACGAAAATACTCAAAATCAGGGACGAAAAAACAACTACTTTCAATCAAATATACCTAATTAAGAAAGTTTTTTTTGATTAGGCCAAAGGGCTTTTGATTCATTAAACTTCCTGTAATCCCCGTGAGTAGCTCCTAGGACCACTGTGGCCCGCGCCCGTACCCGTGGCGTAGGTGGTACGGGGCTGGACCCGTTATAGTGGACGATGAACTACGCGTTCGCTCTTTAAGGTCAGACACCACACACCGGGTGCTAACACTGCACTCTTAGCCTATTCGCTTTACCCATATAACCACACCTGTCACTACACCACCTGTACGGGCCTCGCAAACACACCGTCGCATGGTTCACCGTAAAATAAAATGACTTAGGTCTCAATTCTTAGGTATTGAGGGTATGTTTTCTATTTTAATGTTTTTTTTTAACAAATAAAGGGCTATATATGTTCATATGTGGATGTGCCTGAACTAAGTCAATTCAGTAAGCTTTCCATCTCGTCTGTCCAGTCAGCAGGCATGCTTGATGTCTTTTGAGAGTTTTAGAAGAAAATGGATCTTGCAATAAATAAAATAGTTCATCCACTAATTTCGGTCTTATAACAGAACACGTTTGCTCAATCAAAAAATGACGAGCAAAAAATAGCTTCGAAAGGAGTTCTCTGTTGCTCAAACCAAAACAGGCTTTCACGAGACAAAATCGTCAAAAACTGCTCATGTGGAAATCTGCTCATGAGCAGAATAGGCCAGTGTAATAGCCGCGTTAAAGTAATCGTCCCAGGGACCATTTCATCATCCTGATTTATGCAATCAAAGCATAGCCAATATTAACGAGTATATCAACAATACGTAGCACTTTTGTATCCAGTCAGCCGTTTTAAAATAATACGCCAATCAAAATCTGCAAATCCCGAGTTTTCAAAAACGCTCTCAAGGTTGCGACGCTCAGCTCAGCTCGGTGACGTAGCAGCAGGGAGGTTTCTTCCCGCGCTGATCAGAGAGGCACGTAAACCAGAGATAAATACAGGGTGTAAACACGAGTATATGCAAATGTTGATACAGGAGATAGACCTAATTATTCTAAGAACAAAAATGCTCATATAACCCCATATGCTTTCTGAAGCTTCCTTACGTGACATGGAGTGAGAAAAGAATACCGCGGCGTCATGATAAATGCTCACGGCAGCGGAGGCAGGAGGGAAGAGTGGCACTCAGCGTATGTCCCCGTTTGAAATTATGAATTATTTAATCATATTTCTACTCGTTAGGGGACAAGTACAGATCTTTAAGTTTTAACTACACAATCGATATAATAAACGGCTTTTATTTACCAAATAAGCAGTACAGAGAACGCAGTCTGTCATAAGAAATACGGTTAAAGGGCTTTTTTTAACTTGACATTATGTGGGCGATGGGAGAGGGCAAGGTGGGTACGGGTGAGTAGGTGCGGCGAGGGCTACATCAGCTGTGTCCCTCCTTCTCTGTCGCGCCCAGATAGTGCAGTGTTTAGTTTTTGAGAGGAGTGAACCTCTGCGGACAATGCCGGTACTCTTACAGTGACGTGGAGTATGCGGATATGGTGTTTATCTAGGGTTCTGCAATGGAAGTGCAAATGGCTGCCGTACAGGAATACAGAAGATACCCTAACAGAAAATGTCCCAATGTTCGAATATTTTTACCAGGGTATTTCAAACACCTTCGTGACAAAGATCTTCCTGGAATGGAGTGCAACAGCTGAAAGGAGGATAGGGGAACATGAGAAAGGTGAGCAGATTCTTCATGCAGCGGAAAACAGCCCAGACATAAGCACAAGAAGGAATTCCCCTCCGACTGGAGTTTCTCACAGAAAGAATGAGGGGTGATGAGAAAAGAAGGTTTTCATCCATAATCATCTGCACAAGGTAAACATTTCAGGATGGAGATTCAGTGAGGCGATTGGGAGTTTGTAAATCGCTACAAGCAAATTCACAGCTGTGGAAATATATTTTGTTCACGATGAGGCCACATTACCCGTGCCGGAATGCATAATGCTCATAAGAACATTGAGGATCAAAGGAGAATCTCACAAGATAGATGGTATTAGAAACGTAATTTCCAGCAAAGGTTTTCTATTAATGTCTGTGTGGCATGATTGGTGAGCACTTGATTGGCCCACACATCTTTCCAGATCGCATAAAGGGGATATTTATGCTAACTTTTTGATAGATCACCTCCCCTCACTCTAGATTGTGCCCCTGGGCACACGGCGCCGACTAGTATTTCAGCATGACGGGCACCACCACACCCCCCATCAGTAAGCAAGTGAGGCAGCATCTTGACCAAGCATTTCCCTGACGGTGGACTAGGCGGGAGGGACCATACCTGCCTGCCAGATCACAGACTAACACCTGGATTTTTATACCTCTGGGGAGACATGGGAAATCACATGTATACAATAAGAAAAAGTGACAACAGCAAGGACTTCTGGAGAGAATTAATGGCAGCTTCACAGAACATAAGAACAAGCCAGAAAATTCTAAGAAAAAGTGTCATTCCATACTCAGCGAAGCGAAACTGTGTAGTGAAGCGATGGTGGCCACTTTGACAACACTTGATGTGATCATCACAACATTAAGGTAAGTCATGATGACAAGAGGGGACATACGTAAGAGTAAGTAGATCGAAGCTGCCGGGAGATTACTGACATTCAGCTGTAGACGTTGCCACGTAGCATTTTACAGTATTAGTGTGTCAAATTTCAGCTATGCTGTCTTCATGTAATGCTTATCAGTAAATTTAATAAATCTTTGTCTCGTTATAAGATACTGTAATGCTCCCTAATTTGTAACAATCATAATTAAACTAATGTTTCATAATTTCAGAGATGACCACGATCCGTAAATAATCCCCATATCCAGAACCCCATATCCAGAATAATACTCCACATTACCGTAAGCGTACAACACTGTCTACAGCTTATTTCTCTCAAATTGATACTAAATAAGTCATGATTTTAACTCTCTCAAACTAAACACTGCCGCTAATCTGGGCGGGAGAAGGAGGGACACAGCTATATAGCCTCGCACGGCACCCATCCCTACCCACTTGTCTCTCCCTCGCCGACATAATGCCAAGTAGCCCTTTACATTATTGCTTATGACAGCCCTGCTGTTCTCATGTATTGCTTATTTGTTAAATAACAGCCGTTTATTAATATCGATTGTGTAGTTAAAACTTATAAGATACTGTAATTGTCCATACTAGTTAGAAATTATGATTAAATAATTCCCTAATTTCACCGGGGACATACGCGCGAGTGCACATCTCATACTCCTGCCAAGATAAAGAGACAGATAAAGAAAGATAAAGAGACACCAGTTAATCCACCTCGTACTCGGGCTCAAACATATAGGATCCCATGACAATCTGAGGTTCGTTTTCCTCATAGTATACGCGACCAGCGTCATTTCTTTTGGTGTCAGATTGAGCATCGTACTCTAAATCTGTCACAGCGACAGATTCACTGTCTGACACCGAAGTACAATCGCTCATCATAACATTTGCCGACAGGTGCCAGACAGTGTGTCTGTGGACGTCCCTGTTCTGACGTCATCAATAACAGTCGTAGCCCTGTTGGAGGGAAGATTTTTTTTTTCGCGCGCTTTTTACAAAAGTCGTGTTTTTACGGAAATAAGGCCTGGAAATCAATTATTTTTGGTGGATTAGGTGTTTTGAATGTACATTTAACATAATTCGGCAAAAAAAAAATGGGTCTGGACGATTACTTTAAGGGTGGTCGGGAGCACCTTTAACTCCCTAAGGGAGTGAAATTTGAAGCGGCTAGACGTCAACAAACAATAAATTACAAGTTGTATCACTATACTTTATGTTTATTGTGTATTATAGAGCCATTTCATGCTTGCCTGTTTGAAATGTGATGTGTTTATTGCTTCATTGACTCCATAAATATCATATTTAACATACAATACCTATAGTACTTGTAATAAATTCATATCAGGGCAAACCTATATATTAAATATATATATCGGTCGACTTCTTGAATCAAACGTATAGTTTCATCATACAAGTTTGGCCGCTATAATGATCCGGTGGTGGTGGTGGTATCAAATGTCTGACGTACTAGTACACACGCACGTATACACACAAACAAGGATATTATAAAGCTATACTATCCTTGCACACAAGTGTCACGTGTGTCACAGTGAGGCGTTAGCCCCCCCGTGTGTCTTGTCTGACCTAAAGAGCGAACGCTCAGTTCTCGTCCACTATAACAGAGTACCGCCAGGGCCACGGATACGGCATACGTACGTCGCGGGCCAGCAGTGGTCTATAGATACTAATTTCGGGCACGCTAGACTCGAACCTATGATCAGCGCATCAAGGTATACCCTGGGTACGTCTCTGTAGTAATCAGTGGGAGAATATTACGCTGAAAGGCTAATGTGGCAGCTATGTATTATCGTAACATTCTGGCGATAGTGAGCTAAAATCGGCCCTATTTCGGAAATCAGCCAATCTTAGCTCAACACCGGCAAACATAGTTTTTAGGTTTAGGTTAAGTTATATTTAGGTCTGGTTTAGGTTAGGTAAGGTTTATGATAGGTTTGTGTTAAGTTTTGTAGAGTTATTTAGGTTAAATAAGCGTCCGCGGGACGATTTCCGAAAGAGGCCGATTTTAGCATAACAGCGGCATTTGAAGTCTCTTTAAATTTATTTATCGGGCTCCCTGACAGCTGAGAGCATGATGATTGGCTAGATAAAGCCGCGTCATGAAGGGCGCTGCTCTGTGATTGGTTAGCAGAATTTTCCCACACATATCCCTAGAATATCCCTATATTCCCCACCCAGAGGCCACCGATAACCGTACGGGAGTGACGGCTCGGTACGAGCATCTCCCTCAGCCCACCCTCGTAAGGTTATTGTAGCCATACACTCGTAAGTTGTCCCTTACGAGGGATTTTCGAGCATCCCTGCCCTGGCCTAGGAAGAAAAGGCCACCTGTAACATCAAGATCAAGATCAAGATCAAGAAGAGAGCAAAGTTCACGAGACACGAGCGTCCGACTCTTTGAGCTACCGTGGTGGTGATAAGACGTTGTGCTCCAGCTCCTCCACCAAAGTATAACCGCTACTATCGCTTCACTAACCACGACACTACACTAAGTTGTAGTGTGCCTGATTCTGCTGTGTGGTAACGGTGTATGTATGTGCCCTGGTCCCCCTATTCCCGTGATTGATGCCGCCTGACGGGCGACGGCCCCACCGGCTGCGGACTGGGCCCACTTCAACTGTCCCCCAAAAGGTCCCGCTCGCCCTTCCCCTCCGTCTGGTGGACCCA
>JACEEZ010016609.1:0-13329 GCA_016584305.1 Chionoecetes opilio
TTTTCCTCTTCTCTCTTCTTCTCTCTCTCTCTCTCTCTCTCTCTCTCTCTCTCCTTCTCTCTTCTCTTCTCTCTCTCTCTCTCCTTTTCTCTCTCTCTCTCTCTCTTCTCTCTCTCTCTCTCTCTTCTCTCTCTCCTCTTCTCTTTTCCCCCCTTCTCTCTCTCTCTTCTTTTCTTCTCTCTCTCTCTCTCTCTCTTCCTCTTTCTCTTCTCTCTCTCCCCTTCTCTCTTTCTCTCTCTCTCCTTCCTCTTCTCTTTCTCTCTCTCTCTCTCTCTCTCTCTCTCTCTCTCTCCTCTTCTCTCTCTCTCTCTCCTCTTCTCTGCGATCTTATTGATAAACTTGCGGTCAAGTCGGTTTGAAAAGGGGGAACACTTGATGACGGTTTTCCGGTTTTTGTCCTGGGGACAATTGGGGCAAGGGGCAAGAGACTTCATTTCGGTAGAACTGATACCCCCTCACTTTTGTTTTTATGGGGACGCAAAAATTTTTGTGGGTCCCAAAAGACATCATTCACAAACCCTCAGTACCATATGACATGTAAAACCCCCACACCACACACACACCCAAAATAACACACACAACACACACCCCACAAACATACACCACACAACTTAAGTAAGCATTTGAGGCACTTTGAAGGCAGACTTCAATTGAATGCCAAAGATTCCCACCACCACCACCAACCACTACTCCACTATACCACCACCACCACCAAACCCCCACCACCACCCCCCACTACCATCACCCCACCCCCACCCCCCCCATACCACCCACCCCGGGGGGCGGTAGCGGGGGTGGTTAGCGTTTCCCATGGGGGTTTTTCGGTGCCCGAAATTATCCCCCAAGAAAACAAAACCCCTTTTGCTCCCCTCGAGGGGCCCCCGAAAACCACAAGCCCCCCACAAATCTACCTTTGATTGTGTTGGGGATCGGATGACACAGGGGGTCGGCATGACCTCTAATAAAAGCCCTCACTATAAGAATCCCGCCTGCCCACCAGGGCATGGCCCCAAACCATCAATCCCCAAGTGAACCTCCAGACCACCATCCGAAGTCTGGGTCACCACTGCTACAGGGCGTATAGGCACAAATGGAGGGGGAAAAAAAAAAAAAAAAAAAAAAAAGCATAAATAAGAAAAAAATAAATAAAAAAAAAAAAAAACAACCCCACCACCACCCCCTCCACCATCACCTCCACCACCTCACCACCACCCCATCACCACCATCACCACACCACCCCACCACCATCACCCCCCCCACCCCATCACCACCACCATCACCCCCACCACCACCATCACCCCCATACCTCCCCCACCCCCATCACCCCCCCCCACTCCACCTCACCACCCCACCTCACCATACCACCTCCCCACCCCACCCCACCACTACCGCCATCACCCCATCACCCCCCCACCCTCACCTCCCCCACCGCCATCACCACCCTCAAACCCCACCCAAACCCCCACCAACCACCCCCACCCCACCACCACCACCCCCAACACCCCCACCACCCCACCCCCCATCACCACCACCACCTCCACACCATCACCACCACCACCATATACCACCACCTCCCCACCGCCATACCACCCCACCCCACCACCACAGGGACAAGGGGCTCTAGGCTTTAATTTTGGTGATGCATGGTTTGCTGTGTGGTGTATGTTGCGGGGTGTTATTCACTCATGGTCTTGCCCAGCGAGCTGGCTCGCGATCCCCGTTTTCACCCTCTATGCGACTTGGAGCTCATTATTACCGATTTTGGGCAATGCGGGGACCTCACACAAAAACCACACCCCTCCCCTTGCTCAAAGGGGGAACCCACAAATTTTTTTTCGTGAAAAAACCCCCGGGGCCGAGGATTCGCCCCCTACCCCCAGAAAGGGAGCCCGTCACGAATAACCTGACCATCGCGCGGTGTTAAATACCACCATGTGTGTGTGTGGGTTGTTGGTGTGTGTGTGTGTGTTGGTGTCTTGTGGTGTGTGTGTTGTGGTTGTGTGTGTGTTGTTGGTGGTGGGTCCGTGTGTGTGTGTGTGTGTGTTTAGTGTGTGTGTTGTGTGTGGTGTGTTGGTTTTGTTGTTACGAGTCCTAAATCAAAAATCCCCCTTAAATCTACAAAAGCCAGGATTAAAAAAGAAAATTAAAAAAAATACAGCATCATTTTTTTATTTATTCAAGAACCCCGATTGAGCGAAGCAAAATCCATCCCTTCACTGTTTCCCAAAAAAATAAAATGATAAAAAGCGGTTCATTTAGTTCAATAACCCACTAAGGCCCTTTTTGGGTGAGAGCACGATTATATACACCATTACAACATATAACATTTTAAATAAAAACGTATCTTTTTCCCTATAATAAGCCCATGTATGAATACAAATGTACAAAAAAAGCATTATTATGCATGGATGAGCATAAGTGGCCCCGAAACCACAAAAGAACGACCAAATTTTTGGAAAAAGGGGAAAAAAAAATTTCTGGACGTTTACTTAATTTTTTTGTTAACATAAAGATGGAACATTTTTAAATTTTTTTTTTTTTTTTTAATTTTGTGTTAGAATGATTAATAGACATCGTGCATTTAAATTTTTGTTTTTAATTTTATTTAGCATAATTTAAACATCGTGAGGGTGTACTTTTATATATACTTCTTGATTATGTGTTATTACCGACTAAAATGACTAATAAAAATACACTAACTATACTTTACTACTACAAAAAGATGTAGTCTACCCCTACAAGCCCACCACCACCACCACCACCACCACCACCACCGCCATAATTATTAAGCAAGATTTGAGATTCCAATAGATTCTCTAATATTTAAAGAGGAATAAAAGCGAGTCAGATATTGCTTTTACCTCTCCCTCTCTTTCTCTCTCTCATATATCTTTCCTTTATTCCTGTAAACCTTCGCACTTCTTGTTCATAACTATCTATTTTCTTATCTTCCTTGCTTCCTACGTTTCTCTTCCTCATCCTTTTATCTCCTTTCTCTCCTCCCCTTTCCTTCTGTCATCGCTTCCTTATCTGTATTTATATAAATATACATTTTTTTTTTCTCTCTTCTCTCTCCTCTCTCTCTCTCTCTTCTCTCTCTCTCTCTCTTCTCTCTCTTCCTCTCTCTCTCTCTCTCTCTCTCTCTCTCTCACACACACACACACACACAACTTTCACGGATAAATTCACTTCTTCCCCTTATTCGGTCATTTCT
Source organism: Chionoecetes opilio (assembly GCA_016584305.1). NCBI lineage: Eukaryota > Metazoa > Arthropoda > Malacostraca > Decapoda > Majidae > Chionoecetes > Chionoecetes opilio. The sequence continues at coordinate 3,215 of JACEEZ010016609.1, forward strand.
CTAGCTTTTTTCTCTCGCTTATTGTCTCAGCTCCCTCCTCTCTTCCTCTCCATGTAAGGTTCACAAGGGCAATAAGACAAAAAAGGGTTTAAGTGAATTTCAATATTTGCCATAATTTGCCTTCCAAAGGGTTAAGCTAGACACCCCTCTGAACTCTTGCCTTAATGCTGGCCATACGAGGTCAGGTCAAACGAGGTCAAGTTAAAGAGTCTACAACGCGTCAAAACTATTCCAAGGGTGTCAGCTCTACCAATACGTCAAAAATCCAATCTTTTCAAAGCATCTAAAAAGCTGGATCTCATCAATGTGTCAAGTAGCTGAAACTGACTAGATGTTATCAAATCATCAGAAACACCATATGTCTTCAATGCATCAAAATTGGATGAAGTCATATCGATGCATCAAAAACTTCAATATTAGCAAAGCATCAAAACACATTGTGTACTGGTACAGCAGATGAAGCACGATGCGGCACAATAAGAACACAAAATGCATATCAATGTCCGTCTTTATTTCAAGAAGCTTACTTTAACCATAACCTAAGAATCATACAATTGAAATAGAAATATCATACTTCCTTCCGAAGACAGTAATTGAAGCGAGTAGTGTACTAGTACTAATCGGCAACTTTCAAGACTAGATTTTAAGAAATTTAGAAGCATTTTAGTATATCCTACTGAATGAATATTTCGAATCGCCCCAGCACCGGGACGCATATTCCCGTTTTCTGGAAGAGTATGTGACGTTTACTCTAGAACACGTCTGGTTAGGTTACGTTAGGTTACGAATAGGGTAGATAGGGATATCCTGGTTGACCCGTGTTAAATTTGTGTGGGAATCACATTGTGGGTATTTTAGAGAAAATCCTATGGTTAGTTTCGGAGCTACAGCCAAGCGTCTTCACTTGGAAGCCACGTACTCGCATAGAGAACGGGAATATGTCCCCGGGACTCTGCAGTTGAAATATGGATGTCCCATGGCTTCCATGACGTTGCTGCAGCCAGTGCTGGGCACTAAATACATTGAATGTATTTAAATACTAACTACTAAATACATGGGAGAAATGTATTTAAATACTAAATACTAAATACATTTTACGAATGCATTTAAATACTAAATACTAAATACATATATTGTATTTAAATACATTTGTAAATACATTTTAAATACACACAAATTTTAACATGTATTCAGTAATTCATGATTAACAATATAAAATGTTTGATAAATGATAAAGGATACTTTCTTGTTGTATATCTAATTAATTGATTAATTAACTTGAGTAATTGAGATTAATTGAGATTATTGAGTAATTAAGTAACAAAAACGTATTTACATTTTTTATATTATGAGTATTTAAATACAATGTATTTTAATACTCATTAAAGTATACTATTGAAATACTATTGACATGCTTAAAATACTATTTAAATACATCAAACCAATGTATTTATAAATACATTTATAAATACATAAACGTATTCAAATACGTATTTAAATACAAATGTATTCAAGTACTGCCCAGCTCTGGCTGCAGCCTGGACAAATCTGAGCATGATTGACAAGGCCTGAAACAGATCGTTCTCTCTCAAGGTGCCAGACACACAGCGCAGAGACGATGATTCTGTTGCTGAGAAGCTTGATTTTTTTGGTCAACAGCAACTTCATCACCATCATCCGAGTCTTTTCCGTCCCGCGATGGGGTCGTCTCGAGATGCAGAAAATGTGTGTCCATCGTGTAGGCCACAGCCGAGATAAATTGCATGTGACTGTATTCCCCTCTTGCATATATCTCCTTGGATGCGTTTCTCCTCTCCATATTTGTTTCATAGGCCTTCTTCTTGGACCTGCTGATGTTCAAGCCTCGGTCCAGGCTCTCCATGTCCTTCTCCGTGTCTTATATCATGTGATTGATGTGCCCAACGAAAGACCACATGGACGGGTGGTGCACCCATATTCTTGCCTTCAGCCTGACAGGGTTTCCTGGTCACCTTCGTGACCATGAACAGAGTATCACTTGTTGGTTCGTGACTATTTCGGTCATTGATGTTGATGGATCAAGACTTAAGTTCGCAAGCCGGTCTCGAGCTTACTGTGTCATACTATTTCGGTCATTGATGTTGTTGGTTCGAGGCTTAAGTTACAAGCGGTCAGAGATTACTGTTTTCATACGTTTTCGGTTGGTTTGATTTAGTAGTATTTGTGTTAACGAGGCTTTTGATGGCGTACCACTATTACGTGTAATACCCATCATCATCATCGAGTAGGTTTTTGATGCTGTGATAACTCTTGGATTTTTTTATGCTTGATGACTATGTCTTTTTGATGTTTTGATAACTCTGTATTTTTTTATGATTGATGGATTCTCACTTTTGATGCATTGAAACTGATATTAACTTTTTGACAATTGATAGGATATGGGAAAGTTTATGGCCCAAATGAAAACATCTACAAAATTGAGGGAGTGCTAATTTTGTTATATTTGATGAAATGAAAGGACAGTTTTGACGTTTGACTTGTCTCCGTTTAGGGTTACAGAAGGGGGGAGGTTAATTTTAAGTATAGGAATGAAAAGTTTTTATATTCTAATATAATTTGGGATGTTCTTTTGACTTCTATTGTTCTCTTCTGTCTGTTTTTGGTCCCGTGGCTGGTGGGTTGGTTCGGTGAGGGATGGTGGGTTGAAGGAAGAGGTTTCAAGATTCAATTTTTCCAATTGAAAATCAATAATCTAGGCGATATGAAATTTTTGCTGGTTCTGCATCTTTTCCTTTTATTCCCAAATGTGACTGATGGAGTTGACAGAGGAGAGGATAGAAGGAAAAAGAGAGAGAGAGAGAGGGAGAGAAAAGGGAGACGAGAGAGAGAGAGAGAGAGAGAGAGAGGGGGTTTAGAGAGAGAGAGAGAGATGAGGGGAGGGAGAGAGAGGGAGAGAAACCACCACCCCCCAAACCAACCCCCCGGGTACTCCCTCACACCAAACCCCCCCGTTGCGACTATGACTGGTGATGTAAGTCACCACCGCCTCATCGCAGGGCCCCCGCGGCCTACCTGGATACAAAAACCTGGTCGTTGGTGTGCAGTCTGGGGCAAGGGACAACCACGATAAATCAGTCGCTGAATGTCAGGAGTTGATTGCCCCAACATCGCCCATACCAGCTGTCCGACAACAACACAACACTCGACTGCTGTCAAGTCAGTGTTCTACGCGAAGCTGTGGGGATCAGGGCCCCCCGTGGTCTTCCAGGAAGCAGTTGCACACCCCCCACAGCCTCCTGATACTGCCTCAACTGAATTTCTCACTGTCGATGATGATGATTATGAAGAACGCAGCAATTTCACCCCGGAGATCTAGTCAAAATCATCAGGGAGTTAAGGGAGGAGAGCTACGACGAAAAAATAGCATCCTGGGCTTTTTGATACGACACCCCAGCGTATCGCCCAGCAGAGAGACGCTGTAGTAACCATCCGGGAAAATTTATTGACAATATAGCAGTAACTAAGTCCAGCCTTGAAGAGTTTGGGACACCAGAACCATTGCCACAAGCGCTAACCCTGAATGGTTTGACCGCCAGTGGCAAAAACACACTGCCACAAATCAAACCCACAGGCCTGGTGGAGTCTGATAAGCCACTCCCATTTAAGTCTGTTGTATACAACACAAACGTAGTGTGAACGTTCATCAAGAGAAACACGGCCTACCCCGGCCGCGACCCCTGAGTGCCACACCACCCGCGCCTCACCTATCACGAGTCCCGAGCGCCGCCCTACCCAACCTACCCACACCCCCCCTGCCGCGAGTCCCGAGCGCCGGGTTATCAGGTCTCCACTGCCACAAGTCCTGAGCGCCGGGCTTCTCGCGCCCCACTTGCCGCGAGACCCGAGAGGCGAGTACTCGTACTCGCATTCACAGGTACCCAAACCCAAAAATAATCAAGCAGATAACTTAAAAACTTCAGACGACAAGCGCACCTTGCTCCCAGTCCCTCCCGACGCCGACAACTGCAAGGCGGCACGCTTAAACTGGTCTGCTCCTACAGCCGGGCACCGATTCGAAGCTACTGCCATCATTGCAAGAGAAGGGGGCATACGGAGAACGATTGCTTCAGGAATTTGAAGTGCAAACTACTGCCAGCGCCACGGTCACACCACCCAGGAGTGCCGCACGCGCCTCGATCAAGAAAGGCAGGAAATTTTTTTCAAACAGCTGCCTGCGGAACAGGCAAAAAATAACGCTCGGCTACTTCACTCCCTAAACAAGAGCTTTGCGTTTCCTGCCCACTTCTGACACATCACAGGTAGGAGGTGGACACCACCTCAACCCTTTCCCCGCCCCTCACAATGACAGCCAAACATCGCTACCCACCCGGAGTAGCCGCCCCCGCAGGCAAGCTCTTGGTAATCTTACCATCATCTCAGCTAACGTTAGGGGTTTTTCCAGACTAACGTCGGTGACCTAACGTACAGCCATGTTTTACCACACAGCTGACATCATTCCCACTACTGAGACCTTCCTAAAACCTCCTCAGTGCCAGACAACTTTGGGAAGTTAGGTGGCTACTCAATTTGGTTCCGACGTGACAGACCCCAAGGTACCTTTGGGGGAGTCGCTGTGTGCTTCCGCAACACCCTCCTGTACAAGCTCTCCCCGTCGACTTCCTGCTCACATGGAGATGATGTTCTTCAAATTGTGGACACACATCAAGACTCCATTCTGCTGTGCGTGTGTTACCGTCCACGGGCAAGGTGGTGAGCCCCTTCACTACCTGACACCAACTTAGATGCCCTGCCCCTCCAGCACTCCTGAAAGGGCATTCATCATTGTGGGTGATCTCAACCAGTACCTTGTCCAGAGGCAGTTTGACGAGCTTTTGACGGTGTTTGGACTCACCAATCCGTGACTTCCCCACCCAAAATCTCAGGGTCTTCATTTGACCCTGTAATCACCGATTTCCCCTGCAGTATAGTGACTTGCCGTCCGCTAGCAAACAGTGGGTTCCCCCGGGACCACCTGGCTGTTCTCACAAGATCAAGCTGGCATTGACAGAGATGAGGCAGTGACTTGCACCAACTGGCTATGGGACAAGGGGAAATGGGATGCAATGAAGGCAACACTTAACAACATTGTGGGGGTCTGACGTGCTACAGGTGACGTTGACACACAAGTGAAGAACTTCACAGAAATCCTGATGTCCACCCAAAAAAGATTTGTGCCCTGCCAGACATACAAGTCTAAACCGGGAGACCAGCCCTGGTTTTGGCTTTCAATGCGGAAAGCAGCAGACAATAAGAGCAAGGCCTGGGTTGCGATATAAGTCCCACCCCACAAGAAGACATAAACACCAGCACAAAATGGCCTGTGAAATATGAAAAAAGTCCAAAAGAGGCGATCAAAAATGGAGGGATCACCTCAAACGAAAGCTAACAGGCCCGTCAGTGGGCACTAAGGATTGGTGGAGCAGCATCAAACAACAAACAGGGTTCTCTCGTGACGACAGCATCCCACCCTTGACAGCACCTAATGCTCTGTTGTCACAAGTCACCGGGTAAAGCTCAGGGGTTGGCTGTCCACTTCTCCTCAAGATGACAGTTCCTGACCCAGAAAAGTGAACCTCCTACAGTTCCCGGTTCTAACCAAGGCCGCCCTAGGGAACATCACCATTACCACGGAGGAGGTGTTGCAACAACTTCAAACAAGTTGATCCCAAAAAAAGCGCTGGGACCAGATAGTATCAGCCCTCACTGCTTAAAAGATGTGCCCCACAACTTGCTGTGCCTCTGCTACCATCTTCCGGGAGTGCCTTTTTATCTCAGCAGGGCCATCTGAGTGGAAAGTGGCGAGAGTCTGTGCTATCCACAAAAGAAGAGCAGAGGCGATCCTCAGAATACCGCCCCATTTCCCTCCTTTCCGTTGTTGGGAAAGTTCTTGAGTCCATCATTGCCTCCAAAATCACTACATTTTTTGACGCTCACCGCTTGCTAAATTCACGGCCAATCGGCTTCCGACAGGGGAGATCTGAAGCAGAACTTCTCCTGTACTCAGCAGCCTGGAACCACTCCCTAGATCGGGGCGAAGACTCCTTCGTCGTCGCCCTTGACATCGTGGTGCCTTTGATAGGGTGTGGCATCAGGGCATCACTACCAAGCGGGGAAGCCTGGGGATCTGCGGGAACTGTTACACCTCCTGCAAGATTACCTCCATGAAAGAACTCTGCGCGTGGGGGGTGAATGGTCACACCTCCTCTGAAAATGTATCAAAAAACCAGGGGCCCTCAAGGAAGTGTACTCGGGCCTTTCTTTGGAACGTTTTCTTTAACGACATCCTGCAGCTGATTCCTGAGGCAAGAGCGTACGCAGACGACTGTACTCTCACATTTACCCGTGAGACGAGTGACTGCCACAACACAGTCATTCGTATCAACCAGGCACTGCAGAGCATCGCCTCCTGGGCAAAAAGATGGCAAGTCAACCTTTGCACCAGACAAGACCCAAGCCGTCCGCATCTCCCGCAGGTAAGATGCAGTCAACTGGGACCAACACGCCATTCTCCTGGAAGGCAGAAAAAAAACACCTCCAGGAGTCAGTCAACATTCTAGGGGTGGAGTTCGACTCTGGGCCTCACATACACCAAACCACGTCAAGAAGGTCGCCAAGGATTTCTGCCTGGAAACTGAGCGCATCCGACGCGTCGCGCACCTCCTGGACGCTCAGGGAGTCGGCACACTCTACAAGTCACAAGTCCGCTCCTGATGGAATACTCGCCCCTCGCAAAGGTCCTCCTGCCCCCGTCATACCTCCGCCTCCTGACCGGGTTCAAGCCAGAGCCCAGCGGCTGGCCCGGCTGAAAGCCCCTGAGGCTGCTGCACAGATCATTCAATTTTCCAGCAGCGGTGGGACGTGGCAGGCATGTGGTCATGTACAAGGCTCACAGGATGCAGCTCCTACAAAATAGCAGAGCTGCGCCTCAACCCACGGGCCAGGCCCTCCCATTCTACCCGTGCGGCCACAAAAATGACCATTTAAGTGACTGTGCCCTTCGCGAGGCCGGAACATTACCTCCGCTCCTTCCTACCCCGCTATGGTCGATATGGAACACCTTGGTGCGCCAGACCGACCTGCATCTCACCACTTCCATGCACCCCCTTCAAATCGGCCGTAAATGGCTGGCTGCAAGCGGAACAACGCAATAAAACATGCAATAAAAATCATTTCTAAACATTTGTATAATAAGATTGTTTTGTATTAGTATAATTTCCTTTTATATATATATATATATATATATATTATATATATATATATAATTATATATATTATATATATATTTTATATTAATTATATATATATATATAATATTAATATATTAATTATATTGTTAAGTATAGTTACTTCTTATATATTGATTACTTAATGTTTTAGTATTAATTTTTAGTAGAAATTTCTGTACTTTTCATATTTTGTGTATAGTTATTGATATTAATATAATATAATCCTGCTAGAGATAGTCCTTGGCGTCCCGTAGGACTTTAGCACTCAACTCCACTTCTGTTTTCAATGTATTAAGTTTCAAATAAAAAAAAAAATAAAAAAAAAAAAAAAAAAAAAAGAAGAGAGAGAGAGAGAGAGAAGGGGAGAGAGAGGGAGAGAGAGAAGAGAGAGAGAGAGGGAGAGAGAGAGAGAGAGAGGGGAGAGAGGGGACGAGAGAGAGAGAGAGAGGAGAGAGGAGAGAGAGAGGGGGGGGGGGGTAGGGCTGTGTGCACGGCTCTCTCCTCTGGAATGTATTTCCCTTTAAAGACTTGCTCCAGCTCATCCCAGAGGCACATACACATGTCGATGACTGCACCTGACATTCCCTGCGACAGTGGTGATCACCGTACGACTGTCGCTCACATAAACCAGGTCCTCCAAACCGTCATATCATGGGGTCGTCGATGGCAAAATGGATCTCGCTCCAGAGAAAATCCCGGCGATGCTCATCTCCCGTCGACAAAAGTCCTCCTGATACTCCCATCTCTTTCCCCTCTTATGGGTAGGAGGCCGGTGCTCCTGTAGATGTCCCGCCCCCATACTTGGTATGAAATTGAAAGAGTCCTGACCTTTACCGACCATATCCGAACCATTGCAAGGAAAGCTGCCTGGGAAACTCAGCTGTGTCCGGCCCTCTTTCAAACCTTCTTTACTCCCCAAAGATCAACCCCCTTATACGCAGCCCAAGTCCCCTCCCTTATGGAGTACACCCTGTCATGTGGTCGTCCGGCCCCCTTCGTACCTGAGCCTTCTTTACAAGGTACAGGCCCGAGCCCAACGATAATATCGTCTGAAGGCTCTGCCGGACCAGCTTCTCCCTCCTCTGCAACCTTGGAGCACAGCGTCGCGACGTAGCAGACTGTGTGTCGTTTACAAGGGCACACAAGCAGCATGTCCCGCACCGGATGCTCTCCGGCAAACCTGGGCAAGACCACACGGCCCACACCACCACGAACTGCTGCTACCAGGGACCATCAACTGATCGTCCCTTTGCCAGGGCGCAGACCTCACTGCGATCCTTCCTTCCACGCTATACAAGAATGTGGAACCGCAGGTACAGCAGACACAGCTTCACTCTACCTCGTCACTCCAGACCTTCAAGAGTGCTGTGAACGCTTGGATAAAGCAGCCATAGTATTAAGTACCTACCTGTAAACCCTATGATGCTTAAGTTCAACTATGTAAATTATAATTGTAATTATAATTAGTAAAATTATAATTATAATTGTAAATCTTTCACTACTAATAATTATTAGTAGTGAAAAATTAAATGTAAAATTAGAATAGTAACAGATCATGTTGTCCAAGTACATGTACACTCATTTACTAGTGGAATAGTGAAATAAAGAAATATAAAATTAGAATAATAACGACTGTAAAACCTATATGTATAAAGGAAAAATTGTTAAAAAGAGAGCGAGGAGAGGAGAGAAGAGAGAGAGAGAGAGAGAGAGAGAAGAGAGAGAGAGAGAGAGAGAGGAGAGAGAGAGAGAGAGAGAAGAAGAGACGAGAGAGGGGAGAGAGAGAGGGGGGAAAAGAGAGAGAGAGGAGAGAGAGAGAGAGAGAGAGAGAGGAGAGGAGAGAGGGGAGAGAGGAGAGAGAGAGGAGGAGAGAGAGAGGAGAGAGAGAGAGAGAGCAGAGAGAGAGAGAGAGAGAAATACTTGATACTTGATAGTTTTTTTGGCTTGGTAATACAATAGTGTTCATATAATCAATCATACAGTCATATAAGCCACGGTCCATTAAGCCGAAGCTCTTTATGGACCTCATGCTATGATAATTTCGTTGTCTCTCGTAGACTAAAGTGGACTATTGATATACATGACGTACATAATAATTTCAGGTAAGAGAAGTGATGATAAAAAAAAACCGTAATGTTACTGGGAGTAGTAATGATAATAATAATAATAGAATAAAATAAAACGCTAATACTGGTAATATTTTTTTTTTTTTTTTTTTTTTTTTTACATCACAAGGAACTGGCCAAGGGCACAACAAAAATGGGTAACACAAAGTCCGCTTAGTTGCCAGTCCCTATGAAGAAGACAATAAGAGAATAAAATAAAAACAGAGGGGTAGGCCAATTTTCTTCGGGAGGTGTCTTGTTACTCTTCTTTGAAAAGATTTAAGTGCAAGCGGCGCAAGATGGTGAGTTAGAGACTGTTTTGGCGTGGAAGATAGAGTCAGGGTGACCAAGGAAAACTTCAAAGAAGACTGATCAACTGCTCAAAATGATTGTTGATGTCAAACTATCCTATTGAGCAGTTGATCAGTCTTCTTTAAAGTATTTCTTTGGTCGCCCCGACCCTTTCTTCCACGCCAAAACAGTCTCTAACTCACCATCTTGCGCCCGCTTGCACCAGTCCGAGACGGTGTGTTTGGAAACACACATCTCACTCGCTATCTGGCCAATGGTTTTCCCACTTCGATACAAGGTTACTATATGTCTCTTTTTCACAATGGATAGAGATTTGCCCGGCATAATGCATTAGTATACCTGGGGGAGGCGGTAGAAGATGGAGGGGCGAATGGGGGTGTAGGAAGGTTGCGAACCATACACAACAACCTCTTCCTATGTGACTTGGAAGATC
>JACEEZ010016610.1:0-17225 GCA_016584305.1 Chionoecetes opilio
TCCCCCACGCGGGTCGCATTTCCCATCTGGTTTCGGGGTCCTGGAGTGAAAGGGGAGGATTTTTCGAGGGTTAATAGTCCACGGACGGAAAGAAGGGGCTTGGATTGGCCTTAACATGGCCTAAAATTTCTATGTTCCTTCACTATATGTTAATGGGGGAAGAAAAATAAAAACTGTGGTGTGTGTGTGTGTGTGAGAAGGAGAGGAGAGGAGGGGAAGGAGGGAGAGCAGTGGGGAGAAGAGAGGGGAGAGGACACAGTAGGAGGAGGATGAGGAAGGGGGTAGGACGGAGGCCTGGGAGAGAGGGAGGAGTACAGGAGGAGGATGGACCGAGAGGAGGAGACACGATTGTATCTAGGGAGGAGAGGGGGAGAGAAGGAGAGGGAGGGAGATGGATCGTGAGGGAGAGGGGGAGGGAGAGAGAGAGAGTGGAGAGGAGGGAGGGAGCGTGAGAGGAGGGAGAGAGAGGAGAGGAGAGTGGGGAGAGAGGGAGGGAGGAAGGTGAGAGGGGGGGGAGACGGAGGGAGGGGGAGGGAGAGGAGAAAGGGACGAGAACGGGTGAGAGAGGGGAGAAGAGAAGGGAGAGGTAGAGAGAGGGAAGAGGGAGAGGGGGGGAGGGGAGGGTGGATGTGAGATGAAGGGGAGGTAGACACACGAGGGGGGGAGGGAGGAGAAGGATGGGAGAGAGAGAGGGAGGAAGGAAGAGAGGAGAGGGAGTGGGAGGACGGAGATGGGGGGGGGAGGAGGGGAGGAGGAAGGAGGAACAGATGACGGGACGTGAGAGGGGGAGGAGGAGAGGAGGGGGGACGAGGGGGAGAGAGGAGAGAGAGAGAGGAGAGATATTATTGTTTATTTAAAAGAGGAAAAAACACAAGCAGACACGAGTAGTGTTGAGTTACATCGAGTATTTTCCGGCTTTTCTCCACCCCTTTCCCTTTCCACTCTTCCCTCCCACGGGACATTTTTACTCTTTCTGCCGGTAAATGCCTAGAAAAAAAAGAGGAGGAGAGAGGAGAGCGAGGAGAGCGGAGTGGGGGAGAGAGAGGGAAGGAGGAGGGAGAGGATGGATGAGGAGAAGTGGGGGGGGAGAGGGTGATCGGAAGGAGGGGCCAGAAGGGCGGGGGGCTGGACACGAACTCCGGGAGGGAGGGGGGGTGTAGGGAGGGGGAGCGAGGGGAAGAGGCGTAAGGTCGGGGGGGAGGTGAAGGGAAGATGGGAGAGAGAGAGAAGTAGGAGAGGAGAGAGCTGATGAGAAGGAGACGGAGGGGAGGGAGGGGGAGGACATGGGAGGGAGGGGGAGAGAGGAGAAAGATGAGGAGGGAGGGAGGAGAGGAAGCCGATGAGCGAGGGGGGGGAGCGAGAGGCGGAAGGAGCCGACAGAGCGAAGGAAGCGGAGAGGCCGGGTAGGAGGCGGAGAGCGGGAGAGCAGAGAGGCGGAGGAAGGAAGGCGAGGAGCGAGTGAAAGTGCGGAGGGAGGGGCGGGAGGGAGCCCAGGAGGCCCCCAGAGGGCCCCAGAAGTCCCAGAGCGAGCAGCGTGAGGGAGCGAGAGCGAAGGAGAAGGAAGCCAGGAGGCGAGGAGGCACCGAGAAGGCGGGAGAGCGATAAGCGAGGGGAGCGATGAGCGGGGACAGAAGAAGCGGAAGGAGCGAGCTGAAGCGACCCGGAGAGTAGGAGGAGAGAGAGGAGAGGAGAGAGAGAGAGAGAGACGAGGACGGAGATAGGGAGGAGGGAGGAGAGAGAGAGGGGAGGGGAAAACGGGAGAGGCGAGTGGGAGTAGGGAGAGAGGAGGGACTGTAGGAGAGGAGAGGAGAGGAGAGAGAAAAAAAATCCCCAACCCGGTTCGTAACAAAAGAAAAACAAAAAATAAAAGAAAAAAAACATTAAAAAACTCCCCAACTCAGTCCAAAAAAAACTACAAAAAAACCAATGCTGTAACCTTTATTAGGGGCTTGGGGCGGGAAAAAGTCAAAAGCCGAGGTCTTTGTTCGATTGTTTTCCTTTCCTTTGTGGCCTAAGGAGGAGGAAATCCAGTTTTATCACTTTTTTTTTCCCCCCCCCCCCCCCCCTGGAAGCGGTTTTTTGTTCCGGGGGGGGGGGGGCACGCGCACAGGGGGGGACCGTGATTAGGAAATTCTCCCCCTGGGGGATGCCCTACCCTTGCCCTGCTTTCCCGCCCCCCACTTCCCCCAAAAAAAAACCAAGGGGGGGGGTGACATTTCCCCTTTGGGGCCGAGTCCTTTGTGATGTAAAAGAAAAAAACAAAAAAGGGGGGGGCGACAGGGTTTGAAGTTCCCGGTAAATAAGTAATACCCTCCATCCCAAGGTCATGTGTCCGTTTTTTCCTTAAATTAACCTGAAAAATAAAACCTGAAAATAAAAAAACACCTTTAAGCAATAATTCGTTCGTATCTGGAATTCCTTTTCGGTCAAAAAATCTTCGGTTTCAAAAAATCTTCCGGTTAATTAAGGTTTTTTTTTCTCTCTCTTTATTTCCTGTTCTTTTTTTTTTTTCTGTTCCGAATTTTAGTTTTTGTTTGGCCCTGAAATTGTTTGGTTCCGTTGGGGCCTTTTTTACTTCGAGTTTTTAAAGGGAGGGGTTACATTGGGTTTTTCAACCTTGTTGGATTGGTGATGGGGAATATTGGGATGGGTGGTTTGTGTGGCTTCCATGGGGGCACCAATTAAAGTCTCAGATTACGGGTTGGCGAATAATTAAAAAAAAATTACAAAGGGGTACGAGTGAAGAGGAAAAAGTGGGGGACAAAAGGAGGAGGGGGAGGGAGGAGGAAGGAGGAGGAGGGGGAGGAGGAGGACAATCAGGAGGGGGGGAGGGGGAAGGGAGGGGGGAGGAGGGGAGGAGATAATTTGTGAGACCACGACTCCTAAAATTGATTTGTAAGGGGAAGACCAAAAATCAGATAAATTTACGCCCAAAAAAAAAAACAACACCAACTTTTCATACCGGGCCAATGGATGGTTTTCAAAGTGGATAGAAGGGGCGTTGGGGCCTTGTTGACCAATTTTCTGTTGGTTTAGCCCGGCTTGCCGGTTCGAAATTATCCTCCACTTTGCTCCCGGAATTTTTCCACTGGGGGGGGGGACTTAATTCAAAGGGGGGTTTACATGTTCCCCCTTGAGGCAAGGTGGATGGGGGGGTTTGTGGTGGTTTTGTAGAGGTCCCCAAGCATGCGACCTTTTAACCACACCAAAGGAATCGAGTAATAAGATGACGGCTAATACACTTAACACTTCGGGTAGGTTTGAAAATGAATAACAAGAAAACAGAAAAATTTGGGGCGGGATCTGCACACAAACTCAGTCCAATAGGGTCGATTTTAGTCGGTTTCTTCGTGGCGGGCTGAAAGACTCGAGCTCGGAAAAGACAACCTCACAAACATCCCCCCCACAAAACCAATCCCCAACACACAACAACAAAAAAAAAAAACACCACAAAACTAAAAACCCACCCAAATCCACCCACACCACCTGAAAAAACCCCCCCCAACACGACACTCTACACGTTAGCATCCTAGACACAGAAAACTGTAATTCCACCCCATCAACACACTTTAACACCACAAATAAACAGAAATCACCCAACGAAAAAAAATAGTTACACCAAGACTCCGGGGGAAATTTTACCACTAATTATAAATAAACAATAAAAAAATAATACGTACACACCTCGGCCTAAGTAGCATGGAAAATTATACAAAAACGTAAGTTAACGATTAAAAACTGGTACACAAAATACCCAGCATTTCCCCCAGAGTAGTGAAAAAAAAAAACTAACATAAATAACCGTTTATAAATTTAAAAAACTTGGTTTGTTTACGTTTTTTTCAATCATATTTTTCCCTTCCCCATATCTAATCTAAATTTATTTCCATATTCAAGATTTTCTTATATAAAATAACTTTACCTTGGGGTTCCTCAACCCTTGGCCTCTGTCTTGCCCTCCTTTGAATCCACATCCTCGTGAGGGGCACTTTTTCACCCTTCCTTACTGCGTATTGGGGTCAAAACGCATCGAAAGTAGGACGAATAAGTATCAAAATGACATTCTTCTAAAAACGTGTTTTTACACTTGGTTTAAAAACCTTGCCCCCCACCCGCGGGGCCGTATGGTTTACCAACCTTCGCGGGAACCTCCAGGAGCCAAAAAAGGGGTATCGTGGGAAGGGACCTTTGAAAGTTACCAGGACGTGGGAAGTTATTGGAAAATTTCACTTTTTTCACTCCCCCCGCCACCAAGGGCTGCATTTTATAGTTATGAACTTACACTATTTGGTTCCTTCGGTCTACAAAATGGAGTTTCTTCTTAATTTAACCACCCTTTTACTTGGGGGCCTATCTTAGCTCCCATTTGTTTTATGCCCTTATTCTTTTTTTTTTTTCTGGTTTACGGTTCCACTTTCACACCAATCCCCAAAAACCCTACACACTCCACGCTTCGTTCACGGTCCCAAGCCTCCAAACGCGGCTTCATGGGAGTGGTCATTGCCAGGGAATCGACGGGGGAACGTGCCCCACCTGTGAGTCAAATTGGGTTCTTTGTAGTCTTGTACAATTATTTTTTGGGTGTGTTTTCATTTATGCAGTTATTGATTAAGAATTTACAAGTTTTTCAAATTTAATAGAGAAAGGAGTTTTCAATGGCTCCTTTGTTGAGTATGATTTCCTGCGGGAGGGGATGGGCGAAAATCCTAAAACAATACAATTTGGAAAAAAAAAAAAAAAAAAATTCAGGGGAAATTTATGTTTTTATTAAGGGAATTGTTTTGGACGATCATTTTTTCTTTATACCTCATTTACAAAAAAAAAAAGGTTGGGGTAAATATTGTCACAAAACCCAAAAGGGATTTGTTTTCCTTCCACCAAGGGAACCTATATTAAGACCTTTCTGGAACGGGGAAATGAGTCCCCCCCAACTTATATTGATTTCACCATATATAACACTATTGTTATGTCCGCGGTTCTAATATTGCTTTTTTTTTCATATTCCTCATTTTTCTCTTAAATCTACCTTACTTTTCGGTTACGTACAGGAAAGAAGTGGGAGGGGAATGCACGGCGGAGAATATGGGGTAGGGGGGGGACACGGACAGCATTGGTGGGGGCCCCACAACGTGCGGGGAGGTGGCGTGGGGTAAGTGGGGGCATAGCAACAATTCGGTGGTGGGTGTGACTTGAGGGGGGGCGTGGGTTGGGGCCCGGGCAAGGGGGGGCCGCCGCGGGGTGTTTCTGATTGCAGGGAACGGAGGAAATGGAGTGTACAGGCCCCCCGTTGGGCCCCTTCCAAGCTCATGTGCCTCTTTCCGTGGCATCCCCACTTCCCCCGAACCAGGGGCGGGTCATTCGTCCTGATGTTGCATCGTACTTGTTATAGCCTATACGGGTATGTAAAAATTTGGTGGAGTTAGTGAGAAATGGGAGGGGGCACAATTGTTATTGTCCTCCCCTTGCAACTTATTGCCAACTGGAAACGTAAAAAAGGTATTGTTGAATACAAAATTTTATACCGGTTTTAGGGAAGTTGGGAAAAAAAAACTTTTATTTAGGATTTGCGATGGAAAACTTTCAAACTTAATTTCATGCCTCTATATTTTAAAAATACACATTGAATACCCAACCGTATCACGTTTACTCCCCACTAATCAACACCCACACAAAATAGAGGGTGGGTAATTATTGTAGAGGGGTGGGGGCCGTCCACCAGTAACCTTCCACCACGTTCCTGGGATTTGGGGGGGTTAAAAGGGGTTTTTCCGTACCTTAATTTCCGTAAACTTGCGGGGAACGGCCTTTTGTGGGAGTACCGTTTTAAAAACCTGTGACTTCCCGTTACCCCCTTTATTTTACTTTGTTCAGTTTCCTTACCCGTTTTACATCCTTTAACCCTCCCGGTATTCCCGTGTTTTGACCTTGTAAACCCTAGGACACTATTAAAACCGCCTGGATAACAAAAACAAATCATAGGTTCAGTACCTTTCCCCCAAACAATAAAAACAACAGAAAAATGTAACCAAGGCTATAATTTTTACATTCAGGAGCACACTTTCACATAAATAATATTATGTAGCAATCGATTAATTTTACCATCAAAATAAAATCAAATCCCAAAAAATCACACATTAAAAAGAAAAATTTTGGTTTTCTCCAGGGTCGTTCACATCCAGTTTTCCACCAATGAGTGGAAATGGGGACTAAGATTAAGTTTTAACTCAACAAGGGTTTTATCTAGAGGGTATAAACAAAAAAATCTTTCCTTATCGCCCACCTTCCTATATTTGTCACTTCCCTCCTGTTTAAACTAGCAGCCAGCCCCCCACATCATCAAAATAGATGTTTGTTATTGTTGCTTTGGAGGGTGGGATCTTCTTTCCGGCCCCTGGCAAGAATGGTCTTCCCGCTGCGGAGAGAGGACACTGGAAACCATAACACAGCGTCACTTTTTTCCACCGACCGCCCGGGCAGACAGGAAAGGCTAGGGGAATGGGGAGAAGGGGAGGGGGGTGTTGTACCTCCTTGTTAAAAGGGTCCCAGCCAGGCATTTTCCTGTTTTAGCGGGTGGGGGGAAACAAAGGTTGGGGGGACACTTAACACTAGAGCCAGCGAAACAGAAGAGTTCAGGGGTGCGAGATGTCACCCCACCCAGTTCCCTCCCAGGGTTCCTTTGGGCCTCCCTGTTTACACTATGATCTCGCCTCTCCAACCCATTCAAAGGTGGCCAGGGGGATGGGGAAGTTCGCGGTACCTTTAGCCCGTCACGCACTCGAGGACCGTGAGGATACCAGGGGGAGGGGTGGGAAAACTTTGGGTCCATTTCCCCTCTCTACTTGTCCTTCACCTATTTCCTCAGGTGGGGGGGGGGCTCCTTGCTTTTGCTCCTTTTCCTTCCTTTGTGCCCCCACATATGGTCCCTTAACCTCCCCTGGGGGGGACGGGATACGGGGTTCCTTTTTGATGGGTCGGCGGGGTCCTGGTTTTCGGGTGCTGGGAAGTGGCCGCCACCCAGGGATATGGTTTTGATGTAAGTGGGTTGTGGAGGGTGGGAGGGGGGGGGGGGCCAAGGTGGCCCCATTTCAGGGGAAACGGCGGGCCATTCCTTAAAGCTGGTTCGGCAAACAACCTTTGCCGTAAAATGCCTTTTGGCAGACCCCCATCACCTCCCCCCCTCTTTTCCCCCCAACAGAGATCCTATCTCGCAGACCAGACTGACTAAGCAACGTTTTGTGCAGTTTCACCCCAAAGAGGCGACTCTCGGATACAAATACTACCGCCGGGATTAAATGGGTAAGGTTCCTGTAAAGAAAGAAAAAAAAAACAATGCCTACCTATCTATTTTCTTTAACATGAAACACAATTTATACTAGGTAGGTTCTTTTATACAAGTGTTAACAAGTGCAGGTAAAGCCTTATATAACTAATTTAAAAAAAGTTTTAACTTTTGGGGCTCCTGGTCCAAAAACCTTCAAGTGAACGGTATTCCAAGCCTTTGCCCACTCTATGCGCCCCCGTCTACCTTCAGCAACATAAACTGTGCCCTTGTGATATTACAGTTAGGTCATTTTTCCAGGGCCCCACACCGATAACTCGGTGTATGATGAGGTGTCCCATGGGTAGCGAGCACGGTCACTGGCGGGCGAACCTCGGAACTCAGGGAGGGCTGCTTGTTCCCAGGGTCCCATACTCCATGGACTCCAACAGGTCTAGCCCTTCTTGCATAGGGGGACCTTAAAGGCCTAACTTCATGAATGCAGGGAATTTTTCTACACGAGCCCCATAACATTCAACAAGTTACCCTGCAATCGTATAATGAATTAGTTTATATTTATGTTTATCACAAACCGCACAAAATTATATTCGTTAAAACAACAGGTAGTTGACTTCTTTTAATTTTTTTTTCAGATTTTTAGTAAAAACCTCTTATATAAGTAATTGTACTACATGATAGGACCTTAAATCTTACTAAGTATGCACCAAAAAATGTCCCAATTCAATGACCAACTCCCATTATGACCTTAATTTTTTTTCCACACTTCACATGGGTTTTATCCCTTTCGGGCGTCTACCGACATACAAAACGCTCCGGCCACCCCCTTTCCCTTGCTTTGAGTGCCCTTTCTCATTCAAAGGGGCCCCTTCATCTTGTCCGGGGGTTGGAGAGGGGAGGGACGGGGGTTCCCCATTTTTTGTTTTCAGGCCTTCTCTGGTCCGGGGGCCATCGTAGTAGGTGAGTTCCACCCCCCTTTTGTAAAAAAAAAAAGTTGAAAAATAAATTACCAAAACAAAGTAAAACTTAAACAAAATTATTTCCACAAACCGTTTCTATTTGGGTTTGGGGGACGGCAAAAAAAAAAGATAATCTAATTAAATTATTTTTTTTAAAAAATATTGCTAGCACACAAATGGGCCTAGTGGACGCAAATAGGTGCTTTCGCTTTCCTTCCCAGCTTTTCTTTTCTCTTGGACTCTTTGATTGGAGCGACGGTTCGGGCACATACACTACAACCCGGCACGAGCAGCAGCTTTTGTTGTGCACGGGTTATTGTATACTTTGCCAGGGTTTCCCAAGTGCACCCTGCGGCCCCCTTTGGGCCTAGGGCTTGCGCAGGGCCTTTTGTGAAACGTGCGCCGCCCCTGTTTACCAGGGCCCCCCCTGGTTCCAACTTCCGGGCCACCAGGGGGGGGGGGGGGGGATGGACGTCGGGCCTTGGTTTTGGTTTTGGCGAAATCCAAAGGTTTCAGGTGGGTGCACTGGAATTAAAAAAATGTTTCACAACAGGGTTTTCTATTGAATTTTTTTAAACCAGTGTTTTTTACACAACTTTGCTTTTGTGGGACGTTATAATCTTTATTTTCCCCATATTGTGTTTTTTCAAAAACTTTTTAAGGTTTTTTAAACTGTTTTTATCCCACAGGGAAAACATTTTTTACCATACCCAACATCTGTAGTGCTTTGGGGCAGGGCTTAAACACAAGCAGGGAAGGCCACCTCCCCCTCCAGCCGGGGCATTTATTTTGCCAGGTTGTGCCAGGGGGGGCTGGGCCAACACCC
Source organism: Chionoecetes opilio (assembly GCA_016584305.1). Lineage (NCBI taxonomy): Eukaryota > Metazoa > Arthropoda > Malacostraca > Decapoda > Majidae > Chionoecetes > Chionoecetes opilio. The sequence continues at coordinate 9,062 of JACEEZ010016610.1, forward strand.
CCCCAACCTCAGGGTCCTGCGCCCCCTCTTTTTCCACATCCACCAGAGTAATATTCCCCACACCACAAAAAGTACTTGAAGGGGCCGGGCCCCCACCAATAGTTTGGTCGCCACCGTTGTTCCGTTGGGTGGGTGGGCCACCCCACATGCTTGTTTTTCCCAGGGGGCCCCCGAAACAAAAAACTTTCCATGAGTGGGAGAAACATTTGCAAAAAGATTGGGTGGGCCGCGCCGAGGGGGGGGGACCCAACATTTAAGTCTGCTTTTCTCCTGGAAAATTTTTTTTCATATTATAACGTGGTGTGTTTAGGCGAATTTTTTTTTTTTTTTTTTTTTGTTTATTTTTTAGGCTATATAAGGTAAACTCGAAGTAGGTTAACTACTTTACAAGTCAAAGTTAAAGGTTTTTAAAAATGCCTAAAAACCAATATATTTTCTATTGTTAGTATAAAGTTTTTAACTTTTTAATTTTTTTTCTTTTTTTTTTAATACCCTTGTGATCGTCCCTTGCAACCCTGCCCTAATATTTTTTTTTTTTTTTTTTTTGTGTGTTTTGGAGCTGATTTGTTTTGTGGCGGGGCAGGGGATGACTTTTTTGGGCCGATTTTTCCCTATTGGTGCAACGTCATTTTTGCCAATGAAGGCCCTATGTTTGTGCGCCGGTCCAGCTGTCGCGGTTGTTGGCGGGGATCGTTAGGCTGGTTGGGCATACCCAAGGCCACTATGAAAGAGGGTTCCGGAACTTGGGGTGGTCGGTGGCGGAGGTAGGAACCTGGGTCGATTTTCCTTCGCCCAAGGGGCCTCACTGGGTGGACGGGAAGCGGAAAAAAGAACTCTCGGCGCAAGGAGGGCGCTTGAAGAAAATGCCTGGGGGGTTGGGAGGGGATCTTATGGAGGGCCCTTCAAAGGGCAATCAAAAAAAGTGTCAATGGAAACCCACCTGAAATTAGGAGTTTAAAGAAATTTTTGAAATCTTGGGTTTTTATGATTTCAGGAAGTTATTTTTTAAAAAGGCTTTTACACTTTACTGCTGGGTATTATAAATTTCTGTTCCCTGTTTTAATAACCTGGGTTTTGCAAAGTCCTTTCCTCAGCCACCTCCTGGGGTTTCACTATTGTCCTTCCGGGGGCTGGCCTTGATACACGGGACTTCCTCCAAGCAGGGGAGCTGCGGGCCAACCCCTCCTTGGGGGCGGGGGAAGGCTATTGAGGCTTTCCGTCTCCCTTGCGCCTTGGGGGGGGCAGTGGGCCCCTCTGCTCCCCCATCCTTCGGAGAGAGGGGGCCGACCTGACCGGCCAACTGAAGCATGGGCACTGTGGCCATCTGGGAAAAAACAAGGGAAAGGGGAAAAAATTAAAATAAAATATTAAAATTTAATTTAAAAATTGATTGGTATTTTTCGGCGGGTGGGGGGGACTTTTTGTATTTGGCTAGGGGGGCACCACTGGTTAGGGGGTGCCAACATGAACTAGTGGCCATTATGGCCACTTATTTTACAGATTTTTCAATTTTAATTTTTAACTTTTACCATTTTTTCAAATTGGCTTCGTTCAGGTTCCCACCCTTTGCTCCCTGGGGCGCGTTGTAGGGTGTAGTGGGCAGGGCCTTTTAACCCTTAGGGAACAGGCCGGGTTTTCTGGCTTGACCCACCTTAGGTCCCTTCCCCAGTTGTTGCCAAACAGGGGACTTTTGTCCCTCCAGTTGGGGTGTTCATTCTCTTGGTGCATGGGGGGGTGGGGAACATATGACGGGTTTCCCAAAGACCAAAGAAAACCCTGCCCCCCCAATTTGTTTTTTAAGTTTTAAATTAACCAAACCAACGATGGAATAGGCGTATAAGAAAACATTAAAAAAAAAACTTATAAAGATTCATAAAGATCTGTCAAACTTAACAAAATAATATAAATTAGTGTAAAATAATACTGGCAATAGACACAAACAGGGTTAGATTTGTTCCTTTTTACTTTCTCAATGGTTTTTTGTCCCAACAGGCCATTAGTGCCTTTAAGCTGTTCCTGGGTGCCCTTCCTTTGCCTTCTCCCTGGATTTCCTCCTTTTGGGCCTCAGGGTCCCCACTTTTTCTCCTCTAAATGGTCCTGGGTATGTTTGAAACAGCCTGGGGGAGGGAAGGTTTCCCATGCTCCACGGGTTCAGGGGGGGGACCAAAAGGAAAGACATATTTCTCTGGGACGTTCCCTGTTGGGGGAATGGGCTCACTGGAGGGGGAACCCGCTAGATGGTGCAGGCGGCGTTTCGCTGGTTCTGGTAGCTCAACACTTACTACAAGGCTTACTTATTCCCCAGGTGGGGACAACCAACCTTTCCTTGCTTCCTGTTGCGCTATCACTTCTTTTCAACGTATTTGTTTCCATTTGGTTTAGTTTGTAAACACTAACAACAGTTAAGCCAATAGGCAGTGAAAAAACTTTGAAAACGCTGTTGGCCGGGGTTGGATTGTTGTGGGGGGGGGACTAAAAAAACATAAACCACTGTTGGTTGGATCTTGAGCCTTGATGGGGCCGCCACGTTGTGTTTCTTACCCAGGGCCACCCACAGGGGGATGGGGCAACGGGAATATCGCCTTAGGGTGGGAAAAAATGATCAAGGCTGGGACAAGCCTAGTGGACCACATTGCCCGGCCAAAAAAAACGCGTGTTGGCAAAGTTATTCTGGTGGACTTGGTTTTTTTCGGTTCTTCGTTTTTTTTTTTTTTTTTCAAATCATTAGGGAAGATTAATCAGGTACGGAGAAGAGTTACCGTGGGACCCAAGAAAAATTTTTCGCCAAGAGTATATTTCGGTGCCTCGTTACCCTGTTGTTACCTTCCGTACCCTTTTTGTGACCCCAAAAAAACTTTCCGTTACCTTCCGGGCACCTACCCCGGGGTGACTAGTTTTGGAAAGTCCCGTAGGTTACGGGGGCGGTTCCCACCGGTAAACAGGTGAGGTATGGGGGGGGGGGGGCACAGGAGGTACTGAAAAAGAGTTTTTGACCCAAAGCCCCTTCTGGGTTATATTGGTCCACCCACACTCGGGGCTCAACAAACTCCTTATCTCACCCAGCATGACTCCGCTGCAGGGTGCGGGCCTTTTTGATACATTGGACAAATAAATTACCCGTAATTTGTTATAGGGAAGGCTGCCAGGTCCAGGGGGGGGCCGGGATGGTTTCGATGAACGTTTTCGTAACGACGGGTCTCTTAAGATTTTTTCCAATCTTTTTGCACCTAGTGATTGGGGATCTTGGAAAACCGGTTTTCCGTAAAACACGGTTTATTAAGAGGTATTATCAAAAATACGATCTTTGCCGGAAACCATCCATCCGGCCATATTTTGTTCGTTGTTTTTCCCAAACGTAGATGGCTAACGGTCTGCTTGAAAGAACCCACTTCCGCCACCAACTGTTTCGGTTAGGGGGGTCGCCGGCCATGATGAAGTTTTTTCTAAATTATACCAGCCATATAAATGAAAAATTTTTTAGTTGTTTATTTCATGTTGAGCTGTTTATGGTTGGTCAGGACGCTGTAAGGGGAATGTGGAAATTAAAATAAAGGTGCAATAAAATGGTATTGCTGCCGAATCCCTATAGGTGACTGGAATGAGTGAAGGGCAAAAAAAAAAAAGAAAGGGAGTCTTGTGCTAGAAGTGTATAGGAAAGATGATATGGGAGAGGAAGATGCGGGAAGTGAGGAGGAGAATAGGAGACAAGGATGAGATGGAGAGAATGAGTCAAGTGAAGGATACGGATGGACTAGCAATACAGGGATTTCGTACACAAAAGTTGTTTCGTTACCCAGGTTTTGTTGGGCTGTTTTCGTACACTTTATTTTGAGGGGTTTTTTTCGTACATATATACCTTTGGTTTTTGTCGTTTCGTAGCTCTATTTATCAAGTTAAACTCTGACCTGAGTGCAAAAAAAAAAAAAACGACTATAGTTTCCCTATCGACTAAGAAAAAAAAACTTTTAGGTCTTACGGAATGATCGAATCTACTGGTGTTACGAACAACTTGTGTACGACTGACTGCATCCTCCTCTCATCAATGCTACGAGAGGCAAAGATAAGAAGGACATTCGAGCACCGGTGTACTAGTGCGTGGAATGCATTGGATACTGTAGGGTGGAACAGTGAAAATACATGGTTTTAATTTTTTTTTTTTTTTTTTTTTTTTAAAATGCAAGTTTTAGAGGCCAATCAAATAAACCCCCCAAAACCCAATCGGTGGTTTTAATATACCCTGAAAAGTTTTTCGGTTTTTTTAAGAGTATTTTCTAACCCCAACACACTGTCGGGAGATAAAAAAAAACAAATACCCAGTGGATCTGGGGGGGGAACCCCCCCCCAAATGAGGTTAGTTCGTAATCAAGCCCGTTTTACATTAGTAAAAAAAGGGGGGGTCTTTGGGGGGCGTAGCCCCCCCAGTTATATGTTCAGAAGAGTATTGGCAAAAAAGGGGGAGTATTGGGTTGAAAAAATGCATATTTACTAGAAGTGTGTGTAGAAGGATAACGATTATGGGCTAAATTCAAGAATGCTCGTCAAATAACCCGGCGGTGGAAGATTTTCCACCCGTCGTACTACCCCAAATGGGGGACATCTACAAGAACTTGCCCCGAAAAATGGTGGATATTGGGCCCGGGCGTACCAAACACAAGCGAACCCCAAAGCGGCATTCAATTTGACTTTTTTTTACAAAATCAAATAAATTTTTACTAGTGAAAATTTCTTTTGACTTTTAAAATAATATTTTAAGTTAAGTGTTTCCGCCACTTGTCTGGGCTTTTTGGTGCAAAAAAAAAAAAAAAAAAAATTTGGCCCTGAGTTGGGGGTTTGCGAGTACATTTGAAACGGCCCCGCCCCCTTTTGCTCCCAACAATGGCCGACCCCCCCTTTTCTCCCCCCCCCCGGGCCCCCGGTTTTCCTTCCCCAAAAAGTTAAACCACCATTTTGGGGCCTTCCGGGCCCTAAAATTTTTTTTCCTTAATGATGACCGTTGTCATTCACAGTGTTTTGGTTTTGTCACTTCAGTTGTTTTTTAAAAAAACTCTCCTGTAAGGTCTGGGAAGAAAAATACGATGGAAAAAAGTGGAGAGGGGATTAAAAGGGGGGGGATGGAAAAAGGTTGTCGCCAATCAGTGACCAAACCTCCCCCCCCTACTGACGCTTTTTGGGCGTCGTTTTTTTGTTGATTTTTTTATCCAATTTTCGCGATGGAAAACGGGGGGGGGAAAAAGTTCTTAAATATGCCCCATGTGTGATTGGTGGGCAAAAGGATGTCTGAGAAGGGGAGTAGGTACACTTACTCCAACTCTAAGAATGGTATGTGAGTAAAGCGAAAGTATTGAATGAAAAAGGTTCAAGATGGAAAAAACTGGGGGTAGTGAGAGTTATTCTAGGCAAGTTCACGACCACTGAAATTGTGGGTTTTTTAAAAATAAAAATATTTTTTAAAAAGGGGGTTTTTTTTTTTAAAATTTTTTTTTTTTAAAACCTTTTTCTACTGTAAAAAAAATCCAAAGTCGTTTTTTTTTTTCGGGGTTTTCTGACGGGGGGGAATCCCCCCCCCCCCTCAAGACTTTTGCCTAACCTAGGGGGGAATATAGTCAAAAATGGCCAACCAAAAACCCAAAAAAAAAAAATGTTTCAGGGGGCTTTGCTGTATTTAATCCCTGCATTTTAGAAAAAAAAGGGTTTTTAAAATAGGAACCATCGCCGCGAATAAAAATAGGAAAAAGTTGGAGAAATTCCTATCGGCGACAGTTTTTTGGTATTTTCTAGTTTTTGGATAATATAGCCCAAAATTAATTTTTTAAACCCACCCTAAAAAAAGGGTGGGGGATTTTGATGGTAGTGGGCTTTCAAAAGTCCTAGGATTCCTTACCAATATCGTGTAGGGAAATTTTTCATTCTGAGTATTTTGAACCCCAAAATTTCCCCAAGGTAAATTGAATAATAAAGGCGAATTTCGTTATACCGAAAAATTTCCGTTTTTTTTTTTTTAAAGCCATAAAAAAAAACTGTTAAGTTGGGTTAAATGGGTTAGGTTGGGTTTTTTAGGTTAGAGGGGGGGGGTTTGGGGGTTTTTTTTTTTGTCTAAGTTAGGTTTAAATCAACAAGGTTTGGGTTGGGGTTAGGGTGGGGGTTTGGTTTTTAAAAAACATGATAATCAAAAAAAAAAATTTTTTATCAAATATAAAAGACCTTCAAGATACTTCAAGACCCTTTCCACAAAAACCCTTCAAAAACCTCAAAAAAACGTAATTTAAAAAGGTGGGGGGGGATTTCCCCCTTTTAAAAAAAATTCCCCCCTTACCCCACCCCCAAAAATTTCCAAATGACCCCCCCAAAAAATTAATCAAACCTTTTTACGACTTTTTTTAAAACCCCCCACGGGTAAATTCCCCCCCAAAAGACTTTCGTCGCCCACATGAAAGTTCCAATTTCGCCCCAGTACGAGTCAATTTCCCCCCCGACAAGACATTTCGCCACATGTAAGAGAAAAAAAATTTAAATTTTCAATTAAAAAAAACCTTTAAGATATTATCAAACCTTCATAAAAATCCTTTAAAATACCTCAAAAAACCGTAATTATAAATGGGGGGGGGGAGTTACCCCTTTAACACCCCCTTTTCCCCACCTAAAAAGTCCTAAATGACCCCCCAAAAAATACTAAATCCTAACCTTTAACCGGTTTTACCGTTTCATTTCACCCACACGTCAATTCGCCCAAAAGGGGACATTTTCGCCCAAAAATGGTAAGAGTCAATTTCGGCCCACATGTACGAATTCCAATTCGCCGAAAAGACATTTCGCCCACATGTAAGTTGTCCAATTTGCCCAACAGATCCATGTCCACAGAGTCATGTTAAACTTTAATATTTTTCCGCAGGCAGAAAATGGAATGAACCCACCAGTAACCTTGGGCGGAAAATGACCTTCCATAGTTGGGGTGGGGAAATTGCCCCGTGTGGGGCGAAATGAACTCCATATGTGGGCCGAAAATGACTCCCATGTGTACCCTACCAATAACCTCCTAGTGCAGTGGTTCTTAAAACCTGGTTTCGACCCGAACCCCAAGAGTTCGGTGAGCAATCTCCAGGGGTTTTCGGCGGAGGCCCTCCGAAACATATTGCAATTTTTATATTTTGAAAATGCCAGATTATTCAACAGAGAAAATTATACCGGAAATTAAACATAAATTCAAAACGTGCTGGGAGGGAAGGGGGGCTATGTATTTACCTATTATATTTTACCTATTGTAATTATACGGAAAATGGGGTACACTCGTGGGGTTCCGTTCTTGCCCTCAATTGCTCAATCTTAGCTTTAAAAAAAAAAAAAAAAAAAATAGTTTTTTTTTGCATCTATTTAATTTCACTGTCCAGCTATTTCCACATAGCAATGCAACCGATTGGAAAAAAAAAAACAGTTTTCTTAATGTCCTTTCCCAAAACACCTTGGTTTCCTTAAGTTTCCTCGTAATGACTCCTTGTGGCTCATACGTCCCATACATAAAAAAGTTCCTCCTTTGTCATTATGTCCATTCCGGACAAGCTTTTATTTCATTTGCTATCCAAGTAAACCTTTTGTGTGTAGGTTGGTATGGTTGTTGTTTTCGCCCCCGCCCCTCTCTCCCCTTCGGCACTGGCCCTGTATATAGGGGTAGGTGGGGGGGGGCATGGGCAGTTCCATTTTTCGAGTTTCCATGTACCAATTTTTTACCCATTTCGAAGTACCATGCGACCCCAAAAACGATTTTTTTTGTTTCCCCCTTTTTTTTTGCCCCCAAAAAAAAGATTAAAAACTTTTTTTTTCCATTGAATATCAAATTAGTGCAAATTAATCCCATTGAGCCTCACAATGCCCCTAAAGAAAGCTTGATTTTTCAAAATAAATTATGACCCCCTTTTTAGACCCCCAGCTTGTAAAAGGGCTCCCTTTTTTTAAATTTCGCTCCACCCCCCCCCCTTTAAAAAAAAATCCTGGGATTCACCACTTTTTGGGCCCCCTCCCCCCTTTACAAAGACGCCACTCCCCTCTTCCAATTAGCGCCATTTTTTCGCGCCCCGTTTTTAAACCCCGTTCCCCCCTGACTGGCCTTAGTTCCCGGGGGGGGAAAACTGTTTTTTTTTTTTTTTGCGACGGGGGGCCCCGGGGTGGGAAA
>JACEEZ010016611.1:0-2500 GCA_016584305.1 Chionoecetes opilio
TGGAATTTACCAGCAAATGTTGTCGAGCCAACAAAATACTACATTAAAAACAGATTTGACGCGCACTGTAAAGTAATGGGTATTGATAGTGGAATTCGTTCTAGCCCCCCCGTATCGATTTTTTGTAGTGGTAGGGGTAGTTGTATTTTATATTTTTCATATCCTATCTTCTGCACTTAATTTCCATGTTCCTATCCTCTTTAGGGACAGGTATCATTTTCCAACTGTTTTCTTACGTTTTTGATAGTTATAGTATGTATTAGCAGATACCCTCCTATGGCCCAAATAGGTCTCCTGGTGTCTGTTCTCCATGAAAAAACCCATTAATCTTCCTCTTCCCTTCCCCCTTTCCCTCCTCTCCCTCCCCCTCCTCCTCCTCCCCTCCCCTCCTCCTCCCCTCCTCCTCCTCCTCCTCCTCCTCCTCCCCCCTCCCCCTCCTCCTCCTCCTCCTCTTTCCTTTCCCCCCCTTTCTTCCATTCAAAATGCAAAAACATACCTTTTGAAGTCTGAAAACCCCCTCTCTCTCTCTCTCCCTCTCCTCTCTCTCCTCTTTTCTCTCTCTCTCTCTCTCTCTTTCTCTCCTCTCTCTCCTCCTCTCCCTCTCCTCTCTCCTCTCTCTCTCTCTCTCTCTCTTTTTGGGGGAAGGATTGTGTTAGGGGGGTTTTTTCCCGGGGATAAGTATTCGTGTGAACCAAAGGGGGAAAGGTGCTTTGGGTGGGGGTGGTGGTGGTGCGGTGGTGGTGGTGGTGTTGTGTGGGGGGGGGTGGTGGGGGGGGGGATGGTGGGTGGTGGTGGGGGGGGTTTGGGTGGTGGGGGTGGGGGGGGGGGGGGGGAGGGTGGTGGTGGTGGTGGGGGTGTTGATGGGGGTGGTGGTGTTGTGTGGTGGGGGTGGGTTTGGTGGATGTGGGGGTGGTGGGGGTGGGGGTTGGTGGTGGGGGTGGTGGTGGGGGTTGTGGGGGTTTGGGGTGGTGGTGGTGGTGGTGGGGCGGGGGGGGGGGGAAAGGGGGAGGGGGTCAGTAGGGGAAAAGTGGATATGAACAGGGGGATGAGTGGTTTTATGTGAGTTCTAAAAAAAAAAAGAAAAAGGGAAATGGTTGATTAATAATAAAAATAATAAAAATAAAAATAATATGTGATGTGATGATGATGATGATGGGGATGATGATGTGATGAAAATGATGATAAACATAGCAAGAAAGAGAAAGTTCTAAAAAATTTTTATATTTAGGGGAAACACAAATCGTATACAAGGAAGATAGAAGCAAAGAGAGAAAGAGAAAGAAGATAGAAGCAAAGAGAGAAAGAAAATAAAGATAGAAGCAAAGAGAGAAAGAAAATATAGATAGAAACAAAGAGAGAAAGAGAGAGAAAGAAGAAAGGCAAGAAAAATAAAAAGGATGAAAAAAAAGGTTCCTACAAAAAAAAAATAAAAAATAAATAAAAAAGAAGCTAAAAAATGTAAGTTAAAGGAAGAAAAAAATTGATGCAGATGAAAGCGATACGAGAAATAGAGATCAAAGGAAATATTAAATACAGGAAGGTACTCAGAATAAAGGAGAAGAAGGAGGCAAGGAGAAGAGGAGGGTAGATAAAGGAAAGGAGTAAGAGAGGGAGGTTAAGTTAAAAAGAGAAGGATGAAGAAGAGAAGGAGGATTACATAGGATTACATAGGAAAACAACACCAGGAACCCATTGGTCCTGACGGGGTTCTGCTGACTACATACTACTAACTTCAAATATTGTAAGAAAAAATTGGAAAAAATACCATGTCCTTAAAAGAAAATAGGAACACGGGAAATAGTGCAGAAAAATAGGGAGAAATATCTATGCACTACCACTACCCCCACAAAAATCGATCCGGGGGACTAATATGAATTCGCAGGGCATTCAATACCCTTACTTTCAGTGCCGTTCAAAATCTGTTTTTAAAGATTATTGTGCTGGCTTCGACAACATTTTTCTGGAAATTTTCCATCGTCAACGACTCCCATTGAATAATTTTTACGGAATCATGTGCAACGAGTTAAAGCTCGAAAGGTTCTCTTATTTTAAAACATCAATCCCCTTTTGGATCTTAAAAGGGTTTTTATCAAATCCCCACGGATTCTACGATCCTTTAAAGGAAAAAATATTAATTTTCCGCATCTTCTTCATAAAAAATGAATTTCGCAGAGATGGAATTTGTTTTGGTTGCTCTTTTTTTCCTGATTCCATTTTGCTTGGTCTTTTACGAAACAGGGCGACCAGAATTTGGACGGCATTTCCAAAATTGCCCAACCAAGGGCGTTATAATTGTGTCATTACTTTCGGATTTTGTGTTCAAAATTGCGTTTAATAAAACCCAAAATCATATTCGCCCTTTTTACTGGGTGGAGGAGGAGGAGGAGGAGGAGGAGGAGGGGGAGGAGGAGGAGGTGGAGGAGGGGAGGGGGAGGGGGGGAAAGGTGGAGGAGGGCGGAGGGGGCGGAGGGATAGGGAGGAGGAGAGGAGGAGGGAGAGG
>JACEEZ010016611.1:7500-12500 GCA_016584305.1 Chionoecetes opilio
GAATAGAATGAATAGGAATAATGAATAGCAGAATTAGAATGAATAGAAGAATGAATGAATAGAGAATGAGAATGAATAGCAGAATAGAATGAATAGAAGAATAGAAATGATAGCAGATAAATGTAGAAAGAATGAATAGCAGAATAGAATGAATAGAAGAATAGAATGAATAGCAGAATAGAATGAATAGCAGAATAGAATGAATAGCAGAATAAATGAATAGCAGAATGGAATGAATAGAAGAATAGAATGAATAGAAGAATAGAATGAATAGCAGAATGAAATGAATAGCAGAATAGAATGAATAGCAGAATAGAATGAATAGCAGAATGAAATGAATAGAAGAATGAATGAATAGCAGAATGAAATGAATAGCAGAATAGAATGAATAGCAGAATAGAATGAATAGAAGAATAGGAATGAATAGCAGAATAGAATGAATAGCAGAATAGAATGAATAGCAGAATAGAATGAATAGCAGAATAGAATGAATAGCAGAATAGAATGAATAGCAGAATAGAATGAATAGCAGAATAGAATGAATAGCAGAATAGAATGAATAGCAGAATAGAATGAATAGCAGAATAGAATGAATAGCAGAATAGAATGAATAGAAGAATAGAATGAATAGCAGAATAGAATGAATAGAAGAATAGAATGAATAGCAGAATAGAATGAATAGCAGAATAGAATGAATAGCAGAATGAAATGAATAGAAGAATGGAATGAATAGCAGAATAGAATGAATAGCAGAATAGAATGAATAGCAGAATAGAATGAATAGAAGAATAGAATGAATAAGAATAGATGAATAGCAGAATAGAATGAATAGAGAATGAATGAATAAAAATGAATGAATAGAAGAATAGAATGAATAGAAGAATAGAATGAATAGCAGAATGAAATGAATAGCAGAATAGAATGAATAGCAGAATAGAATGAATAGAAGAATAGAATGAATAGCAGAATAGAATGAATAGCAGAATAGAATGAATAGAAGAATGAAATGAATAGCAGAATGAAATGAATAGAAGAATAGAATGAATAGAAGAATAGAATGAATAGAAGAATGAAATGAATAGCAGAATAGAAAGAATAGAAGAATTGAATGAATAGCAGAATAGAATGAATAGCAGAATAGAATGAATAGCAGAATAGAATGAATAGAAGAATAGAATGAATAGAAGATGAATAGAATAAGAATAGAATGAATAGCAGATGAATAATGCAGATAGAATGAATAGAAGAATGAAATGAATAGCAGAATAGAATGAATAGAAGAATGGAATGAATAGCAGAATAATGAATAGCAGAATAGAATGAATAGCAGATGAATGATAAGAATAGAATGAATAGCAGAATGAATGAATAGCAGAATAGAATGAATAGCAGAATGGAATGAATAGCAGAATAGAATGAATAGAAGAATGAGAATGAATAGCAGAATAGAATGAATAGCAGAATAGAATGAATAGCAGAATAGAATGAATAGAAGAATAGAATGAATAGCAGAATGGAATGAATAGCAGAATAGAATGAATAGAAGAATAGAATGAATAGCAGAATGAAATGAATAGCAGAATAGAATGAATAGCAGAATGAAATGAATAGCAGAATGGAATGAATAGCAGAATGAAATGAATAGCAGAATAGAATGAATAGAAGAATAGAATGAATAGCAAGAATGAAATGAATAGCAGAATAGAATGAATAGCAGAATGGAATGAATAGCAGAATAGAATGAATAGCAGAATGAAATGAATAGCAGAATAGAATGAATAGAAGAATGGAATGAATAGCAGAATAGAATGAATAGCAGAATAGAATGAATAGCAGAATAGAATGAATAGCAGAATAGAATGAATAGCAGAATCGAATGAATAGCAGAATAGAATGAATAGAAGAATGAAATGAATAGCAGAATAGAATGAATAGAAGAATGGAATGAATAGCAGAATAGAATGAATAGCAGAATGGAATGAATAGCAGAATAGAATGAATAGCAGAATGAATGAATAGCAGAATAGAATGAATAGAAGAATAGAATGAATAGCAGAATAGAATGAATAGCAGAATAGAATGAATAGAAGAATAGAATGAATAGAAGAATGAAATGAATAGCAGAATAGAATGAATAGCAGAATAGAATGAATAGCAGAATAGAATGAATAGCAGAATAGAATGAATAGCAGAATGGAATGAATAGAAGAATAGAATGAATAGAAGAATGAAATGTGTGTAATAAGCAGAAGAATAAGAATAGTAATAAATAGAATGAATAGAGAATGGAATGAATAGCAAGAATGAATAGCTGGAATAATGAAGTACATGTGCAAATTGATAGCAGAATGAATGATAGAAGAATGAAATGAATAGCAGAATAAATAATAGCAATGGAATAATAGCATGAATAGAATGAATAGCCGAATGGATGATGCAGAATAGAATGAATGCAGAATAGAATGAATAGCAGAATAGAATGATAGCAAATAGAATGAATAGCAGATCGATGAATAGCAATGAATGAATAGAGAATAAATGATAGCAAAAGAATGAATAGAGAATAACGAAATGGTAATTAAGGGAAAAACTTAAGGTTGAAAAAGGTCATAAAAAGGTAAAAGTTTCGGGCAAGTTTGGCGCCTGAAAGAATGATTATTCACGCGACCATACTTAGCCTTTTCGTGTTTCTGTTTTAATGAATCCATCTGTCTTCATTAATGTGTGTGTCCTCCTCCTCCTCCTCCTCCTCCTCCTCCTCCTCCTCCTCTTTAATGGCCATGAAGGTAACTGATTCGTAGCTTGTTTCGTTATCTTTATGTTTTTTTAATGGTTATGATCTGTCTGTCTGTCTCTCTCTCTCTCTCTCTCTCTCTCTCTCTCTCTCTCTCTCTCTCTCTCTCTGTCTGATTTTCTCTCTCTCTCTCTCTCTCTCTCTCCTTCTCTATCTGTCTGTCTTTCTCTCTCTCTCTCTCTCTCTCTCTCTCTCTCTCTCTCTCTCTCTCTCTCTCTCTCTCTCTCTCTCGCTCTCTCTCTCTGTTGATTTACTAAGCTTTTGACTTAACTAATATTGAATTAAATTACTACTACGACTACTACTACTACTACTACTACTACTCTACTACTACTACTACTACTAGTGCTACTACTACTACTACCACTACTACTACTACTACTACTACTACTAACTTACTACTACTACTACTACTACTACTACTAGTCTACTACTACTACTACCACTACTACTACTATGCTACTACACTACTACCACTACTACTACTACAACTACTACTACTACTAGCTATACTACTACTACACTACTACTACTACTACTACTACTACTACTACTACTACTAGTGACTACTACTACTACTAACTAGTGCTACTACTACTACTACTACTACTACTACTACTACTACTACATACTACTACTACTACCACACAACTACTACTACACACTACTACCACTACTACTACTACACTACCACTACTATACCAATACTACTACTACTACTAATACTACTACTACTACTACTCTACTACTACTACTACTACACTACTACTACTACTACTACCACTACTACTACTAGTGCTACTACTACCACTACTACTACTACTACTACTACTACTACCACTACTACTACTAGTGCTACTACTACTACTACCACTACTACTACTACTACTACTACTACTACTACCACTACTACTACTAGTGCTACTACTACTACTACTACTACTACTACTACTACTACTACCACTACTCTACTACTACTACTAGTACTACACTACTACTACTACTACTACTACTACTACTACTACTACTACTACTACTATACTACATTATACACTCATATTTATATCTATTAAATTAACATAATTATGTTTTGCTTACCTGTCCCATAATAACTTAACATCTAATTGTCACATGATCACTATTTTTGCAACTGACTTTATTTTCCTTTGCTTTTATTTCTCCCCCTTTTTTTGTAGGTAAGAAGGGAAAGAGGGAAGGACATTTTTTGTGTTCATTTATTTTTTTGGTAATGGAAATTTGTTTTTTTGGATGGAAGGAGGAAAGTGATTTTTTTTTTTTTTTTTTCTAGTAAGGATGGAAGGAGAGAAGGGAAGAATTTTTTTTTGGTAAGGGAAAGAAGTTTTTTTTTTTTGGTAAGGGAAAGTAAGTTTTTTTTTTGGTAAGGAGGGAAAGGAAGTTTTTATTTTTTGGTAAGAAGGGAAAGGAAGTTTTTTTTTGTAGAAGGGAAGGAAGTTTTTTTTGTAAGGAGGAAGTTTTTTTTTGGTAAGGGAAAGAAGTTTTTTTTTGGTAAGGAAGGGAAAGGAAGTTTTTTTTTTGGTAAAGGGGAAGGAAGGGTTTTATTTTTGTTAAGGAGGGAAGGAAGTTTTTTTCAGTAAGGGAAGGGAGAAAGGGAATTTTTTTTAGGAAGGAAGGAGAAGGTTTTTTTTATAAGAGAGAAGGGGAAGTTTTTGTTTTTTTGGTATGGAGGAAGATATTTTTTTAGGGGGTAAGGAGGGAAGGGAAGTTTTTTTTTCTTTTTTTCTAGTAGTAAGGATGGAAGGATGGAAGGGAAGGATTTTTTTCTTCATAGATAAGAAGAAAGGGAGAGAATGATGGAAGGGAAGGAAAGTTGAAGGAAGGGAAGGAGTAATGAGGAAAGGGAGGGAAGGGAAGGGATGGGAAGGGAAGGGAGGGAGGAGGAAGGGAAGGGGGGGGGGGAAGGGAAAAAAAAGGGGGGGGGAAGGGGAAAAAAAAAGGGGGGAAAAAAAAAGGGAGGGAAAAAAAGGGGGGGGGNCTTTTTTCTCTTTTTCTACTTTCCCTTCATTCTTTTCTCGTCCCTACTCTCTCTCTTCTCTCTCTCTCTTTCTCTCTCTCTCCTCCTCTCTTCTCTCTCTCTCTCCTCTTCTCTTCTCTCTCTCTCTCTCTCTCTCCTTCTCTCTTTCTCTAACTTTCAACTTTCCTGTACAATTTTTCCTTCATTCATAAT
>JACEEZ010016612.1:0-41126 GCA_016584305.1 Chionoecetes opilio
AATTTTTAGTACTTCATAAATAATAGCTTTTTTTCCTAAAAAATTGAATATAAAATCCTTTTTTTAGAAAAATTTGCAGCATAATATTTACTTCTTTAAGCTTTTAAAATAAAGAGTACGAGGTTATTTATTGTATATCGGGTAATTGAAAAGCGTTTTTAATAGTTTTGTAAACTGTACGTTTTGTATTATAATGTTTTACTGATCATATTGCTAAAAACACATAAAATGTATGTTTTTAAATAATTAGCTATAGATGGGTGATATATAGTGTTTTCCTCAAATTGAAGTATACAACCTTTTTTTAGAAAAATTTGCCCTATAAGTGTTACATTACTTTAAGCTATTAAATAGAAGAGTAGGGGGTTATTTATTGGATATAACGGTATATTGCAAGCGTTTTTCATAGTTTCTTGTAAACTGTAGCGTTATTGTAATATATAAAGTAGTTTTAACTTTTATATTGCAATAAACCATAAAAGTAGTGTTTTCAATGATTTACTATTTATTCGGGGGATATAAGCGTTTTTCCAACAAATTGAAGTATAAAACCCCTTTTTTAGAATAATTTTTACCTATAATACTTACTTACATTAAGTAAAAAATACAAGAGTAAGATTTATTTATTGTGATAACGGTATATTGCAGGCGTTTTTCATATTTTCTTGTAAACTGTAGCGTTTTTTGTATATATAAAGTAGTTTTACTTATCATATTGCTATAAACCATAAAATGTAGTGTTTTAATGTATTAGTATTTATCGGTGAATATAGCTTGTTTTCCAACAAATTGAAGTATTAAATCCTCTTTTTAATAATTGGCACTATAATAGTTACATTACATTAAGCTTTTAAATACAAGAGTAAGAGTTTTATTGTGATATAACGGTATATAGCAAGCGTTTTTTCATAGTTTCTTCTAAACTGAGTATTGTATATATACAAGTAGTTTACTTATCATTATTGCTATAAACCCATAAAATGTAGTGTTTTTAAATGAATTTAGCTATTTTCGGTGTTTAATAGCTGTTTCCTACAAATTGAAGTATAAAATCCTCTTTTTTAGAATAATTTCACATTAAAATTACATAAATTAAGCTTAATAAATAGAAGAGAAAAGAGTTATTTATTGTGATAAAAACGTTATTGCTAGCGTTTTTCATATTTTCCCTTGTAAACTGTAGCGTTATTGTATTATACAAGTTCTACTTTTTCATATTGCTTAAACCAAAAAATTTGTGTTTTCAAATGATATTAGCTATTTATACGGTATATATAGCTGTTTTCCTACAAATGAAGTATCAATCCTTTTTTTAGAATAATTTGCACCTATAATAAGCTTACTTTACATTAAGTATTAATGAAGAGTTAAGAGGTTATTTATTGTGATATAACGGAAATATAGAAAGGTTTTTCATAGTTTCTTCTAAACTGTAGCGGTAATTGTATATATACAGTAGGTTTTACTTATCATATTGCTATAACCATAAAATGTAGTGTTTTCAATGATATTAGCTTTAATATGGATATATAGCTGTTTTCCAACAAATTGAAGTATAAAACCTCTTTTTAAATAATTGGACCTATAAGAGCTTACTTTACTTTAAAGCTATTAAATAGAAGAGTAAGAGGTTATTTATTGTGATATAACGGTATATAGCAAGCGTTTTTTCATAGTTTCTTCAAAACCTCTAGCGGTATTGTAATATAAAGTAGTTTTACTTATCATATTGCATAAAACCCATAAAATGTAGTGTTTTCAATGATATTAGTATTATCGTGATATATAGCTGTTTTCCAAACCTACACATTGATGTATACAATCCTTTTTTTGATAATTTGCAACTATAAGTAGCTTACAGTTACATTAAGCTATTAAATAGAAAGTAAGAGGTTATTTTAATATGATATAACGGTCTCTTGCAAAAGCTTTTTCATAGTTTCTTCTAAACTGTATATCCGTTATTGTAATATATTCAAAATAGTTTTTACCTACTATATAGCGCTAACCCTAAATGTAGTGTTTTCAATGTTTTAGATAGTTTATCAGTGATATATAGCTGTTTTTCCTACAAATTGAATATAAAATCATCTTTTATAATAATTTGCACTATAAGTAGCGTACATTACATTTAAGCTATTAAATTAGAAGGTAAAGAGGTTATTTATTGTGATATAACGGTATATGGTCAAGCCGTTTTTCATAGTTTCTTATAACTATAACGTTATTGTATAATACAAGTAGTTTTACTTATCATATTGCCTACAAACCCTATAAATGTATGTTTTCATGATTTTAGCTATTTTATCGGTGATCTTAGCTGTTTTCCTACAAATTGAAAGTATAAAATCCTCTTTTTATAATAATTATGCACCTATATGTAGTTACATACATTAAGCTATTTAAATAAAGGTAAGATGTTATTTATTGTGATATAAACGATATATTGCAAGCGTTTTTCATAAATTTCCTTCTAAACGGTAGCGTTTATTGTATAATACAAGTAGTTTTACTTATCATATTGCTATAACCCCTAAAATGTAGTGTTTTCAATGATTTTAAACTAGCGATCAGTTGATATATAGCTGTTTTCCTACAAATTGAAGTATACAATTCCTATTTTTTAGAATAATTTGCAGCTATAAGTACTTACATTACATTAGCTATTAAATATAAGAGTACAGGTTATTTATTGTGGATATACTGGTATATTGCAGCGTTTTTCAATAGTTTCTTGTCACTGTACAGCGTTATTGTATATATACAAGTATTTTACTGACATATTGCTTAAACCATAAATGTAGTGTTTTCATGATATTAGCTATTATCGGTGATAATAGCTGTTTTCCTACAAATTGAAGTATACAATCCTTTTTTTAGAATAATTGCACCTATAAGTAGCTTACATTACTAAGCTATTAAATAGAGAGTAGGGAGGTTAGTTATTGTTATAACGGTATATTGCAAGCGTTTTCAATAGTTTCTTGTAACTTGTAGCGTTATTGTATCTATACACGTAGTTTTCTTATTATATTGCTATAAACCTATAAAATTTAGGGTTTTCAATGATTTAAGCTCTTTATTGGTGATATATGGCTGTTTTCCCCCCTACAAATTGAAGTATAAAATCCTC
Organism: Chionoecetes opilio; assembly: GCA_016584305.1. Taxonomy (NCBI): domain Eukaryota; kingdom Metazoa; phylum Arthropoda; class Malacostraca; order Decapoda; family Majidae; genus Chionoecetes; species Chionoecetes opilio. The sequence continues at coordinate 3,134 of JACEEZ010016612.1, forward strand.
TTTTAGGAATAATTTTGCACCTATATGTGCTACATTCCATTATGTAATTAAATAGCAAGAGTAAGAGGTTAGTTATTTTGTGATATAACGTATATTGCAAGCGTTTTTCATAGTTTCTTGTAAACTGTAGCGTTATTGTAATATCAAGTAGTTTTTAACTTATCATATTGCTATAACACGATAAAATGTAGTGTTTTCAATGATATTAGCTATTTACGGTGATAGATAGATGTTTTCCTACAAATTTGAAGTATCACATCCTTTTTTAGATAATTTGAACCTATACGTAGCTTTACATTACAGTAAGCTAATAATAGAAGAGTAAATGAAAATTTAATTGTGATATAATGTATATTCCCATCGTTTTTTCATAGTTTCTTGTAAACTGTAGGTTATTGTATATATACAAGTAGTTTTACTTATCATTTGCTATAAACCCATAAAATGTAGTGTTTTCAATGATTTTAGCTAGTTTCAACTGATATATATATAGCTGTTTTTTCCTACAATTGAAGTATAAAATCCTTTTTTTTTTAGAATAATTTGTGCACCTATAAGTAGTTTACATAAATTACATTAAGTCTATTAAATAGAAGAGTAGAGGTTCTTTTTATGATAAATAACGGTATATGGCAGCGTTTTTTCATTGTTTCTTTGTAAACTGTAGCGTTATTGTATAGATCAAGTAGTGTTACTTATCATATTGCTATAAACCCATAAAATGAGTGTTTTCAATTATATTAGCTATTTATCGGTGCATATAGCTGTTTTATTCCTACAAATTGAAGTATAAAATCCTCTTGTTAGAATAATTTGCACCTATAAGTACTTACATTACATTAAGCTATAATAGAAAGTAAGAGGTTATATATTGGTGGAATTGTGATATAACGGTACATATTGCAAGCGTTTTTCATAGTTTCTTGTAAACTGTAGGTTATTGTAATATATACAAGTAGTTTTACTTTATCATATTGCTATAAAACCCCCCCCCAACCCCCCCAATAATGTAGTGTTTTCAAGGATATTAGCTATTTATCGTTGATAGATAGCTGTTTTTCCTACAAATTGAAGTAGACAATCCCTTCTTTTAGAATAATTTGCACCTATAAGTAGCTTACATTACATTAGCTTTACATAGAAGATTAAAGGTTATTTATTGTGAAATAACGGTATATTGCAAGCGTTTTTTCATAGTTTCTTCTAAACTGTAGGTTATAGATATATACAAGTATTTTGTGATTATCATATTGCTATAAACCCATAAAATGTAGTGTTTTCAATATTATTAGCTATTTATATATGTTTATATATAGCTGTTTTCCTACAGGGAATTGGAAGTATAAAATCCTCGGTTTTAGTGTTTTGCCACCTTATGTAGCTTACATTACATTAAGCTATTAAATATAAGAGTGAGTAGTTATTTATGTGATATAACGGTATCTTGCAAGCTTTTTGATAGTTTCTTGTAAACTTAGCGTTATTGTATATATACAATAGTTTTTATTTCGTATATGCTTATAAACCCATAAAATGTAGTGTTTTCAATGATATTACTATTATCGGTATATAGAGTGTTTTCCTACAATTGAAGTATAAAATCCTCTTTTTGAATAATTTTGCACCCTTAAATAAGTAGCTTACATTACATTAACTATTTAATAGAAGAGTAGGGAGGTTATTGATTGTGATAATAAAACGGTATATTGCAAGCCGTTTTCATAGTTTTCTTATAAACTGTAAACGTTATTGTATATGACAAGTGTTTTACTGATCATATTGCTATAACCTATAAAATGTAGTGTTTTCAATGATATTGCGTATTTATCGGTGATATATAGCTGTTTTCCTACAATTGACGTATACAATCCTTCTTTTGAATATTTGCACCTATAAGTAGCTTACTACTAAGCGATTAAAATAGAAGAGTAAGAAGGTTAGTTATTGTGATATAACGGTATATTGCAAGCGTTTTTCATAGTTTTCTTTCTTGAACCTGTAGTGTTATTTGTATATATACAAGTAGTTTTACTTATTATATTGCTATAAACCCATACAATGTTGTGTTTCCATGTTTTAGCTAGTTTCAGTGATATATAGCTGTTTTCCTACAAATTGGAAAGTATAAAATCCTTTTTTTAGAATAATTTGCAGCTATAAGTAGCTTACATTGACATTAAGCTATTAAATGAAGAGTAAGAGGTTATTTATTGTGAATTATAACGACAGTATATAGCAAGCGGTTTTCATAGTTTCTTCTAAGTGTAGCGGTATTGTATATATAAAGTCGTGTTACTTATCAAATTGCTATTAAACCATAAAATGTAGTGTTTTCAATTATATTAGCTATTTATACGTGATTATCTAGCTGTTGTTCCTACAAATTGATGTATAAAATCCTCTTTTTTGACAAGAATTTGCACCTATAGTAAGCTTACATACATTAAGCTATTAAATAGAAGAGTAATAGGTAATTTATTGTGAATAACGGTTAATTGCAAGCGTTTTCATAGTTTTCATTTTAAACTGTAGCGTTAATGTATATAGAACAAAGTAGTTTACTTCATCATATTGCATAAATCCATAAATGTAGTGTTTTCAAGGATATTGTTATTTATTGGTGATATAGAGCTGTTTTTTCCTACAAATTAAAAGTTACAATCCTCTTTTAGAATACTTTTGGCACCATAATTACTACAATTCATAAGCTGATTAAATAGAAGTAAGAAGTTATATATTGTAGATATAACGGTATATTGCAAGCGTTTTTCATAGTTTTCTTGTACTGTAGCGTTAATTATATATATACAAGTAATGTTACTAATCAATGTTGCTATAAACCATAAAATGTAGTGTTTTCAATGATTTTAGCTAGTTATCAGTGTATATATAGCTGTTTTCCTACAAACTGAATATAAAATCCTTTTTTTAGAATAATTTGCAAATATAGTATCTTACATTACATTAAGCTATTAAATAGAAGAGTAAAGAGGTTATTTATTGTGATAAGCGGTATATTGCAAGCTTTTTTCATTGTTCTTGTAAACTGTAGCGTTATTGTAATATATACAAGTATGGTACTCTATCATATTGCTATAAACCCCTAAACGTTAGTATTTTCAATTATATTAGCTATTTATCCGGCGATATATAGCTGTTTTCCTACACATTGATGTATAAATCCTCTTTTTTAGAATAATTTGCACCTATATGTAGCTTACATTACATTAAGCTTTAAATGGAAGAGTAAGAAGGTTATATTATTGTGATATAACCGATATTATTGCAAGGCGTTTTTCATAGTTTCTTCTAAACGGTAGCGTATTGTATATATAGAAGTAGCTTTACTTATCATATTGCTATAAACCAATAAAATGTCGTGTTTTCATGATTTTAGCTACTATCAGTGCTAATATAGCTTTTTTCCTACATATTGAGTATAAAATGCCTTTTTTTAGAGAATAATTTGCAGCTATAAGTACTTACATTTACATTAATCTATATAAAATAGAAGAGTAAGGTTATTTATTGTGATATACTTAACTATTGCAAGCGTTTTTCATATAGATTCTTGTCAACTTAACGTTTCTTGTATATATCCAGTAGTTTCTGATCATATTCTATCAAACCATAAGTAGTGTTTTCAATGTTACTTTAGCTATCTACGGTGTATATATCTGTTTTCCTACAAATTGAAGTATACAATCCCTTTTTTAGAATAATTTTGCACCTATCGTAGCTTACATTACATTAAGCTTATTAAATAGAAAGTAAAGGTTATTTATTGTGATATAACGGTATAGTGCAAGCGTTTTTTCATAGTTTCTCTGGCAACTGTAGCGTTATTTGTATATATACAAAGTAGTTTTTACTTATTATATTAATATAAACCCATAAAATGTAGTGTTTCATGATATTAGCTATTTATTCGTGATATATGGCTGTTTTCCAACAAATTTGAAGTATAAAATCCTCTTTTTAGTATAATTTGCACCTATAGTAGCTTACATACTTAAGCTAATAAATAGAAAAGTAATAGGTTATTATTGGGATTAACGGTATATTGCAATGCGTTTTTATCATAGTTTCTTGTAAACTGTAGCGTTAATAGATTATACAAGTAATTTTATTTAACTTATCATATGCTATAAACCAAAAATATAGTGTTTTTCATATATTAGCTATATATCGGTGATATATAAGATGTTTTCCTACAAATTGAAGTATAAATCCTCTTTTTAATAGAAATAATTTTGCACCTATAAGTAGCTTACATTACATTAACTCTATTAAATAGAAGGTACGATGTTATTTATTGTGATATAAGGTATATTGCAAGCGTTTTTCTAGTTTCCTTGTAAACTGAGCGTTATATTGTATATATACAAGAATTTTAACTTATCATATTGCTCAAACCTAAAATGTAGTGTTTTCAGATGATATTAAGCTAATTCGTGTATATCATATGTTTTCCTACAATTGAAGTATAAAATCCTCTTTATAGAATAATTGCACTAGAAGTACTTACATTACATTAATCTATTAAATAGAAGAGTAGAGGTTATATAGTTTGATATAACGGTATATTGCAAGCGTTTTTATAGGTTTTCTTGTAAACTTAGCGTTATTGTATATATACCAGTATTTTACTTATCATATATCTATAAACCCATAAAATATGTGTTTTCAATGATTTAGCTAGTTATCATTGATATATAGCTGTTTTTCTACAAATTGATGTCATAAATCCTCTTTTAGAATAATTTGCACCTTAATTAGCTTACATTAATTAAGCTATTTAAATAGAAGAGTAGAGTTATTTATTGTGTTAACGGTATAGTTAGCAACCGTTTTTCATATTTCTTTGTAAACTGTAAGCGTTATTGTATATATACAAGTAAGTTTAACTATCAATATTGGCATCTAAAACCCATAAAATTAGTGTTTTCAAGATATACTATATATCGGTGATATATAGATTTTTCCTATAAAAACAAATTGAAGTATAAAATCCTCTTTATGAATAAATTGCACCTATAAGTAGCTTAACTTAACGATTAAGCCTATTAAATAGAAGAGTAGAAGGTCTATATTGTGATATCGGTATATTTGCACGCGTTTTTAATAGTTTTTCTTTTGTAAACTGTAAGCATTATTGTATTAACAATAGTTTTACTTATCAATATTTGCTATAACCATACATGTTAGTGTTTTTCAATGATTTTAGCTACTTTATCAGTGATATATAGCTGTTTTTCTACAATTAAGTATAAAATCCTCGTTTTTAGAATAATTTGCACCTATAAGTGAGCTTACTTACATTAAGCTATTAGATAGAAGAGTAAGATGTTATTTATTGTGTATAACGGTATATTTGCAATTGTTTTTCATATGTTTTCTTGTAAACTGTTTCGTTATTGTATATTAGCAAGTAGTTTTACTATCATATTGCTAGATAAACCTATAAAAATGTAGTGTTTTTCAATGATATTACTATTAATCGTGATATATAGCTGTTTTCCTACACAAATTGAAGTATACAATCCTCCTTTTTAGAATAATTTGCCCTATAGCTTACAGATTACATTAAGCTAATAAATAGAAGAGTAGGAGTAAATTTATTGTGATATACTTATATTCCCGAGGTTGTTTCATAGTTTCTTTGTAAACTGTAGTCGTGATTGTATATATATCAAGTAGTTTACTTATCATATTGTCTATAAACCCATAAAATGTAGTGTTTTCAAAATTATATTAAGGCTATTTATCGGGTGATATAAGCTGTTTTCCTACAAATTGAGGTATAAAATCCTCTTTTTATTTAGAATAGAATGTGGCACCTATAAGTAGCTTACATTACCTTATCCTATTAAATAGAAGTGAAGAGGTTATTTTTGTGTGATATAACGGTATATTGCAAAGCGTTTGTCATAGTTTCTTGTAAACTGTAGCGTTATTGTATATATATACAAGTATTTTTACTTATTATATTGCTATACAACCCCTAAAATGTGTGTTTTCAATGATATTAGCTATTTATCGGTGAATATAATAGCTGTTTTCCTACAAAATTGAAGTAATAAAATCATGTTTTTTAGAATATTTGCACCTATAGTAGCTTTACTTACATTAACGCCTATTAAATTAAGGAGTAGAGGTTATTTCTTGTGATATCACGGTTATATTGCTGTTTTTTCATATTTTCTTGTAACTGTAGCTTTATTGTATTTATACAAGTAGTTTTACTTATCATAATTGCTATAAACCTATAAATTGTAGTGTTTTTCAAGGATATTAGCTATTTATATCGGTGATATATAGCTGTTTTCCCTACAATTGAATTAGACAATCCTTTTTTAGATATTTGCACCTATAATAAGCCTTACATTACATTACTCTATTAATGAAGACTAGGAGGTTTTTATTGTGATATAACGGTTATATTGCAAGCATTTTTTCATAGTTTCTTGTAAACTGTAGCGTTATTGTATATATACAAGAAGGTTTACTTATCATATTGCTGTAAACCCATAAATGTAGTGTTTTTAATGATTTTAAGCTAGTGATCATGATATATAGCTGTTTTCCTACAATTGAAGTATAAAATCCTTATTTTAGAATAATTTGCAGTTCTATAAAGGTTTTAAAAAAAAGGGATGAGGCCCCCTTACATTATTTAAGCTTTAAATATAAGAGTAAGAGGTTATTTATTGTATTATAAAACGGTATATTGCAAGCGGGTTTTTCCATAGTTCTTTCTAACTGTAGCAGTTATTGTATATATCAAATATTTTTAACCTACTATTTCGCTAAACCTAAAATGTAGTGTTTTTCAATGATTTTAGATAGTTCTCCGTGATATATAGCTGTTTTCCTACAATTGAAGTATAAAATCCTTTTGTTTAGAATATTTGCAGCTATAAGTGATTACATTACATAAGCTATTAAATAGAAGAGTAAGAGGTTATTTATTGTGATACAAACAGTATATAGCAAGCGTTTTTTCATAGTGTTCTTCCTAAACTGTAGGCGTATTGTATATATACAAGTAGTTTTACTTATCAGATTGCTATACACCTATAAAATGTATGTGTTTCAATGATATTATCGTCTATTTATCGTGATATATATAGCTGTTTTTCCCCTACAAATTATGTATACAATCCTTTTTTTAGAATAATTTGCACCTATAAGTAGCTTACATTACTAAGCTATTAAATAGAGAGTAAGAGGATATTTATTGTGATATAAGGTATATGCAGGCGTTTTCATAGTTTCTTGTAAACTGTAGCGTTCTTGTATATATACAAGTAGTTTTACTTATTATATTGCAATAACACATAAATGTATGTTTTCATTGATATTAGCTATTTATGATCGGTGATATATGGCTGTTTTCCAACAAATTGAAGATAATAAAACTTCTTTTTAGGATAATTTGCACCTATATGTACTTACATTACATTAAGCTATTAAATAGAAGAGTAAGAGTTTTTATTTTTGGATATAACCGGTATAATTGCAAGCGTTTTTTCATTAGTTTTTCTTGTAAACTGTAGCGTTTGTATATATCCAAGTATTTTACTAATCATATTCTTATAAACCCTAAATGTAGTGTTTTCAATGATTTAGCTATTATCAGTGATATATAGCTGTTTTCCTACAAACTGAAGTATAAAATCCTTTTTTTAGAATAATTTGCAAATATAAGTAGCTTACCATTACATTAAGCGATTAAATATAAGAGTAAAGAGGTTTATTTATGTGATATAGTGGTATATTGCAAGGTTTTTCATTGTTTCATATGTAACTGTAGCGTTATTGTATATATACAAGTAGTGTTCTTATCATATTGCTATAACCCATAAATGTTAGTGTTTTCAAATTATATTAGCTATTTATCGGTGATATATAGCTGTTTTCCTACACATTGAAAGTATAAAATCCCTCTTTTTTAGAATAATTTGCACCTATGATGTAGCTTACATTACATTAAGCTATTAACTAGAAGAGTAGAGGTTATTTATTGTGATATAACGATATATTGCACAGCGTTTTGTTCATAGTTGTCTTCTAAACTTGTCGCGTTATTGTATATTACAAGTAGTTTACTTATCATATTGCTATAAACCCATAAAATGTCGTGTTTTTTAATGGTTTTAGCTAGCTAATCGTGATATAGTAGCTGTTTTCCTACAAATTGAAGTAAAAATCCTTTTTTTAGAATAATTTGCAGCTATAAGTAGCTTCCATTAAATTAAGCTATTAAATAGAAGAGTAAGAGGTTATTTATTGTGGATATAACGGTATATTCCAAGCATTTTTCATAGTTTTCTGTCATCTGTTAGCGTTATTGTATTTATTACAAGTAGTTTTGTTTTATTATATTGCTATAAACCCTAAAATGTAGTGTTTTCAATGATTTTAGCTAGTTATCAGTGATAGATAGCTGTTTCCTACAAATTGAGTATAAATCCTTTTTTTAGAATAATTTGCCAGCTATAAGTATCTTACATTACATTAAGCTATAATAGAGAAAAAAAAAGGAAGGAGAGGTTTATTTCAATATTGTGATATTACGTATATGTCAAGCGTTTATCATAGTACTTCTAAACTGTAATCGGTATTGTATATATACAAGTAGTTTTGACTTATCATATTGCTATAGGTGGTAACCCATAAAATGTAGTGTTTTCAATGATACTAGCTATTTATCGTGATATATAGCTGTTTTTCCTACAATTGAAGTCTACCAATCCTCTTTTTAGAATAATTTGCACAATAATAGCTTACTAAATTAAGCTAATAAATATAGAGTAAGAGGTTTATTTATTGGATTAACGTATATTGCAAGCGTTTTTCATAGTTTCTTGTAACTGTAGCGTTATTGTAATATATAACAAGTAGTTTTCTTACATATTGCTATAAACCCATAAAATGTAGGGTTTTCAATGATATTAGCTAGTTATCAGTGATATATATCTTGTTTTCCCTACAATTGAAGCATACAACCTGTTTTTAGATATTTGCACCTATCAGTAGCTTACATTCATAAAGCTATTAAATAGAAAGAGTAGAGGTTATTTCCTGTGATATAATCGGTATATTGCATGTGTTTTCATATTTTCTTGTAAACCCGGGCGCGTTAGTGGTATTTATACAAGTATTTTACTTTCAGATTGCTATAAACCTATAAAAGTAGTGTTTTTTCAATGATATTCGCTTATTTTCGTGATATATAGCTGTGTCCTACAAATTGAAGTATAAATCCTTTTTTTAGAATAAGTTCACCCACTATAAGCTTACATACTTAAAGCTATTAAAATAGAAGAGTAAGAGGTTATTAAATTGTGATATAACGTATATTGCAAGCGTTTTTCATAGTTTCTTGTAAACTGTAGCGTTTATTGTATATATAACAGAATGTGTTACTTATCATATTCGATAAACCCATAAAATGTAGTATTTTCAATGATTTTAGTGTAGTGTACAGTGATATATAGCTGTTTTCCTACAAATTGAAGTATAAAATCCTTTTTTTAGAAATATTTTGCAGCTATAAGTAGCTTACATTACATTAAGCTATTAAATAGAAGAGTAGAGGTTATTTATTGTTATATAACGGTATATTGCAAGCGTTTGTTTCTCAAATGTTTCTTGTAAACTGTAGCGTTATTGTATATAACAGTAGTTTTACTGGTCATATTGCTATAAACCTTAAATGTAGTGTTTTCAATGATGATTAGCTATTACTCGTTGATATATAGCTGTGTTTCCTACAATTGAAGTATACAGTCCTGTTTTTAGAATAATTTGCACCTATAAGTAGCTTGCTTACATTACATTAAGCGTAATAATAGACAGAGTGAGTAAATTTATGTGATATAACGGTATATTCCAAGCGTTTTTTTCATAGTTTCTTGTAATCTTCTAGCGTTATTGTATTTATACAAGTATTTTTACTATTATTTGCTATAAAAAAAAAAAACCGGTCATAAATGTTAGTGTTTTCAATGATTTTTAGCTAGTTATCAGTGATATACAACAGCTGTTTTTCACCTACACAAATTGAAGTATAAAATCCTTTTTTAGAATAATTTGCAGCTAATACTGTAGCTTACATTACATAAGCTATTAAATAGAAGATTAAGAGGTTATTTCATGTGATATACGGTATATTATCAAGCGTTTTACATTTTCTTCTAAACTGTACCGGTGATTGTATATATACAAGTATTTACTTATGCATATTGCATAAAACCGATAATTTAGTGTTTTCAATGATATTAGCTATTTTCGGTGATATATAGCTGTTTTCCCTACAAATTGAAGTATAAAAATCCTCTTTTAGAATAATTTGCACCTATAGTAGCTACATTACTTAAGCTTTTAAATAGAAGGTAGGAGGTTATTTTTTTGTGAATAACGATATATTGCAAGCGTTTTTCAAAAATTTCTCTAACTGTAGTTATTGTATATATACAAGTAGTTTACTTATCATATTGCTATAAACCAAAATGTAGTGTTTCAATGATTTTAGCTAGTATCAGTGATATATAGCTGTTTTCCTACAAATTGAAGTATAAAATCCTTTTTTTAAATAATTTGGAGCTATAAAGCTTACATTACTTTAAAGTATTAAATAGAAGAGTAGAGGTTATTTATTGTTATATATGTATATTGCAAGCCGTTTTCATAGTTTCTTGTCAACTGTAGCGTTATTGTATATAACAAGTAGTTTACTGATCATATGCTAAAACCCAAATTAAATGTAGTGTTTTCAATGATATTAGCTATATATCGTGATATATAGCTATTTCCTACAATTGAAGTATACAACCTTTTTTTAAATAATTTGCACCTATAAGTAGCTTACATTACATTAAGCTATTAAATAAAAAGAGTAGGAGGTTATTTATTTTTATATAACGGTATATTGAAGCGTTTTTCATATTCTTGTAAACTGTAGCTTTATTGTATATTACAAGATTTTATTATTATTGCTATAAACCCATAAAATGAGGGTTTTCAATGATTTGTTTATCGGTGATATATGGTGTTTTCCAACAAATTGAAGTATAAAATCCTTTTTAGGATAATTTGCACCTTAAGTAGCTACATTACATAAGGTAATAAATAGAAAAGTAAAGGTTATTTATGGATATAACGTTATTGCAAGCGTTTTCATAGTTTCTTGAAAAAATGTCTTTTATTGTATATATAAAAATTTAGTTTGCTATCATATTTATAAACCCATAAAATGTAGTGTTTTCAAGATATTAGCTATATATCGGTGATATTAAATGTTTCCTAAAAATTTGAAGTATAAAATCCTCTTTATAGAATAATTGCACCTAAAAGAAGCTTACATTCATTAAGTTTTAAATAAAAAGAGAAAAGAGGTTTATATATTGTGTAAAAACGGTAATTGCAAGCGTTTTTTATATTTTTCTGTAAACTGTAGCGTGATTGTATATATACAATAGTTCTACTTACCCATTTGCTATAAACCATAAAATGTAGTTTTCAATGATTTTAGCTATTTACATGATATATAGCTGTTTTTTCTACAAATTGATGTATAAAATCCTCTTTTTGAATAATTTGACCTATAATAGCTTACATTACATTAAGTATTAAATAGAGAGTAAGATGTTATTATTTGATATAACGGTATTTTTGCAAGCGTTTTTCATAGTTTCTGAAAAACTGTACGTTATTGAAAATATACAAGTAGTTTTACTGATCATATTGGTATAAAATTTTTATAACATGTAGTGTTTTCAAGATATTAGCTATTTCCGGTGATATATAGCTGTTTTCAAAAATTGCAGTAAAAAATTTCTCTTTTTAGAATAATTTTTCCCTATAAATAGCTTACATACATAAGCTAAAAATATAAGGAGTAAGTGTTATTTATTGTGATATAACGAAATTTTGGGCAACTTTTTCATAGTTTTCTGTAAATTTGAGCGTTATTATAAAATATACAAGTATTTTACTTATATATTGCTATAAACCCTAAAATGTAGTGTTTCAATGATTTTTAGCTATTTATGGGTGATATATAGCTGTTTTCATCAAATTGAAGTAAAAATCCTCTTTTTAGAATAATTGGCACCTATAAGTAGCTTAATTACATTAAGCTATTGAATACAAGGTAAAGGTTAGTTATTGGGGATAAACGGAAATATTGCAAGCGTTTTTTCTAGTTTCTTGTAAACTGTAGGTTATTGTATATATACAAGTAGTTTCTATCATATTGCTATAACCCATAAATGTAGTGTTTTAAATGATATTAGCATTTATCGGTGATATATAGCTGTTTTCCTACAAATTGAAGTTAAAATCCTCTTTTTAGAATAATTTGACAAAAAATAGCTTACATAAATTAAGCTAATAAAATGAAGAGAAGAGGTTATTTATTGTGATTATAACGGTTATGAAGCGTTTTCATAGTTTTGTAAAGGTACGTTTTTTGTATAAAGTAGTTTTACTTTTATATTGCTATAAACCATAAATGTAGTGTTTTCAAGATATTAGTATTTATCGGTGATATAGGGCTGTTTTCAACAAATTGAAGTATAAATTCTCTTTTAGGATAATTTTGCACCTATAAGTAGCTTACTTTATTAAGCTATTAAATAGAAGGTAAGGGGTTTATGGAATAACGGTATATTGCAAGGTTTTTCATAGTTTTCTTTGTAAACTGTAAGCGTATTGTATATTACAAGTAGTTTTTATAATATATTGCTATAACATAAAATTGTGTTTTCAATGATTTAGCTAGTTTTATCAGTGATATATAGCTGTTTTCCCTAAATGAAGATAAAATCCTTTTTTTGAATAATTTGCAAATATAAGTAGCTTACATTACATTAAGCTTTTAAATAAAAGGGTTTAAAAGGTTATTATTGTGAATAGTGGTATATTGCAAGCGTTTTCATGTTTCTTGTAAACTGTAGCTTTAAATTGTATATATAAAAGTAGTGTTACTTATATATTGCTTAAACCCAAAAATGTAGTGTTTTCAATTATATTAGCTATTTACGGTGATTATACTGTTTTCCTACACATTGAAGTATAAAACCTCTTTTTGAATAATTTGCACTATATGTAGCTTACATTACATTAAGCTATTAAAGAAAAAGGGTAGGAGGTTATTTATTGTGATATAACGATATATTGCAAGCGTTTTTCATAGTTTTTTCTAATTTTGTAGCGTTATTGTATTATACAAGTAGTTTACTAAAAATATTGTTATAAACCATAAATGTCGTGTTTTCAATGATTTTAGCTAGCTACAGTGATATATAAGCTTTTTTCCCTACAAATTGAAGTATAAAATCCTTTTTTTAGATAATTTGCAGCTATAATAGCTACATTACATTAAGCTATTAAATAGAAGAGTAGGAGTTATTTTTTGTGATATAACGGTATATTCAAGGTTTTTTCATAGTTTTCTTGTAATTTAGCGTTATTGTATTAGAAAAGTAGTTTTTTTTTTATATTGCTATAAACCCATAAAATGTAGGTTTTCAATATTTTAGCTATTATCAGTGAATATAGCTGTTTTCCTACAATTGAAGTAAAAAAATCCTTTTTTAGAATAATTTGCAGCTATAAGTAGCTTACATTACATTAAGCTTTTAAATAGAAGAGAAAAGAGGTTATTTATTGTGATATAACGTTATATACAACCGTTTTTATAGTTTCTTCTAAACTGTAGCGGTATTTGTATAATATACAAGTAGTTTTACTTATCATATGCTAAAAACCCCAAAAAAATGTAGTGTTTTCAATGATATTAGCTATTTATCTGATATAGTGTTTTCCTACAAATTGAAGTATAAAATCCTGTTTTTAGAATAATTTGCACCTAAAGTAGCTTACTAATTAGCTTTTAATAGAAAGTAGGTTATTTTTTGTGATATAACGGTATATTGCATGTGTTTTTCTTTAGTTTCTTGTAAACCGGAGCGTTATTTATTTATACAATAGTTTAATATCGTTTTGCTATAAACCATAAAGGTAGTGTTTTAATGATTTTAGCTATTTATCGGGATATAAGCTTTTTCTACAAATTGAGTATACACCTTTTTTTAGAATAATTTGCACCTATAAAAGCTTACATTACATTAAGCTAATAAATAGAAGAGTAAGAGGTTATTTATTTGTTTATAACGGTATATTGCAAGCTTTTTTTCATATTTTTCTTGAAAACTGTAGCGTTATTGTATATATACAAGTAGTTTTACTTATCTATTGCTAAAAAACCCATAAAATGTAGTGTTTTCAATGATTTTAGCTAGTTATCACTGATATATAGCTGTTTTCCTACAAATTGAGTATAAAATCCTTTTTTAGAATAATTTGACCTAAAGTAGTTTACATTACATTAAGCTATTAAATAGAAGAGTAATAGGTAATTTATTGTGATATAACGGTATATTGCAAGCGTTTTTCATAGTTTCTTTTAAACTGTAGCGTTATTGTATATATACAAGTAGTTTTACTTATCATATTGCTATAAACCCATAAAATGTAGTGTTTTCAATGATATTAGTTATATATTGGTGATATATAGCTGTTTTCCTACAAATTGAAGTATAAAATCCTCTTTTTAGAATAATTTGCACCTATAAGTAGCTTACATTACATTAAGCTATTAAATAGAAGATTAAGAGGTTATATATTGTGATATAACGGTATATTGCAAGCGTTTTTCATAGTTTCTTGTCAACTGTAGCGTTATTGTATATATACAAGTAGTTTTACGGATCATATTGCTATAAACACATAAAATGTAGTGTTTTCAATGATATTAGCTATATATCGGTGATATATAGCTGTTTTCCTACAAATTGAAGTATACAATCCTTTTTTTAGAATAATTTGCACCTATAAGTAGCTTACATTACATTAAGCTATTAAATAGAAGAGTAGGAGGTTATTTATTGTGATATAACGGTATATTGCAAGCGTTTTTCATAGTTTCTTGTAAACTGTAGCGTTATTGTATATATACAAGTAGTTTTACTAATCATATTGCTATAAACCCTTAAAATGTAGTGTTTTCAATGATTTTAGCTAGTTATCAGTGATATATAGCTGTTTTCCTACAAACTGAAGTATAAAATCCTTTTTTTAGAATAATTTGCAAATATAAGTAGCTTACATTACATTAAGCTATTAAATAGAAGAGTAAGAGGTTATTTATTGTGATATAGCGGTATATTGCAAGCGTTTTCATTGTTTCTTGTAAACTGTGCGTTATTGTATATAACAAGTAGTGTTACTTATCATATTGCTATAAACCAATAAAATGTAGTGTTTTCAATTATATTAGCTATTTATCGGCGATATAATAGCTTTTTTTCTACACATTGATGTATAAAATCCTCTTTTTAGAATAATTTGCACCTATATGTAGCTTACATTACATTAAGCTATTAAATAGAAGAGTAAGAGGTTATTTATTGTGATATAACGATATATTGCAAGCGTTTTTCATAGTTTCTTCTAAACTGTAGCCGTTATTTATTTTTATACAAGTAGCTTTACTTATCATATTGCTATAAACCCATAAAATGTCGTGTTTTTCAATGATTTTAGCTAGCTATCAGTGATATATAGCTGTTTTCCTACATATTGAAGTATAAAATCCTTTTTTTAGAATAATTTGCAGCTATAAGTAGCTTACATTACTTTAAAGCTATTAAATAAAAAGGAGTAAGAGGTTATTTATTGTGATATACTGGTATATTGCAAGCTTTTTTTCATAGTTTCTTGTCAACTGTAGCGTTATTGTATATATACAAGTAGTTTTACTGATCATATTGATATAAACACATAAAATGTCGTGTTTTCAATGATATTAGCTATATATCGGTGATATATAGCTGTTTTCCTACAAATTGAAGTATACAATCCTTTTTTTAGAATAATTTGCACCTATAAGTAGCTTACATTACATTAAGCTATTAATAGAAGAGTAGGAGGTTATTTATTGTGATATAACGGTATATTGCCAGCGTTTTTCATAGTTTCTTGTAAACTGTTGCGTTTATTTTTATATATACAATGGGTTTTACTGATCATATTGCTATAAACCTATAAAATGTAGTGTTTTCAAATGATATTAGCTATTAATCGGTGGATATATAGCTGTTTCCTACAAATTGAAGTATACAATCCTCTTTTTTAGAATAATTTGCACCTATAGCTTACATTACATTAAGCTAATAAATAGAAGAGAAGGAGTAAATTTATTGAGATATAATGTATATTCCAAGCGTGTTCTTTAGTTTCTTGTAAACTGTAGCGTTATTGTATATATACAAGTAGTTTTACTTATCATATTGCTATAAACCATAAAATGTAGTGTTTTAAATTATATTAGCTATTTATCGGGTGATATATAGCTGTTTTCCTACAAATTGAGGTATAAAATCCTCTTTTTAGAATAATTTGCACCTATAGTAGCTTAACATTACATTAAGCTATTAAATAGAAGTGAAGAGGTTATTTTGTGTGATATACGGTATATTGCAAGCGTTTTTCATAGTTTCTTGTAAACTGTAGCTTTATTGTATATTATACAAGTAGTTTTACTTATTATTTTGCTATAAACCCATAAATGTAGTTTTTTTCAAGATATTAGCTATTTATCGGTGATATATAGCTATTTTCCTACAATTAAAGTATAAAAATCCTGTTTTTAGAATAATTTGAAACCTATAAGTACTTACATTACATTAAGCTATTAAATAGGGGAGTAAGAGGTTTTTTCTTGTGATATAACGGTATATTGCATATTTTTTTATATTTTCTTGTAAACTGTAGCTTTTATTGTATTTATACAAGTAGTTTTACTTATCAATTGCTATAAACCTATAAAATGTAGTGTTTTCAATGATATTAGCTATTTATCGGTATATATAGCTGTTTCCTACAAATTGAAGTATACAATCCTTTTTTAGAATAATTTGCACCTATAATAAGCTTACATTACATTAAGCTATTAAATAGAGGATAGGAGGTTATTATTGTGATATAACGGTATATTGCAAGCATTTTTCA
This sequence comes from Chionoecetes opilio, assembly GCA_016584305.1. NCBI lineage: Eukaryota > Metazoa > Arthropoda > Malacostraca > Decapoda > Majidae > Chionoecetes > Chionoecetes opilio. Next base: position 20,216 of record JACEEZ010016612.1, read on the forward strand.
TAGTTTCTTGTAAACTGTAGCGTTATTGTATATATACAAGAAGTTTTACTTATCATATTGCTGTAAACCCATAAAATGTAGTGTTATTAATGATTTTAGCTAGTTATCAGTGATATATAGCTATTTTCCTACAAATTGAAGTATAAAATCCTTTTTTTAGAATAATTTGCAGCTATAAGTAGCTTACATTACATTAAGCTATTAAATAGAAGAGTAAGAGGTTATTTATTGTGATATAACGGTATATTGCAAGCGTTTTTCATAGTTTCTTCTAAACTGTAGCGTTATTGTATATATACAAATAGTTTTACCTACTATATTGCGCTAAACCCATAAAATGTAGTGTTTTCAATGATTTTAGATAGTTATCAGTGATATATAGCTGTTTTCCTACAAATTGAAGTATAAAATCATCTTTTTATAATAATTTGCACCTATAAACAGCTTACATTACATTAAGCTATTAAATAGAAGAGTAAGATGTTATTTATTGTGATATAACGGTATATTGCAAGCGTTTTTCATAGTTTCTTGTAAACTGTAGCGTTATTGTATATATACAAGTAGTTTTACTGATCATATTGCTATAAACCTATAAAATGTAGTGTTTTCAATGATTTTAGCTAGCTATCAGTGATATATAGCTGTTTTCCTACAAATTGAAGCATAAAATCCTTTTTTTAGAATAATTTGCAGCTATAAGTAGCTTACATTACATTAAGCTATTAAATAGAAGAGTACGAGGTTATTTATTGTGATATACTGGTATATTGCAAGCGTTTTTCATAGTTTCTTGTCAACTGTAGCTTTATTGTATATATACAAGTAGTTTTACTGATCATATTGCTATAAACACATAAAATGTAGTGTTTTCAATGATATTAGTTAGCTATATATCGGTGATATATAGCTGTTTTCCTACAAATTGAAGTATACAATCCTTTTTTTAGAATAATTTGCACATATAAGTAGCTTACATTACATTAAGCTATTAAATAGAAGAGTAGGAGGTTATTTATTGTGATATAACGGTATATTGCAAGCGTTTTTCATAGTTTCTTGTAAACTGTAGCGTTATTGTATATATACAAGTAGTTTTACTTATTATATTGCTATAAACCCATAAAATGTAGGGTTTTCAATGATATTAGCTATTTATCGGTGATATATGGCTGTTTTCCAACAAATTGAAGTATAAAATCCTCTTTTTAGGATAATTTGCACCTATAAGTAGCTTACATTACATTAAGGTAATAAATAGAAAAGTAATAGGTTATTTATTGTGATATAACGGTATATTGCAAGCGTTTTTCATAGTTTCTTGTAAACTGTAGCGTTATTGTATAAATACAAGTAGTTTTGCTTATCATATTGCTATAAACCCATAAAATGTAGTGTTTTCAATGATATTAGCTATATATCGGTGATATATAGATGTTTTCCTACAAATTGAAGTATAAATCCTCTTATAAATAATTTGCACCTATAAGAAGCTTACATTACATTAAGCTATTATATAGAAGAGTAAGAGGTTATATATTGGATAAAAACGGTATATTGCAAGCGTTTTCATAGTTTCTTGTAAACTGTAGCGTTATTGTATATATACAAGAAGTTCTACTTATCATTTTGCTATAAACCCATAAAATGTAGTGTTTTCAATGATTTTAGCTAGTTATCAGTGATATATAGCTGTTTTTCTACAAATTGAAGTATAAAATCCTCTTTTTAGAATAATTTGCACCTATAAGTAAATTACATTACATTAAGCTATTAAATAGAAGAGTAAGATGTTATTTATTGTGATATAACGGTATATTGCAAGCGTTTTTCATAGTTTCTTGTAAACTGTAGCGTTATTGTATATATAAAAGTAGTTTTACTGATCATATTGCTATAAACCTATAAAATATAGTGTTTTCAATGATATTAGCTATTTATCGGTGATATATAGCTGTTTTCCTACAAATTGAAGTATAAAATCCTCTTTTTAGAATAATTTGCACCTATAAATAGCTTACATTACATTAAGCTAATAAATACAAGAGTAAGAGGTTATTTATTGTGATATAACGGTATATTGCAAGCGTTTTTCATAGTTTCTTGTAAACTGTAGCGTTATTGTATATATACAAGTAGTTTTACTTATCATATTGCTATAAACCCATAAAATGTAGTGTTTTCAATGATATTAGCTATTTATCGGTGATATATAGCTGTTTTCCAACAAATTGAAGTATAAAATCCTCTTTTTAGAATAATTGGCACCTATAAGTAGCCTACATTACATTAAGCTATTAAATACAAGAGTAAGAGGTTATTTATTGTGAAATAACGGTATATTGCAAGCGTTTTTCATAGTTTCTTGTAAACTGTAGCGTTATTGTATATATACAAGAAGTTTTACTTATCATATTGCTATAAAGCCATCAAATGTAGTGTTTTCAATGATATTAGCTAGTTATCGTTGATATATAGCTGTTTTCCTACAAATTGAAGTATAAAATCCTTTTTTTAGAATAATTTGCACTAAGCTATAAATAGAAGAGTAAGAGTTTTTTTTTGTGATATAACGGTAATTGAAGCGTTTTTCATTTTTTTCTTGAAAAACGTAGCGTTTTTGATAGATAAAGTAGGTTATTATCATATTGCTAAACCCATAAAGTAGTTTTTTCAATTTATTAGCTTTTATCGGGGATTTTTAAGTTTTTTCCAAAAAATTTGAAGTATGAAACCCTTTTTTTAGAATAATTGGCACTTAGTAGTACATTACTTAAGCTATTAAATAAAGAGTAAAGGTTTAGTTATTGTGATATAACGGATATTGCAAGCGTTTTTCATAGTTTTTGTAAACTGTAGCGTTTTATATATATCAAGTAGTTTTATTATATTTGCTATAAACCCATAAAATGTAATTTTTTCATAAATTTACTTTTTTACGTGTATAAAAAGTTTTTCTACAAATTGAAGTATAAAATCCTTTTTTTTAGAAAAATTTGCAAAAAATGCTTAAAAAATTTAAGTAATAAAAAAAAGAAAAGATTTTATTTTTTGTGAATAACGGTATATTGCAAGCGTTTTCATAGTTTTTTTGTAAACTGTAGGTTTTTGTATATATACAAGTTTTTTTTATTTATCATTTTGCTAAAACCCCCAAAAATTTTGGTGTTTTCAATGATTTTAGCTATTTTCGTTGAAGATAGCTTTTTTCCTAAAAATTTGAAGTATACAATTTTTTTTTTAGAATAATTTGCACTATAAGTAGCTTACTTTACTTTAAGTAAAAAATAGAAGAGTAAGAGGAAATTTATTGTGATAAATGTATATCCCCAGCTTTTTTCATAGTTTCTTGTAACTGTAGCGTTATTTAATATACAAGTATTTTTATTTATCTATTGCTATAAACCCATAAAATGTAGTGTTTTCAAGTTTTTTAGTAGTTACACTGATAAAAAGTTTTTTTTCTACAATTGAAGTATAAAACCCTTTTTTTAGAAAAATTGCACCTAAAGTAGCTTAAAAATTAAGCTTTTAAAAATAGAAGAGTAAGAGGTTTTTTATTTGATATAAGGGTATTTGCAAGCTTTTTTCATTTTTTTTGTAAAGTAGCGTTATTTTTAAGAAAACAAGTAGTTTTACTTATCATAGCAAAAAACCCATAAATGTGTGTTTTCAATTATTTTTTAGCTATTTACGGGAATATGCTGTTATCCAAACAATTGAAGTAAAAATCCTCTTTTTGAAAAATTTTGCACCATAAGAGTTTACATTACATTAAGCTTTTAAAATAGAAGGAAAGGGTTAATTTGTGATATAACGGTATATTGCAAGCTTTTTTCATAGTTCTTGAAAAACTTAGCGTTATTGTATAAAAAAAAAGTATTTTTAAATTATCATATTGCTATAAACCCAAAAATGTGGGTTTTTTTCAATGAATTGCTATTTACTTTGATAGAACTGTTTCCTAAAAATTGAAGTATACAATCCTTTTTTTAGAATAATTTGCACCAAAAAGTAGCTTACTTTACATTAAGCTAATAAAAGAAGTTTAAAGAGGTTTTTTTTGTGAATAACGGATATTGCAACTTTTTTCATAGTTTCTTCTAAACTGTAGCGTTATTGTTAAAACAAGTTTTTTTACTTATCATATTGCTTAACCCATAAAATGTAGATTTTTCAATAATTTTAGCTATTTATCGGGATAATAGCTTTTTTCCTACAAATTGAAGTATAAAACCCTCTTTTTAGAGTAATTTGCACCTATATGTAGTTTACTTACATTAAAGCTTTTAAAAATATAAAGTAAGAGGTTTTTTTTGTGAATAACGGTATATTGCAGCGTTTTCATATTTTCGTAAACTAGAGCGTTTTGTATTTATACAAGAGTTTACTATTATATTGCTAAACCCAAAAAATGTAGTTTTTTCAAGATTTTAGTTTTTTATCGTGAATATAGCTTTTTTCCTAAAATTTAAGTATAAAATCCTCTTTTAGAAAAATTTTGCCCCTATAAGTATTTAAATTACTTTAAGCTTTTAAATAGAAGAGAAGGGGTATTTATGGATATAACGGTATTTTGCAAGCGTTTTCATATTTTCTTAAAAAACTGTAACGTTATTGATATATACAAGTATTTTTAAATTTGATCATTTTGCTAAAAACCCTATAAAATGTGGTTTTTTTAAATATATTAGCTTTTTATCGGCGTATATAGCGTTTTCCTAAACTTTGGGGTTTTAAAAAAATCCTTTTTTTAGAAAATTTGCAGCTATAAGAGCTTACTTTACATTAAGCTTTTAAATAGAAGAGTAGGGGGTTTTTTTATGTGATATAACGGTAATTCAAGTTTTTTTCATATTTTTCTTGTAAAACTGTAGCTTTATTGTATATAACAAGAATTTTTACTTAAATTCTGAAAACCCCAAAAAAAAAGTAGTGTTAAAAATGTTTTTTTAGCTAGTTATCAGTGTATATAGTTTTTTCCTACAAATTGAAGTATAAAACCCTTTTTTTTAGAATAATGCAGCTATAAGTAGTTCATTACTTTAAGCTTTTAAATAAAAGAAAAGAGGTTATTTATTGTGATAAAAACGGTATTTTGGAAAGCTTTTTTTCATTTTTCTTCTAAACTGAGCGTTATGTTATATACAAATAGTTTTACCTACAATTTTGCGCAAAACCCCATAAAATGTATTTTTTTCAATGTTTTTTAGATAGTTATCATGATATATAGTGTTTTTCCTACAAATTGGGGGATAAAACATTTTTTTATAAAAATTTTGCCCCTATAAACAGCTTCCCTTTACTTAAGCTATTAAATAGAAGAGTAAATGTTTTTTTATTGGATATAAGGGTATTTTGGGCAAGCTTTTTTTATAGTTTCTTGTAACTGTAGTTTTTATTGTAATATACAAGTAGTTTTATGATAAGCTAAAACCATAAAAGTGGGTTTTTTCAATGTTTGAGCTACAGTGATATTAGCTTTTTTCCTCAAATTGAAGCAAAAAACCCTTTTTTTTTTTAGAAAATTTGCAGCTATAAGTAGTTTACTTACATTAAGCAAAATAGAAGAGTCAGGTTATTTTTTGTGATATACTGGTATATTGCAAGCGTTTTCATAGTTTTTTTGTCAAGTAGCTTTTTTGTATTTTAACAATATTTTTATGATCATATTGCTATAAAACAAAAATGTAGGTTTAATTATTGTTAGTTATATCGGTGTATATAGTTTTTTTCCGACAAATTGAAGTATACATCCTTTTTTTGAATCAATTTGCACATAAGTAGCTTACATTACATTTAAGCTATTAAATAGAAGAGTAGGAGGTTATTATTGTTATATAACGGTAAATATTTGCAAGCGTTTTTCATAGTTTCTTGTAACTGAGCGGCGTTATTGAATTATACAAGTAAGTTTGACTTATTATATTGCTATAAACCCATAAATGTAGGTTTTCAATGATATTAGCTATTTATCGGTGGATATATGCACTGTTTTTTCCAACAAATTGAAGTATAAACATCCCTCTTTTTTTAGGATATTTGCACCTATAGTAGCTTACATTACATTTAGGTAATAAATAGAAAAGTAATTGTTATTTATTGTGATATAACGGTATATTGCAAAGCGTTTTTTCATAGTTTCTTGTAACTGTAGCGTTATTTTATAAATACAAGTTAGTTTTGCTTTATCATATTGCTATAAAAACCCATAAAATGGTAGTGGTTTTCCAATGATAATTAGCTATATAATAGTGCGGTGATATATAAGAGTTTTCCTACAAATTGAACGTATAAAATCCTCTATTATAGAATAATTTGCACCTATAAGAAGTTTACATTACATTAAGCTATTAAATAGAAGAGTAACAGGTTATATATTGTGATATACGGTATATTGCAAGCGTTTTTTCATAGTTTCTTGTAAACTGGTAGCGTTATTTGTATATATACAAAGAGTTCTACTTATCATTTATCATTTAATCACTTATCATAAACCCATAAATGTAGTGCTTTTCAATGATTTTAGCTAGTTATCAGTGATATATAGCTGTTTTTTCTACCAATTGAAGTATAAATCCTCTTTTTTTAGAATAATTTGCACCTTATAAAGTAAATTACATTCATTAAGCTATTAAATAGAAGAGTAAGATGTTATTTATTGTGATATAACTGTATATTGCAAGCGTTTTTTTCATAGGTTTCTTGTAAACTGGTAAGCGTTATTGTATATATACAAGTAGTTTACTGATCATATTGCTATAAACCTATAAAATGTAGTGTTTTTTCAATGATATTAGCTATTTATCGGTGTATAATAGCTGTTTTCCTACAAATTGAAAGTATAAATCCTCTTTTTAGAATAATTTGCACCGTATAAAGTAGCTTTACATTACGGATTAAGCTATAAATACAAGAGTAAGAGGTTTATTTATTGTGAATATAACGGTATATTGCAAGCGTTTGTTCAGAGTTTCTTGTAAACTGTAGCGTTATTGTATATAACAAGTATTTTTACTTATCATATTGCTATAAACCCATAAAATGTAGTGTTTTCAATGACATTACTATTTATATCGGTGATATATAGCTGTTTTCCAACAATTGAAGTTATAAAAAATCCTCTTTTTTAGATAAATTGGCACCATAAGTAGCCTACAATTACATTAAGCTATTAAATACAAGAAGTAACAGGTTATTTATTGTGAAATAACGGTATATTGCAAGCGTTTTTCATCATCGTTTCTTGTAACTGTAGCGTTATTGTATTAAATACAGAAGTTTTACTTATCATATTGCGATAGAAAAGCATAAAAATGTAGTGTTTTCAATGGATATTAGCTATTTATCGTGATCTAGAGCTGTTTTTCCTACAATTGAAGTATAAAATACTTTTTTTAGAATAATTTGCACCTATAATAGCTTCATTCATAAGAGCTAGTAAATAGAAGAGTAAGAGTAAATTTATTGTGATATAACGGTATATTCCAACGTTTTTTCATAGTTTTTCTTGGGTAATCTGTAGCGTTATTGTATTTATACAAGTAGTTTTTTACTTATTATATTGCTAAAACCCATAAATGTAGTGTTTTTCAATGATTTTACCGCTAGTTATCAGTGATATGATAGCTGTTTTCCTACAAATTGAGTCTAATTCCTTTTTTTTAGAATAATTTTGCAGCTATAATATCTTACATTACCTTAAGCTATTAAATAGAAGAGTAAGAGGTTTATTTAATTGTGGATACAACGGTATATAGCAAGCGTTTTTCATAGTTTTCTTCTAAACTGTAGCGTATTGTAATATATAGCAAGTATTTTACTTATCAGATTGCTATAAACTATAAATGGTAGTGTTTTTCAATGATATTCAGCTAGTTACGGTAGATATATATGCTGTTTTTTCCCTACAATTGATGTATACCAATCCTTTTTTTAGAATAATTTGCACCTATAAGTAGCTTACATTACATTAGCCTATTAAATAGAAAGTAAAGAGGTTATTTATTGTGATATAACGGTATATTGCAAGCGTTTTTTTTCATAGTTTCTTGTAAACTTAGCATTATTGTATATATACAAGTAGTTTTTACTTAGTATATTGCTTATAAACCCATAAATGTAGTTTTCAATGATATTACTTTTATCGGTGATATATGGCTGTTTTCCACAAATTGAAGTATAAAATCCTCTTTTTAGGATAATTGCACCTATAAAGTAGCGTACATTACATTAAGCTATTAAATAGAAGAGATAAAGGTGATTTATTGTGGATAAATACGGTATATTGCAAGCGTTTTTCATTGTTTCTTGTAAACTGTAGCGTTTATTGTGTCTATTAAATGTATTTTAATAATCATATTGCTATAACCTAAAATGTAGTGTTTTTCAATGATTTTAGCTAGTTTATCAGTGATATATAGCTGTTTTTCCTACAAAATTGAAGTATAAAATCCTTTTTTTTTAGAATAATTTGGCACTATAAGTAGCTTAACATACATTAAGCTATTAAATAAAGAGTAAGAGGGTTATTTTATTGTGATATAACGGTATATTGCAAGCGTTTTTCATAGTTTCTTTCTAACACTGTAAAGCGTTATTGTATATATACAAATAGTTTTACCTACGATATTGCGCTAAACCCATAAAAGTAGTTTTTTCAGGATTTTAGATAGTTATCAGTGAAGAGATGCTTTTTCCTACAATTTGAGTATAAAATCTATTTTTTTAATATATTTGCACCTATAAACAGCTTACATTACATTAAGCTATAAATAGAAGAGTTGATGTTATTTATTGTTGATATCACGGTATTTTGCAAAGGCGTTTTTCATAGTTTCTTGTAACCTGTAGCGTTATTGTAGATATACAATAGTTTTTTCTGATCATATTGCTATAAACCTATTAAATTTAGTTGTTTTCAATGATTGCTAGCTATCAGTGATATATAGGCTGTTTCCTACAAATTGAAGCATAAAATCCTTTTTTTAGAATAATTTGCAGTCTACTAATTAGCTACATTACATTAAGCTATTAAATAGAAGAGTACGAGGTTATTATTGTGATTACTGGTATATTGCAAGCGGTTTTTCATAGTTTTCTTGTCACTGTAGCTTTATGTATAGATACAAGTAGTTTTTACTGATCATATTGCTATAAACACTAAAATGTAGTGTTTTCAATGGATATTAGTTAGCTATATATCGGTGATATATAGCTGTTTTTCCTACAATTAAGTACTACAATCCTTTTTTTAGCATAATTTGCACATTAAGTAGCTACATTACCATTAAGGTAATAAATGAGAAAAGTAATAGGTTATTTATTGTGATATACGGTATATTGCAAGCGTTTTTCATAGTTTTCTTGTAAACGGTAGCGTTATTTATAAATACATGTAGTTTTGCTTATCATATTGCTATAACCCCATAAAAATGTAGTGTTTTTCAATGATATTAGCTATATATTCGGGTATTAGATGTTTTCCTACAATTGAAGTTAAAATCCTCTTTATGAATAATTTCACCTATATAAAATTACATTACATGAAGCTATTCATAGAAGAGTAACAGGTTATAAATTGTGATATAACGGTATATTGCAAGCGGTTTTTCATAGTTTCTTGTAACTGTACGTTATTGTATATATACAGAAGTGCTACTTATCATTTTGCTATAAAACCCATAAAATGTAGTGTTTTCAATGATTTTACTAGTTTTATCAGTGATATATAGCTGTTTTTTTCTACAAATTGAAGTATAAAATCCTCTTTTTTTAGAATATTTGCACCTAATAAGTAAATTTACATTACATTAAGCTATTAATAGAAGAGTAAGATGTTTATTTATTGTGCTATTAAACGGTATATTGCAAGCGTTTTTCATAGTTTCTTGTAAACTGTAAGCGTTAGTGTATATATAACAATGTTTTACTGATCATATTGCTATAAAACCTATAAAATGGTAGTGTTTTCAATGATATTAAGCTATTTATCCGTGATATATAATAGCTGTTTTCCTAACAATTGGAAGTATAAAATCCTCTTTTTAGAATAATTTGCACCTATAAATAGCTTACATTACATTAAGCTAATAAAATACAAGAGTAAGAGTTTATTTATTGTGATATAACGGTATATTGCAAGCGGTTTTCATAGTTGCTTGTAAACTGTAGCGTTATTTGTAATATATATAAAGTAGTTTTACTTATCATATTGCTTAAACCCATAAATGTAGTGTTTTCAATGATATTCGCTATGTTATCGATGATATATAGCTGTTTTTTCCCTACAAGATTGAAGTATAAATCCTTTTTTTTAGAATAATTTGCACCTATAAGTAAGCTTTATTACATTAAGCTAGTAAATAGAAGAGTAAGAGTAAATTGATTGTGATATAACGGTATTTCCAAGCGGTTTTCATAGTTTCTTTGTAATCTGTAGCGTTATTGATTTATCAAGATGGTTTTACTTATTAATATGCTATAAACCATAAAATGTATGTTTTCAATGATTTTAGCTAGTTATCAGTGATCATAGCTGTTTTCCCTACAAATTGAAGTATAAATCCTTTTTTTAGAATAATTGCACATATAAGTGAGCTTAAATTAAATTAAGCTATTAAATAGAAGAGTAGGGTTATTTATTGTGATATAACGGTATAATTGCAAGCGTTTTTTCATAGTTTCTTTAACTGTTTAGCGTTTATGAATATATACAAGTAGTTTTTTACTTATTATATTGCTATAAAAAACCCATAAATGTAGGGTTTTCAATGATATAGCTATTTATCGGTGTATATGGCTGTTTTCCAACAAATTGAAGTATAAAATCCTCTTTTTAGGATAATTTGCAACCTATAAGTAGCTTACATTACAATTTAAGGTAATAAATAGAAAGTAATAGGTTATTTATTGTGATATAACGGTAATAGTGCAGCGTTTTTCATAGTTCTTGTAAACTGTAGCGTTATTGTATAAATACAAGTAGTTTTGCTTATCATATTGCTATAACCCCATAAATGTAGTGTTTTCAATGATATTAGCTATATATCGGTGATATATAGATGTTTTCCTACAAATTGAAGTATAAAATCATCTTTATAGAAATAATTTGCACCTATACAAGTTTCATTACATTAGCTATTAAATAGAAGAGTAACATTATATGATTGTGATATAACGTTATATTGCAAGCGTTTTTGTTTTTTTCATAGTTTCTTGTAAAATGTAGCGGTTATTGTATATATACAAGAAGTTCTACTTATCATTTATCATTTATCACTTATCATACAACCCATAAACATGTAGTGGTTTTTTTCATTTTAGCCTAGTTATCAGTGCTTATAGCTGTTTTTCTACAAATTGCAGTATAAAATCATCTTTTTAGAATAATTTGCACCTATAAGTAATTACATTACATTAAGCTATTAATAGAAGAGTAAGATTTATTTAATTTGATATAACGGTATATTGCAAAGCGTTTTCATAGTTTTCTTGTAAACTGTAGCGTTATTGTATATATAGCAAGTAGTTTTACTGACCAATATTGCTATAAACCTATAAAATGTATTTTTCAATGATATTAGCTTATTTATCGGTGATATATAGTGTTTTCCTACAAATTGAAGTATAAAAATCCTCTTTTTAGGAATATTTTGCACCTATAAATAGCTTACATTACATTAAAAGCTAATAAATACAGAGTAAGAGGTTGATTTATTGTGGATATAACTGTATATTGCAGCGTTTTTCTAGTTTCTTGTAACTGTAGCGTTATTGTATATATACAAGTGTTTTTTAACTTATCATATTCTATAAACCCATAAAATGTAGGTGTTTTTCAATGATATTAGCTATTTATCGGTGATATAATAGCTGTTTTTTCCAACAATTGAAGTATAAAATCCTCTTTTTAGAAATAATTGGTCACCTATAAGTAGCCTACATTACATTAAGCTATTAAATACAAGAGTAACAGGTTATTTATTGTGGAAATAACGGTATATTGCAAGCCGTTTTTCATAGTTTTCTTGTAACTGTAGCGTTTATTGTATATATACAAGAAGTTTTACTTATCATATTGCTATAAAGCCATAAAATGTAGTGTTTTCAATGATATTAGCTATTTATCGGTGATATATAGCTGTTTTCCTACAAATTGAAGTATAAAATACTTTTTTTAGAATAATTTGCACCTATAAGTAGCTTACATTACATTAAGCTAGTAAATAGAAGAGTAAGATTAAATTTATTGTGATATAACGGTATATTCCAAGCGTTTTCTAGTTTCTTGTAAACTGTAGCATTATTGTATATATACAAGTAGTTTTACTTATTATATTGCTAGAAACCCATAAAATGTAGTGTTTTCAATGATATTAGCTATTTATCGGTGATATAGGTGTTTTTCCAACAAATTGAAAGTATAAAATCCTCTTGTTTTTAGGATAATTTGCACCTATAAGTAGCTTACATTCATTAAGCTATTAAATATAAAGAAGTAAGAGGTTATTTATTGGATATAAACGTATATTGCAACGTTTTTTCATTGTTTCTTGTAAACTGTAGCGTTATTGTGTATATACAAGTAGTTTTTACTAATCAATTACTATCAACCCCTAAAATGTAGTGTTTTCATGATTTTAGCTATTTATCAGTGATATATAGCTGTTTTTCCTACAAATTGAAGTATAAAATCTTTTTTTAGAATAAGTTGCAGCTATAATAGCTTACATTCCATTAAGCTATTAAATTAGAAGAGTAAGAGTTATTTATTGTGATATAACGGTATATTGCAAGCGTTTTTTCATAGTTTATTCTAAACTGTAAAGCGTTTTATTGTATGATATACAATAGTTTTTAACTACGGATATTGCGCTAAACCCATAAAATGTAGTGTTTTTCAATGATTTTAATAGTTTATCAGGGATTATATACTGTTTTCCTACAAATTGAAGTATAAAATCATATTTTTATAATAATTTTGCACCTATAAACAGCTTTACATTTACATTAAGCTATTAAATAGAAGGAGTTAGATGTTTTATTTATTGTGATATAACGTATTTTGCAAGCGTTTTTCTAGTTTTCTTGTAAACTGTAAGCGTTATTGTTATATACAAGTAGTTTTACCTGATCATCTTGCTATAAACCGTATAAAATGTAGTGTTTTCAATGATTTGCTAGCTATCAGTGATATAAAGCTGTTTTCCTACAAATTGAAGCTGACAATCCTTTTTTTTAGAATAATTGCAGCTATAAGTAGCTTACATTACATTAAGGCGATTAAATAGAAGAGTACGAGTTTATTTAGTGTGAATATACTCGGATAATTGCAAGCGTTTTTCATAGTTTCTTGTCAACTGTATCTTTTATTGTATATATACAAGTAGTTTTACTGATCATACTGCTATAAACACATAAATTAGTGTTTTCAATGAAAAAAAAAAAAAATATTAGTTAGCTATATATCGTGATATTATAGCTGTTTTCCTACAAATTGAAGTATACAATCCTTTTTTTTAATGAATAATTTGGACATATAAGTAGCTTAACATTACATTAAGCTATTAAATAGAAGAGTAGGAGGTTATTTTTATTGTGATATAACTGTATATTGCAAGCGTTTTCATAGTTTCTTGTAAACTGTACGTTATTGAAATATACAAGTAGTTTTACTTATTAATTGCTATAAACCCATAAATGTAGGGTTTTCAATGATATTACTATTTTCGGTGAATATGGATTTTTTCCAACAAATTGAAGTATACAATCCTCTTTTTAGGATTAATTTGCACCTTATAAGTAGCTTACATTACATTAAGGTAATAGATAGAAAGTAATAGGTTATTTTATTGTGATATAACGGTATATTGCAAGCGTTTTTCATAGTTTTTTCTTGTACCTGTAGCGTTATTTGTTATAAATCAGGTAGTTTTGCTATCATGAGTGCTATAAACCCATAAAATGTAGTGTTTTCAATGATATTAGCTATTATATCGGTGATAATATAGATGTTTCCTACAAATTGAAGCTATAAAATCCTCTTTATAAGAATACTTTGCACCTATAAGAAGTTTACATTAACATTAATCTATTAAAATAGAAGAGTAACAGGTTATATATTTGATATAACGGTTATATGCAAGCGTTTTTCATAGTTTTTTCTTGTAAACTGTAGCGTTTATTGTATATATACAAGAAAGTTCTACTTATCATTTTGCTATAAACCCATCAAATGTAGTGTTTTCATGATTTTAAGCTAGTTATAGTGATATATGCTGTTTTTTTTCACTACAAATTGAAGTATAAAATCCTCTTTTTAGAATATTTGCACCTATAAGTAAATTACATACATTAACTATTAATAGAAGAGTAAGAATGGGGGTTTATTTATTGTGATATAGCCGGTATATTGCAAGCGTTTTTCATAGTTTCTTTGTAAACTGTAGCGTTATTTGTATATTACAAGTAGTTTTACTGATCATATTGCTATAAAAAAAAAAATTTTTTAAAAATTTTTTAAAAAACTAAATTTTTTTTTTAAAGGAAATTAAATTTTTTAAATTTTTAAATTGGGGTTTTTTAAAAAAAAAGTTTTTTTAATTTTTTTAAAATTTTTTTGGGGTTTTTTTTTAAATTTTTTTAAAATTTTTAAATTTTTTTTAAAAAAAAAAATTTTTTTTTAAATATTTTCCCCCCATAAAATTTATTTTTTAAATTTTTAAAATAAAATTTTTTAAAATTTTAAAAGGAATAAAATTTTTAATGGGGTTTTTTTTTTTTAAAAATTTAAATTTTTTTTAAAAATTTTTTAAAAAATTGGTTTTTCAATTTTTTTATTTTTTTTAATTAAGGTTTTTTTAACAAAAAGTTATTTTTTTTAAAAAAAAAAAATTTTTTTAAATATTTAAAAGTAATTTTTTTTAAAATTAAAAAAAATTTTTTTTTATTTTTTAAAAACTTATATTATTTTTTTTTAAATGTTTTTTTTAAATAAAAAGTTTTTTTTTTTTTTAAATTTTTTAAAAAATTTTTTTAATATTTTTAAAAAAAATTTTTTTTTCTAATTAGTTAAAAACTAAAAAAATTTTTTAAAATTTTAAAAAAATTTCCTTTTTTAAATTTTTCATTAATTTTTTATATAAAATGGGGGTTTTTTATTTTTTTAAAACCCCTAAAAAATTTTTAAATTTTTTTAAAAATTTTGAAAACTTTTTTAAAAATTTTTAATTTTTTAAACTTTTTTTGAAAAAAAATTTTTTTTTTAATTAAGAAAAATTTTTGGGGTTTTTCCCAAAAATTTAAAAAAAATTTTTTAAAAAAGGGAAATTTTTTTATTTTTATTATAAGGTTTTAATTTTTTTTACTTTTTTAAAAAATTTTTTTTCTTGATTTTTTTAAATTATTTTTTCTTTTTCTATTAATTTTAAAATTTTTAAAATTTAAATTTTTAATTTTTGTTTTATTAAAAATTTTTTAAAATTGAAAAATTTTTATTTTTTTTTAAAAAGGAAATTTCATTTTTTATTTTTTAAAATTGGGGGGTTTTTAAAAAGTATTTTTTTATTTTCAAAACCCTTTTTGGGGTTTTTAATGTTAGCTTTTATGGTATATTTTTTTCCCAAAAATTTGGGTAAAACCTTTTTTGGGTTTTCCCTAAATAGCTTTTTACATTGGGGGTTTTAAAAAAAGGAAAAAAATTTTTTTAAAATTTTCATTTTTATAGCTTAATTACTTAGTATAAATAAAGTAGTTTTTTATTTTGTATCCCCCTAAAGGTTTTTTCAATTTTTTACTATTATGTAAATAAGTGTTTCCCCCTTAAAAAATTGGGAAATAAACCTTTTTTAGTTTTCATATAAAGTAATTTTAATTTAAAAAGGATAAATTTTTTTTATAAATTATTTTGCAATTTTTATAGTTTTTTTAATTATTTTTAAATAAAAAGTTTTTTATTTTTATATTTTTCCCCCTAAAAGGGGTTTTTTAATTTTTTTTAAAATTTTTGGGGGGTTTAAAAATTTTTTTTACATTAAAAAAAACCTTTTTTAGTTTTCCCTAAAAAAATTATTCATTGAATAAAGGGGAAAAAATTTTTTTATAAAATTTTTTTTTTTTTTTTTTTAAAAATTTTACAAATTTATAAATAAAATAAAAAAAATTTTTTGTTTTAAATAAAATTAATTTTTTAAAAAATTTTTTTTAATTACGTTTTTTTAAAATTTTTTTTAAAATTTTTTTAAATTTTTCTTTTTTTTAAAATTTAAATTACTTTTAAAAATAAAATTTTTTTTTAAATTTTTAAAACTTTTTTATTTTTTAAAAGTTTTTTTCATAAATTTTTTTTTTTAAAAAAAGTTTTTCCCTTTTTAGTTTTTTATTAGTTTTTTTTAATTTTTTTAAAAAAAAAAATTCTTTTTAATAATTCCCCCTAAAAAAATTTTATTAAGCTTTTAAAATTAAGGGTTTTTATTTTTTAAATAATTTACTTTTTTTAATTTTTTTTTAAAATTTAGATAAAAAGGAATTTTATTTAATAATTTTATGGCCTTTTATTTTTTTAAAATGTATTGTATTTAAAAAATTTTTTCCCCTACAAATTTAAAAAATTTTTTTAAATAATTTGCCCTTTTATTTTTTAAAAAAAAATTTTTTTTTAAAAAATTTGATAAATTTTTTTGAATTTTTTATTTTTTTTTATTTTTTAAATGTTTTATTTATTTATTTAAAAAATATTTTTTAAGTTTTACATTTTTTGGGTTTTTATTTTTTTTAAATTAAAAATTTTCTTTTTTAAATAAAATAAAATTTTTTTTAATTTTTTAATAAATTAAATTTTTTTAAATGGTAAAATTTTTTTGGGTTTTTTGGTTAATGCCTTTTTAAAAATTTTTTAAAAGGGGGGTTTTTTTTTAAAAATAAGGGGTTTTTTTAAAGTTTTTTAAAAACCGGGATTTTTTTCAATGTTATTTTTTTAAATTTTCCCCTTTAAATATAATTTTTTTTTAAATTTTTTGATTTAATATTTTTAATTTTTAAAAAAAATTTTTGGGTTTTTTTTCTTGTAATTCCAATTTTTTTAAAAAATTTTTAAATTTAAATTTTTTTAAAAAATTATTTTTTAATTTT
Source organism: Chionoecetes opilio (assembly GCA_016584305.1). NCBI lineage: Eukaryota > Metazoa > Arthropoda > Malacostraca > Decapoda > Majidae > Chionoecetes > Chionoecetes opilio. The sequence goes on from JACEEZ010016612.1 coordinate 37,346, forward strand.
TTTTTTTCCCCTTAAATTATGTTTTTTTCAATTTTAAAAAATTTTTTTGGGGAAAATTTTTTTTAAAATTTGAAAATTTTTTTAGGGAATAGGGTTTTTTTCCCAAAAATAAACTTTTAAAAATTTTTAAAAAAATTTTTATTAAAAAAAGGTTTTTTATTTTTTAAAACAAAATTAGGTTTTTAAAGTTTTTTAAAATTATTTATTTTTTAAAATTTGTTTTCAATTTTAAAAAAATTATTTTTTAAAATTTTAAATTTTTGAATATTTTTTTTTAAATGTTTTAATTTTTTTTTTAAAAATTGAAATTTTTAAAAGTTTTTAAAAATTTTTATTTTTTTTTTAAAAAATTTTTTTTTTTTAAATATTTTTTTTAAATTTGTTTTTAAAAAATTTTTATCTTTTTAATATTTAAAATAAAGTTTTTCCCCAAAATTAAAAATAAAAAATTTTATAATTTTTAAAAAAAAAAATTTTTTTATTTTTTAAAAATTTTTTTTTTTTTAAAAAAGTTTTTTAATTTTTTTTTTTAAATTAAAACTTTTTAAGGTTTTTCAGTTTTTTGTTTACTTTTTTTAAATAAAAAATTTTTTTTAAATTTTCCCAAAAATTTTTTTTTTAAAAAATTTTTTGAAGATCATTTTTTTTTTAATTAAAATTTTTTTTTAAAATTTTGGGTTTAAAGGGAAAATTTTTTTTAAAAAAGTAAATTTTTTATATTTTTCCATTTAGTTTTTTTAATTTATTTTAATGTATTTACAAAAAAAAATATATTTAAAAAAAATTTTAAAAAAATTTTTCTAATTAGTTTTAAAAGGGTTTTTAATTTTTTTTTTTTTTCCAATTTTTTTAAATTTTTTTTAAAAAAAGGGGAAAATTTTTTGTTTAAAGGGTTTTTTAAAATTTTTTTATGTTTTTTAAGGGGTTATTTTTTAAAGGGGTTTTTTTAAAATTGAAAACATAAAATTTTTTTTAATTTTTTTTTGTTTTTATTAAATTTTAAAAAAATTTTTTTTTTTTTTTTTTAATTTAAGTTAACCCCTTTTAAAAAAATGAAAAAAATAGTTATTTTTAAAAAAAAAAAATTTTTTTTTAAATTAAAAAAATTTAATTTTTTATATTTTTTTCCTTTTTTTTGAAAAAATTTTTTTTTTAATTTTTTCCCAAAAGTATTTTCAAAATTTTCTAAAATGGGGGAATTTTTTTTAAAATTTTTGGTATAAATTTTTTTTTAAAATTTTAAAAAAGGTTTATTGGGAAAAAAAATTTTTTTAAAGTTTTTTTTTAAAAAAAAAGGGGTTTTTAAAAAAATTCAATTTCTTTAAAAATTTTTTTAAAAAAAAAAAATTTTTAAAATTTTTTGCTATAAAATTTTTTTTTTAAAAAGGTATATTTTTTTTAAAAAAAATTTTAAACCCTTTTTTAAATTTTTTAAATTTAAAGGAAATTAAATTTTAATTTTTTTAAAAAAGGGTTAAAAATTTTTATTTTTTTTAAATTTTTATTTTTTTTAAAAATTATATAACCCCAAATTTTAAATTGGGGGTTAAAAAAAATTATTTTTAAATTTAAAGTTTTTTTTAAATATACCCCTTTTTAAAATTTTAAAACCTTTTTAATAAAAATAATAATTAAAATAAAAATAGGAAAGATTTTTTTTTTTGTAAGGGGGTTTTTTTTAAAAAAAATTTTTTAAAAATTTTTGGTTTTTACCTAAAGTATTTTAATTATTTTTTTTTAAAATAAAATTTTTTTTAAAAAATTTAATTCCTTTTTTAAATTTTTTTTTAAAAATTATTTTTTTTAAATTTTTAAAATGTTTATTTTAAAAAAAATTAAAGGTTTTTAATTTTTTTTTAACGAAAATTTTTTTTTTTTAAAAAATTTTTTTTTTTAAAAATTTTTTTTTAAAAATTTTTTTATATTTTTTAAACCCCAAAAATTATTTTTTTAAAATTTTGATATAATTTTAAATTTTTTCAAAAATTTTAAAATTTTAAAAAATTTTTAAAAAATTTTAAAAAAAATTTAAAAAAAAATTTAAGGTTTTTTAAAATTTTTGAATTCTTTTTTTTTTTTTAAAAAAATTTTTTTTTTTAAAAAAAATTGGGGGTTAAAAAAATTTTTAGTTTTTTAGTTTTAAAAATTTTTTAAAAAAAATTTTTTAAAAAAAATTTTTTTAAATTTAAATTAAATTTTTAAAAATATTTTTTTTTTTTGAAAAAAAAAATTGGTTTTTTTTTTCCTTTTTTTTAAAATTATTTTTTAAAATTTCAAAAATTTTTTTAGAAAACCCCAAAAAGAAATTTTAAATTTTAAAATTTTCGGGAAAAAGTTTTTTTTAAAAAGAAAAAAAAACCTTTTTAAAATTTTCCCCCAAAAAAATTACATTTTTTTTTAAAATGAAAAGAACTTAATTTTGGGGTTTTTATAATTTAAACGTTTTTTTTTTTTGTTTAAACTTTTTTAAAAAAATTTAAATTTATTTATTTTTTTAACTTTATAAAATTAAAATGTATTTTTTTTTGGGTTTTACTGTTTTTAATTTTTCTTTTTTTACTTTAAAAAAAATTTTTTAAATAATTTTATTAAAGTTTTTAATTAAAAAACTTTAAAAAAGAGTGTTTTTTTATTGATAAAAGGGATTTGAGTTTTTCTATTTTTTAAATTCTTTTTTGTTTTTAAAAGATTTTCTTTTTTTATAAACCTTAAAATTAGTTTTAAGAAAAAGTTTTTTGTTATCTACTTTTTTTAAAAAATTGTTAAAATTTTTTTTAAAAAATTTTTTTCCCAAAAACCCTTACATTTTAACAATAAAAAAAAATGGGGTTTTTTTGTAAAAATTATAGGGTTTTTTATGTTTTTAAAAATTTTTTGTTTTAAAAATTTTTTTTTTAATTTTTAAAACCCTAAAAATTTTGTTTTAAAATATTGTTTTTTTGGGGGGAAATATTTTTTCCCAAAGGAAAAAATTTTTTAAAAATTACCTTATAGAAATTTCATAATTTTATTAAAAAAAAAAAAAGTTTTTTTTTAAAAAAATTTTAATTTTTCTTTTTAAAAAAAAAATTTTTTTATTTAAAATTTTTTACTTATCTATTTTTTAAAAAAAAATTATTTTAAGTTTATTTTTTGGGTGATATAAGCTTTTTAAATTGGAAAAAAATTTTTAAAAAATTTGCCCCTTTAAAAGTATTTATTTCTTTTAAAATAAAGAAAAAAAATATTTTTTATAAATTAACAATTTTTTATTTTTTTTTTTGGTTTTTTAAATTTTAAATATTTTCTTTTTAATTTTAAAAATAAAAGGGTTTTTTTAAATTTTTTGTTTTAAAATTTAAGCTTTTTTCCTAAATTTTTTAAAAATTTTTTTTTAAAAAAAGGGTTTTAAAATTTTTTAATAAATTAAAAAATAAATTTTTTTTTTGTTAAAGATTAGAATTTTTTCATTTTTTAAAATTTTTAATTGATATAAAATTTTTTTAAAATTCCCTATAAATAAAAATTTTTTTTTAAAAATTTTTTTAGGGTGAAAAATTTTTTTCCCCCAAAAGGGAAAATTTTTTTTTTAAATTTTTGGGTTTATAATATTTTACTTAAGATTATAAAATTTAAAAGGTTTTTTTTTTGATATAAGGTTTTTGGTTTTTATAGTTTTTTTAAATTTTTTTTAAAATAAATTTTTTTATTTTTTTTAAACCATAAAATAATTTTTTAAAAATTTATTTTGGTGATTTTGGTTTTTCCCAAAAAGGTTAAAAATTCCCTTTTTGGGAAAATT